>OY755250.1:45844555-46312055 GCA_963576725.1 Azorinus chamasolen | reverse complement strand
GCCATCAAAAAGGAGTACAAATCTGAGTCTTAACCCTTTCATCCATAGGCTATTTTTAGACACACCCGCTTTGAATAAATCTACCGAAATGAAGCATTTACTAGGGAAAAGGAATATGTTATAATCATTTAGTATAGAAAGCATTGTGATAAATAGAGCACTTGCTCCTCTGGAGCAAATGCTCTATTTACCACAATGGTTTCAAGAAGTGACTATTACAGAGGTGTAGAAAGGCGTGTTTATGGAGGAAAGAGTTAAAGGCAGGTGGCAGCTTAATGCAGGACAAAAGTGATACAGAAAGTTCCTATAGGAGCTGTCTGCATTTTTTCTTTCTTTCTGCATTAGGCAACCACTTGTTCGCATTACAGATGTGGTACTGGTTTTTATACGCATGTCTGATCTCAAAGCGCCTTAACTGTAGAGAATTATTATCTGGTTCGTTCTTTACCCCATTCCCTCATAGGCTATTTTTAGATCATTCCCTCATAGGCTATTTTTAGACCATTCCTTCATAGGCTATTTCTAGACCGTTCCATCATACGCTATTTCTAGACCATTCCCTCATACGCAATTTTAAAACTCAACCTCTTTGAATTGATCTACTGAAAAGGAGCATTTACTAGAAACGGGATTCTTTCAGAAATGTGTAGGTTCGAAACAATTTTGATATGTTTTATCACAATGGTTTCAAAAGGTGATTTTTGGAGATGTTTCAAAGGACATGAATATGAGGGAATGGGTTTAAACGCTCAATAGGGTCCAACTATTAGATTTAAATACTGTTTATAGCATATACATTTGCAAACAATAAGGGTGAGAAAATGAAATCGAGATCACTTACATTGACAACAAATAAACAAGGCAACCCTTTACCTAATGAATATTTAGTACGAACTATTGACATCATGGATATTAATTAGCTGAAATGGCGTTATGAACTAGTGACTACAGCAAACTCCTCTCATGCGACCACCAAAAGGGGGCGTAATTCGTAATGGCAAAGGCAGTTGATAGCGTAATGCAGGGCGAAATGTATGCAGAAAGTTCCTATATGAGCTTTCTGCATACATTTCGTCCTGCATTAAGCAATCATTTGCTTATGAAGACAGGCATGTTTGTTCATTCAGTGGTTACGTGTGTTTTACTGTATTTTACTCTGACAGAAACGCCAGAAACCGTAGAATCATAGCGATGTACAGTAAAATTTCGATACCTCGAACTAGGACAACTCTGGCTTCTGGATAACTCGAAGTAAAAGTTAAGTTCTTCCAAAATACACAATACAGAATTAATCCAAAATGTATCACTGCGCAGATCTACAGAATTATTCTAAAATGTATCACTGCGCACATCTACAGAATTATGGTCTCTTTGATGTTTGAGCTATAAGCAGACGGAGCAGAGCCTTATCAGACGACTGATACAGTAGCTGCCTGATCTAGGTGTACTCTGTTTAAAAAGGCGTGGAAAATGTGCTTATGGTTAACCCATTTGCTCCCAGTGGATTCTTCCATGTTTATATATTGGATTAGTCTATCTTTTATCTAAGGGATGTCTGGTCTAAATTTTCATTTTTGTTATGTTGTATATCACATTTCCTATCAGCAAACAGTGTAGACTGTGATCAGACGCCGCATCATGTCTGATCAGAGCCTACTCTGTTTGCCTACGTCCCATATATGAGATCGTTGGAGAAAATGAGTTAATGTAACATCTCGTATCACAATACATGTATATACATATTACATTCCCATGTGTGAGACATTTTTACTGCCAACCAGAAAACCAGATCATCACACGAGGCGAAGCTATAGAACATTTTCAGTAAATTTTGTAAAACGTCCAAGTATACAGGTACATGTAATATATGTATTTTTGAAATCATCCTTTTCCTCGAGAAATTCTATTAAAATATCTTTTTTCAGTTTTTCTCCCTATCTACATCGTAGATTTTCTCCAAATGTGATTTAACCCTTCAACCTATTACCTCATAGGCTATGTTTAGATACAAACTCTTTGAATAAATATACCGAAAAGGAGAATTAACTAGAGAAAAGGAAGCTTTTAGAATATTGTAGTTTGAAACCATTGTGATAAATAGAGAATTAAAGTTTGATCCTATAGGAGCAAATGCTTTATTTATCACAATGGTTTCACAAAGTGTCTTCTAAAGAGTCGTCAAAAGTCGTCAATTCAATATTAATATAAGAAATAATGACGCCATGAATACTTAATTAGCTCTGTTTCCATAATGTAATATTTTCAAGGGATTTTTTGCTCTAAAAACCTGTATACTTAGATATATAATGGCATAAGCAAACAGAGCAGACCCTGATCAGACGGTTACTATTGGAGCCGTCTGATCTAGGTCTAATCTGTTTGCAAATGCATGAAAATGCATTAATATGAATGAGCTAACCGACTATTTTGTTCACCAACCTACATATAGGTCAGTACAGTAGAACCTCTCTAATGCGACCACCTCAGAGGTATAATTCTGGGTGCTAGATGCAGGTGGTTGCTTAATGCAGGACAAAAGTAATGCAGAAAGCTCCGAGGAGCTTTCTGCATTACTTTTGTCCTGCATTAAGCAACCACCTGCATCTAGCACCCAGAATTATACCTCTTAGGTGGTCGCATTAGAGGAGTTTTACTGTATTATAAAATTGCATCATTTTTAACCAATCACAGCATAGTTTGTTTTGTAGACTAGAGTGATAAACCATGCAGAAATAATAATATGAGTTTGAGACGACAGAGTTTGGCAGCGAAAGGGTTAATCAACGCCAGCGTGACCCAACGTTGACGTCGGCGTGCTTCAAGTACTACACAGTACTGTTGCTCAGTGTTTCTTGTAAACTTCATTGTTCAATATATCTATGAGCTCTATGTCAGTCATAAGTAAACGAAACTAGTGGTATATTTTTGTTTTCGTTTCCTATTATACGTGTATAACAACATCCATTTTAGGATGTACATGTATAACAACGTCCGTAATATTGATATTCTATTCCATTACTGTTTAATTATTATTTGCATTGCTGCTGTTGTTGTTGTCGTCGTCATCATGTTTGATGTTATATAGTTGTGTCATTTTTTTATTTTATATAGTTGGAGCTTTCTGTTCCGTAGGAAATATCTGATGAGTAGAAGCCGTCTGATCTATAAGAAATCTCTGCATGGTCAGTAGGATCTTTCTTGTCAGAAGCATCTGTCTGATCTGTAGAAGCCATATAATCTGTAGGATCTGTCAGGTCTGTCCAGTAGGAGCCATTTAAATTGTAGAAAGCTGTCTATTCAGTAGGAGCTGTATGTTAGTAGAAGCTGTCTGATCAGCAGAGACTCTCTGGTCAGTAGGAAATGTCCGATCAGTAAGAGCTGTCTGATCAGTAAGAGCTGTCTGGTCAGTAGGAACTGTCTATCTAGTCAGTAGGAACTGTCTGATCAGTAGGAACTGTCTGGTCAGTAAGAACTGTCATGTCTGTAGGAACTGTCTGGTCAGTAGGAACTATGTGGTATGTAGTCTGGTCAGTAGGAACTGTGTGGTCTGTAGTCTGGCCAGTAGGAACTGTGTGGTCTGTAGTCTGGTCAATAGGACCTGTCTGGTCTGTAGGATGTGTCTGGTCAGTAGGAGTGAATTGTTTTTCGTTGGTAGTTATTTTTATATTAATAACGTGCGGAGACATGCATTACTATTCATTACGTAAACGATTAAGCTTTTTTAATTGTTCAAAACTTGAATATTGCGGAATTCTTTTCTGATTCCCGGCTGTACGTCTGTAATGATTTTGTAAGTATTGACGCTCCAAAGGTCTACTTTTCCTGAGTGTGGATCTATCGCATGTGACATTCCAAATCCGCTGAATGTTTCTGTAATCATGCACATGCGCAGTGAAAAATCCGGACCGCTTCATTCTGCACATGGACATTATACTCCTAATATTCGTTTGTACAGCAAATCCAGAATGACTATATGTTGATCCACCAATCTTTTCAAGGCATATGCCGACGTAAACATCCTCAAGATGAAAAAATGGAATATTCGGCGATACTTCGTAAATCTTATTAGCAGTACGCATGCTCAAAACATAGCCAGTTCCGGAACATAAAGCTGGGTAGTAGAAATGAGGATAACTCTCTATTGATGTGTAGTATTTTGAGTTTATTTTTCTGATAGGTTTGCCTCGCCAACATCTACCCATTATAGATGTTTCTAATGCTGACTTTGTACTGTTTGCTTTCAAAAGTTCAACCAGCTGTGTGATATTGATGTACATATCATCGTCAGTCTTCATCACATACTTTGCACGTGGACATAGCGAGATGACCCACTTAAGGCCCATGAGTGTTTTATAAGTTAGATTCTTATAGGAGTCATAGAAATCTGCCATTACTATGTCTCCATAAACACTGTTTTCCTTGTACACCATTTTGTTTAAGCTTCTGTCCATTGTTTCGCCCAACAAAAATACATGGCGTAAATTTGTCATGTTCCGCACGTGCCTCAACCACGTGTTCCTAAGCACATCCCTTCCTATCGTATTATTATGTCTCGTTGTTATTAGAAATACGAGGTCTATCTCTCTTTGATCTTTGCAAACATTCCTCCCTGGAATCAGCCAATTAAACTGATAATTGAAGCATCCGGAACATGTATCATTTCGTAATAAGCGCTTATCAATTTTGGCCAATCTCATTTTGTGTTGAATTAATAATTCTGTTTCGTTTACGGGATTTTCATTCCTACAGAAAGTACAATTTCTAGATTGAAAAGTACGCTGATATCGAAGCATGTTTTGTTTCTTCGGTGGCAAAAAAATCCTAGCATGTCCCATTTCACGCATACGCCCATGTTCCACTTCATGACCGTTTTCGTACGCCCGTCCAAATGCGCCCTGGTTCTGATTTCCATGTCTATAACGGATGACTCTGGTTATATCCTGTTCTCGAATACCATTGCTTAAATATCCAGGAGGCCGATACCTTCTGTTTATAGACCGCACGTGCGCAACACCATCACTGTCTACACGCTTACCATGCGCTGCTTTGGCCTTACCAGCCTTGTTTATTCTTCTTCTGTCCCTGGCTAGGAACGCACTGATATTTCGCGAAAACAGGTGACGTTTTGCTTTTGAATCGTTCACGTTTTGAGAGTATTCACCTGAATATCTGTCCTCGTGCTGACGAATCCCGACGCTGTTCTTCTGGTACATCTCTATTTCTTTCTCTCTACTTTCTATAACAACTTGGCTCTTTAACTGTACTCTACCTGTGCCTGTGTAACTGTGTGTACTGCCTTCCATACTTAATTTTTTCTTCCGTGTGTAAAAGGTATTATCCAAACGCAATTGAAAGAAAAACACTTGTGCTATTGCAATTAATCCAAGCAACGTAAACAACATATTCCTTCGTCTTTTCTGCTGGAGAATCGTAATACATCTTCCACAGTGCCCTTTTATAATCGCCATCCTGCATGGCCCCTAACTAAACGAATATCCCTGAAAAAAATGACGTCATGAATATTAACTGTACATACTTTTTTTTAAATTACATAATTTATATAAAGGGTGGTGGTGTTTTTGGTTTTGGTCATGGTAAAAACAGTATAATCAGATATATAGTACAGTAAAACCTCTCTTAACCGGACGATAAATTTAGTATTACTATCGGTATTGGGGACAGGTGACAGCTTAATGCAGGGTGGTAGTCATGCAGAAAGCTCCTGGAGGAGCTTTCTGCATGACTTTCACCCTGCATTAAGCAGTCACCTGCCTAAAATATCTAAATTCTTCTCTACTAGAATTCCGGTTAAGACAGGTTTTACTGTATTCCACAAGCAAGCCGAACAAACCCTGATCTGATCATGCAGGAGCCGTTTGGTCAGGGTCTTCTCTGCTTACAAAAGAGTAAACATTGTATATTTATTGAGTAAAGGGTTAATTGCCAAAGCAAGTAGAACCGGTAGAACCGGTACTAAGCGGCAAATCAGTTTTGAGCATAGGAGTCTTAACCCTATACCCACCGGATATCTATAGAATCATAAATATTAATTAACCTTTTCCTCCATAAATACGCCTATCTACGACTCTGTAATAACCACTTCTTGAAATCATTGTGATAAATAGAGCATTTGCTCCTATAGGAGCAAATGCTCTATTTGTCACAATGGATTTAAAACTACAAAATTCTAAAAGTTTACTTTTCTCTAGGAAATTCTCCATTCAAAGAAGTTGGGTCTGTAATAGCCTATGGAGGAAATGTTTAAATTAATTATTTTAAACAGCACATTGAATAGCACAAAGGAAATTTTAGTATACAGAAACTATAGAAGCTTATTTACATTATCTCATACGTAAACAGAGCAGACCCTGATCAGACATCTTCTGCAGGAGCCGTCTGACTGGGGTTTCTCTGTTTACAAATGGTTAATCAAAGTACTGACAGTACTGAAGGTTTCGGACATAATATATATTATATTGATTGTTTGCTGTGGGTTTTCCTGAAAATCATGTCAGTAGTTTGGAAGACATTTAAAGAATTGGTTTATGAACATGTCACACACAGGGCGATTCCAAAAATTTTCACATAAAGGTTGACAGCTTATCATTGGTGAAAATTTGAAGTAAAACCTCCCATTGGTATATGGGTTGTTAGACACATAATATTGTTTCACTTTATATTATATAGTGAAGACGATTTCAGAGTTCCATATCGGGTACAATTGGTCTGAGCAAAGATAAGCCTTTCTATGATTTTGCAAACAGAAAAGACCCTGAAGTTCGTAGAATAGTTTATCCAGACCCTGATCAGTAACCGGCGTCATAGCAATAAATGATATTAAGCTTGCTTAATCCTTACAATGCTGAGTGATTTTTCGTCTGCAACAACTGTCGTCTGCTTCAGTTCTTCTTTAAGGATTAAGCAAGCTGTAAAGATCTGTAATATCGTCTGCTTCAGGTTTGTCATCATTTGAATTTCTAAAAGATTAGTTTTAGGCACTTTGACCTAAGGCAAAATTGTCACAAGTTGTAAACAGTTTAGATTTTGGTCAGACAATTACTTGGTATTAGATCTGAATCCAAACAATGTGTCCCACTTTGCTAACCTCTATTGTTTAAGTAGCTTGGATGGTAGTATTAGGCAGTATCTCAGGAAAAAGTAAGAAAATACAATGCAATTACACAAAAAGACAAAGTATAGGCATGGATAAACACAGTGAAGATATATGTAATTATACAACAGGGCATGGGTAAAGAAGTAGAAATGTGTTTTAAAATTCAGCAAGCGAATGGTTAAGAGTTTACTACAGTAAAACCTCTCTTAACCGGCAGTTAAATTTAGTATGAATATCGGTCTTGGAGACAGGTGGCAGCTTAATGCAGTGTGAAAGTCATGCAGAAAGCTCCTAGAGTAACTTTCTGCATGACTTACACCCTGCATTAAGCAGCCATCTGCCTAAAAGTATCGAAATTATTATCTACTAGAATTCCGGTTAAGAGAGGTTATACTGTATTAGCCATTTCCTAGTTGTATTTTTATGAAATAATGACATCTTGATTATAAACTAGGTTACTTAGATTGTATATTATAATGGCATATGAACACAATAAATTTTGACTAGGACATAAAGTAAAACATACATATCTATATAAAAACTTTAGGCACACAGAGCAGACCCTGGTCAGACGGCTCTACTCTGTTTGCCAATACTTAGCAGAAAGAGCAGACCCTGATCAGACGACTCTACTGTGTTTGTCGATACTAAGCAAACAGAACAGACTCTGATCAGACGGCGCTACTGTGTTTGTCGATACTAAGCACACAGAACAGCCCCTGGTCAGACGGCTCTACTCTGTTTGTCAATACTAAGCAAACAGAACAGACTCTGATCAGACGGCTCTACTGTGTTTGTCGATACTAAGCACACAGAACAGCCCCTGATCAGACGGTTCTACTGTGTTTGTCTATACTAAGCAGATAGAACAGACCCTGATCAGACGGCTCTACTGTGTTTGTCTATACTAAGCAGACAGAATAGACCCTGATCGAACGGCTCTACTGTGTTTGTCAATACTAGGCACACAGAACAGACCCTCGTCAGACGGCTCTACTGTGTTTGTCAAAACTAAGCTCATAAAACATACCCTGATCAGACGGCTCTACTCTGTTTGTCAATACTAATGAAACAGAACAGACCCTGGTCAGACGACTCTACTGTGTTTGCCAATACTAAGCACACAGAACAGACCCTGTCAGACGACTCTACTCTGTTTTTCAATACTAAGCAAACAGAATAGACCCTGATCAGACGGCTATACTCTGTTTGCCAATACGTGAAAAGGCGTTTGGTTAACTCTTTCGACGTCATACAATTTTCACCTGCACACAATGTCGTCTGTTTTAGTTTAAAAACGGAGATTTCCTTTAAGTTTTTCTCAAACCATAATTGAAGTGTCAAGCAGTTTGGATCCTGATAACGCGCCTAGTAACTTACAGATTTGCACAATATAGCCATATAGGTCGCACCCCAGCCACCGTGGCACTTAAATCCAGTTGGTGTTATAATCAAAACACGACAAGATGTACTAGTCATTCCAATTCACAGAACTAACACTGAGGTGAAGTGGTTCCTGAAATGGATATTTCTACAATTAACTCTGTCGCTTGCCAGGATATGCCGTAAAATTGTCGTGTGCGACAATATTCATTTCCATTTTTGTCATTTTCTTCTAATTTCTTTATAGAAACATAATCACGGTATCAAACAGTCTGGCTCCTGATGAGAGGTTGAGATATTCGGCATCTGTTCTGGATCCAAACAGTTTGCATACGTATCACGGACGCGTCGTAGACAGCATAAAGGTTAAAAGGGTTTTTTTCATAGATAAGTGTATACATCGATAAACTGTATACTGGTTAAAAAAAGTCAGCGACACACGCGCACGTATCGCATTCTCTCTAATAACCGCCCAGTCATAGTCTTATAAACATCCCACTCTAATAAACACCCAACCCTAATAAACGCCGCACTCTAACAAACGTGAACTATAATAAACGCTCTACTCTAATAATCACACACTCTAATAAACACCCTACTATAACAAACTTCCCACTCATATGCACCCAACTCTAATCAACGCCCACCCTATTAAATACTTCCAACTCCAATAAAATGTCCAGCTCTAATAAAATGTCCAACTGTAATAAAATGCCCAACTATAATAAACACCCAACTTTAATAATAGTCCAACTCTAATAAACACCCAACTTTAATAATAGTCCAACTCTAATAAACACCCAACTTTAATAATCGTCCAACACTAATAAACACCCTACTTTAATATTCGTCCTACTCTAATAACCACCCAACTGTAATAAACGTCTCACTTTAATAAATGTCCCTTACTCCATAAGAGAAACAAAAAATCAATGAAACGACTAAAACTATATTTGATAAATATTAGATAAATATAGACTTTTCAAATACAAATGGTAGCCTAAAGCATACTGAAAGCAATGCAGAAAGCTCATCGTATAGTGTTGTATATAATGTACCATGCAAAGAATAGCTAGTGGTGCCCCCCCCCCCCCCCCGACTGTTATTAGCTCGACGTCGCGACATGACTGAAATACTGTAACATGCACAGAGAAGAACTTCTGTGAGTCTTCCTCCATCCTTTATTAGCTGGACGTCGCGATATGACTGAAATACTGTAACATGCGCAGAGAAGAACTTCTGTGAGTCTTCCTCCACCCTTTATTAGCTGGACGTCGTGAAATGACTGAAATACTGTACCATGGATGGGGTCTTCCTCCACCAGTTATTAGCGAACAGCCGAACGAATGAACTAAAGAATAAACAAACAAAGCCGTTTCACATAAAAGTTGGAAACGCTGTAACATATGGGCTTGTATAAGACAAGAGTGACAGGAAAATGACATACCGTCCGTTTCAAGAGCGATAGTACTGCTTGTGGTGTTGCAGTATTTGTTATACCAATGAAAGTGGCCAATTACATGTATTTAAAAAAGAATATTACAGTAAAATGTGTTTTCAGCGACCAATAAAATTTAGTCTATTTCTGGGATTTTAACCCTTTCCCTGGTGAATATTCATGTAGGAAATAATGACGTCATGAATATGAACAAGATTATTTTTTATAATGGCATATGTACACAAGACATTTTGGCTCAGGCACACCATAGGAGAAGCCGTCTCATCTGAGTCTACTCTATTTGCAGATGCGTAAAAATGCGATCAACCCCTCCCTTCGTATAAACGCGTGTTCACGCATTTACAAACAGAGTAGACCCAGATCGTACGGCTCCTATAGGACCCGTCTGATCATCTTTAGGGGCGGGGTCTGCTCGGTTTGTTAATGGAAATTGGAAGATTTTGCTTTCTAGAATGGCTACAATGGTCCACCTTTCAAATTTCGTTATAACTATTTTGACCATGAATATTCAGTAGGTATCGAAACGTGGAAAAAAACGTATATAACAGGGAAAGGGTTAACCCTTTACGACGACGAGGTATTACAGAGAAGACCAATACCAGACGGCTATTGTAAGAACTGTTTCATCAGGGTCTATTCTGTTTGTTTATCAATTTATTCCATGAATACTCGTGTAAGAAACAATAACATCATTCATATTAATTAGTGTTTTTAAATGACATATGAAAACAGGAAGCAATGGCAGAAACTTTAGATCTAGATCTCATTTATTTCATGAGCAAACAAAGCAGACCCAGATCAGACGGCTCCAATAAAAACCGTCTGATCTGGTCCTACAAAGACGTAGAAAGGCGTATTTATGGAGGAAAACTGTTAAATACAGTTGAACTTCGATAACTCGAACTCGGATAACTCGAACTCGGGATAACTCGAACTAAAAGTTCGGTCCTTCTAAAATTTTACAATACAGCATTGCTCTAAAATGTATCACTACGCATATCTGGAAACACATTTCACAGCTTAATGCAGTTCTACAGTAATGCTGAAAGCTCCTGCAGGCTTTCAGCATTACCGTAGACCTGCAATAAGCTATGAACTTGCGAAATTGTCCAGATTACACATCGGATAATTCGAACTTCTGTTATCTCGAACTAATTTATATAGTCCTTTGAAGTTCGAGATATCGAAGTTCAACTGTAGATCTGAATCGAGAGTTTCTGTCTTTATCATAAGTGTTGTTTGTATGACATTATAAGATAAAAGTAATAATCAATAATACATGCATTATTTTTATATGGCTATTCCAGGATAAACCCTTTCCTCCATGAATACGCCTTTCTACGTATTTGCAATCAGAGCAGACCCAGATCAGACGGCTCCTATAGGAGCCGTCTGATCTGGGTCTGCTCTGTTTGCTTATGATATAATACATATATGATTCTACAGTCTCTGCCATTGTCACAACAATCTGTCTATATGTGATATTGCAATAAATGATCGAATGAATATTCATGGTGTCATTATTATTTTCATGAATATTCATGGTGTCATTATTTTTTTCATGAATATTCATGGTGTCATTATTTTTTTCATGAGTATTCGTGGTTTAAACATCTAACCCGAACAGTAATTTCAAAGCCTTTATAGTTTATATACATGTATCTTTTCTTTTTTCAGGCAGTATAGGCACGTATATGAACCCAAACCCCGTGTTTATCAGCTGACCTTTAACCTGCCTGTAACCTTTAACCCTTTCGCTGCCAAACTCTGTCGTCTGCTAACTTCGTCGTCTGCTACAAATTTTCATTTTTTTTATTTTCTTCATTTTTGTTTAAAAAACATAGTAACAGTAACAAACAGTTTGGATCCTGATGAGACGCCGAGTTACTCGGCGTCTCATCTGGATCCAAACTGTTTGCATAAGTAATCACAGATCCGGCATTGGCAGCGAAAGGGTTAGGCTAAATGGCTATCTGAGGAAATACGTATCAGCGACTACAGACATTCTGAAACAAGACTAGTCGCCGACTAACTCAGAGTCTTATCTGGATCTAAACTCGTTGCTACTATTTTTGTATATTCGTAGACTGAAACAAGAGTAGTTCACGTGTTTTTATTTGAAGCAGACGACAACTTTATCAGACAAAACGTTGAGTTTCAGTAACCCTTATCCCAGTATCAGCGACCAGACTCGCAATTTCAAACAGTTTGGATCCAGATGAGACGCCGAGTAACTCGGCGCCTCATCAGGATCCAATCTGTTTGACACTCTGTCAATTTTCTCAAAACCTTGCTCAAATGGCACCAGATCCAAAATTGAGCAGACATTATTTTTGTCATAACGAGATAAAACTTGAACGTTGCCTTTGTATTCAGAATATAGACTGTCGTGACTATAGCTAGCTCTTTTCTCGCGCTAGCGGGGACTTCGTAGTCACAGCACATACAAACAGTTTGGATCCCGATCAGACGCAGAGTATATCGGTATCCGTTCAGGATCCAAACTGTTTGTTACTTTGATCGTACATGGTAAAGCAATGGAGGAAACATCTACATTAAGGTATAAAGCGAGCGAGCAATTTAGCTAAGGACAATTGCTTTACGTACAAAGTATTGAATTCACAGTCGGGTTACAATTTTCAATGTTTCGAAATACCTTGCCATACAATAAACACTCGATGACTCGAACACTCAAGTACGTATCATTACTGATCTGTTACACAGGTGGCAGCTTAATGCAGGGTGAAAGTCATGCAGAAAGCTCCTAGAGGAGCTTTCTGCATGACTTTCACCCTGCATTAAGCAGCCACCTGCCTACAGATACATAAATTATTTATTACTAAAATTGTGTAGTATCGAGGTGTTAGTTTTTACTGTAGTTTGTTATTAAGATATCATATTACTCGACACAAAAACATTCTTATCTCACTGTATAAAAAGGCTCTTATGTTTTATCTTTACTTTGCATTCATTCAATCTTTTGAGACAATATTTATTAAATAGTGTCAATTATATTGGATCCTGGTGAGAGGTCGAGTTACACGGAGTCTGATCTGGATCCAATCTGTGTGCAAATACGAGTCAGGACAAAGTTAGTGGGACAAAGATCAAATACATAGTTTACTGTTTTTGACGAACTCGTTAAATATTTGCCAAACAGAGTTGATCCAGATCAGACGTTGAGAAAATCCACGTCTCATGTGACATGGATTTTCTCGGCGTTTCATCTGGATCCATAAAGTTTGATACTATGTGTGTGTGTGTATGTGTGTGTGTGTGGGGGGGGGGGGGGGGGGGTAGACGACAGACGACAATACATGACAGCTGTTCTGGCTGTCATTTTCAAGTAGTCTGAAACATAGGAGACTCTGCGTTTCTGCATTACGTTTGTCTTGCATTAAAATTATACCTCTTTTAAGTGGTCGCATTAGCTGGGTTTTACTGTATGAGTAGGCTGGACCCTAATGAGAGTCCGAGGTACACGACGTTCTATCAGGGTCCACACTGCCCGACACTCTGTATGTAGTGTAATCGCGGTGGAAGTTAATAAACTCTGCCACAGGTAGGAGTTTAACCAGACATAAGTTTGTTTGTGTCGTTTTTTTCAGCAGGAGGAAGGAATTCAATGCTCTATTCTTATCGTATTTGTAAAACAAAAATCTTTTGAAAATTTGACAGGGCTTGGTTGCAAAATACACCATATTACTTAAACCTTTACACAATGAATATACATGTAAGAAAAAGGCCATCATGCATACTATTAGCCGTGTTTTATAAAAGAATAACTGCAGAATCAAACCTTTATTGTGCAATAAGCAAACAGAGCAGACCCTGATCAGACGGCTTCTCCAGAAGATGGGTCTTCCCTGTTTGCAAATGCGAAGAAAAGGGTATTTATGGAGAAAATGGTTAAATGATCGGACTCCCAATTTCACCACTGTTTGCATGGGCAATGTATGGTAAAAAATCCATTTGGCACTACAAATGTATTTCGATATCTTTTTATACCTTAATCCTTTACCTCATAGACTTGTTTTAGATTCAACCTCTTTGAATAAATCTACCGAAAAGGAGCATTAACAAGAGAAAATGAAAATTTTAGAATTTGGTAGTTTGAAACCATAGTGATAAATAGAGCATTTGCTCCTATAGGAGCAAATGCTCTATTTATCACAATGGTTTCACAAACTGACTTTTACAGAGTCGTCAACAGTCGTCAATATGAGGGAATGTGTTAATAATGTAGACCTTAATCAAACTGATTCCATGGGTTATGTATCCTGAATAATTCCGTTTGGAGTCTTAATATTGTAGACCTTGATAAAGCTGACCCTTCATGATCAGGTTGTTCTGGGTCTGCACTAATTACGTAAGTTTGTCTGTCTGGACATTTAGAGTAGTAGTTCGATAAGCAAACAGAGCAGACCTTGATCAGACAACTGTAATAACAGTCATAACACTAAGATGTAGGCTCCGGTAGGACTCTGGATAAGTCTTAACCATAATGATAACAGTTATAACACTAATATGTAGGCTCCGGTAGGACTCTGGATAAGACTAAACCATAATGATAACAGTTATAACACTAAGATGTAGGCTCCGGTAGGACTCTGGATAAAACTAAACCATAATGATAAAAGTTATAACACTAATATGTAGGCTCCGGTAGGACTCTGGATAAGTCTTAACCATAATGATAACAGTTATAACACTAAGATGTAGGCTCCGGTAGGACTCTGGATAAGACTAAACCATAATGTTGCCTCTCTATACACTTTAACCCAATCCTTCATATTGACGACTTTTGACGACTCTGTAAAAGTCACTTTGTGAAACCATTGTGATAAATAGAGCATTTACTCCTATGGGAGCAAATGCTCTATTTATCACAATGGTTTCAAACTACAAAATTCTAAAAGTTTCATTTTCTCTAGTTAATGCTGCTTTTCGGTAGGTTTATTCAAAGAGGTTGTATCTAAAGATAGCCTATAGAGGAATGGGTTAAGCATTTAATCTATGAGTATTCATAGAAAAAACAACGACATCATGATTACTAATTACATTATTAGTTATAACAGCACATGGACACGGGGATGATTGACCATTTCAGAAACTGTAGGATCATCTATATTGTATCATGTGCAAACAAAGTAGACCCTGATCAGACAGCTCCTATAGGAGCCGCCTGATCTGGGTCTACTCTGTTTCAAAAGGCGTAGAAGTGCGTATTTATGGGGTCAATGGATATTTCTGTTTTTCTTTTGAAACCCTTCAGCAGCAGTTCTTGGTCTGCACTAAGTATATGTCTGTCTGAACACTAAGAGTAGTTAGGAATTTATTCCCCCGATGTACATCCAACCTCACATATCCTCCATTCTGTACGCCTGAAAAGTGTGGCGCCATCTGCAAAGTCAGACTGGCTTAACAGAGGAACAGTTTGATCCGGTATGCACTATGTTTAAGTTGTTTCTCTATCAAAATACTTCAACTGATTTAGCCGGTGCTAGGGGGCGTGAGTAGTGTTGCACTTTCAATTACTACTCATGAACAGACTCAATAAACCCGAGTCTGCAATTTTCTCTATATGTATTTCTACTTTTGCTTTCGAAGGATCATCCATTTTCAGAATGTACTTCACAATAGCAGGTGTTAAGTGTTTATGTTGCGGCCGTAAAAAGTCGTCCCGTACTTCTTTATCAGTGGTGTCATATGTCCTCATACAAGTCGTTAAGTGGTGGCAGAAGTAAGCCACCATATGGCGGTGTTGATATTGAAGTCTTGTGAAGAGCTAAATGGGTATTCTGTGTACAGTGTTGTTCTTTGGAGTAGCCTTATAGAACAAACATCAACAAGGATGGGGGAAATGTTAAAACACTAAGAATACTCGCTGGTGCTAATAGATGCATTTACAACCAGACTATATTGTACTGTGACTGAGATTTGAACACCCTATACAAATACATGTTATCTGCAATATATATAGTCTCCCTTTTCTTCCCGAATACGAGTGTAAGAAAGAAACAAAGAAAGAAAACAGAAAGAAAGAAGAGAGATAGAAAGGAAGAACATATTTAAAGAGAATGAATAGATTAATGAATGAATGAATAAATGAATGAATGAAGAATGAACTTAAGAACAAATGAATGCATGATTGAATGAATGAAATACTTTGTTTAACGCAATTAGTTCTACCTCTTATATCCCTTGAGTTCTATCTCTTATATCCCTTGAGTCCTACTTCTTATATCCTATTAGTCCTACCTCTTATATCCCTTTGGTTTTATCTCTTATATCCCTTTAGTTCTAATTCTTATATCCCTTTAGTCCTATCTCTTATATCCCTTTAGTTCTATCTCTTATATCCCTTTAGTTCTCTCTATTATATCCCTTAGGGTTTTTTTCTCTCTTATATCCCTTTAGTTTTCTCTCTTTTATCCCTTAAGTTCTACCTCTTATATCGCTTTAGTTCTACCTCTTATATCCCTTTAGTTTTATCTCTTTTATCCCTTGAGTCCTACTTCTTATATCCCTTTAGTCCTATTTCTTATATCCCTTTAGTCCTACTTCTTATATCCCCTGATTTCTACTTCTCATATCCCTTTAGTCCTACCTCTTATATCCTTTTAGTCCTACCTCTTATATCCCTTTAGTTCTAATTCTTATATCCTTTAGTTCTACTTTTCATATCCCTTTAGTCCTAACTGTTATATCCCTTTAGTTCTATCTCTTATATCCCTTTAGTTTTACCTCTTATATCGCTTTAGTCCTACCTCTTATATCCCTTTAGTTCTACCTATTATAAATCTTCAGTTTTCTCTCTTTTATCCCTTTAGTTCTACCTCTTATATCGCTTTAGTTCTACCTCTTATATCCCTTTAGTTCTATCTCTTTTATCCCTTGAATCCTACTTCTTATATTTCTTTAGTCCTATTTCTTATATCCCTTTAGTCCTACTTCTTATATCCCCTGATTTCTACTTCTCATATCCCTTTAGTCCTACCTCTTATATCCTTTTAGTCCTACCTCTTATATCCCTTTAGTTCTAATTCTTATATCCCTTTAGTCCTACTTTTCATATCCCTTTAATCCTACCTCTTATATCGCTTTAGTTCTATCTCTTATATCACTTTAGTTTTATCTCTTATATCCCTTTAGTTCTAATTCTTATATCCCTTTAGTTCTACTTTTCATATCCCTTTAGTTATATCTCTTATATCCCTTTAGTTCTATCTCTTATATCCCTTTAGTTCTACTTCTTATATCCGATCATTCATTATATACACGTAAACAGAGGCCCCATTAAGATGCGTAAATTGAAAAAAAATCAAGAATGACTTCTTTATTTCTCCACCAAATAGTGTTACTTCATGATTATTCATGTAAGAAATGATGACTGTATGAATATTATTTTTCTTAAAAAGGCCTTAGACGCCCTTAGTAACAATTAGGGATATCTGGCCATGGTAGAAACTGTTGAATCAGATCTATTTTCCCTTTCCCTGATAGACATTTTTTTAGATCCAACCTCTTTGAATATATCTACCGAAAAGGATCACTAATTAGAGAAAATTTAACTTTTAGAATTGTGTAGTTTGAAACCATTGTGATGAATAGAGCATTTGCTCCTATAGGAGCAAATGCTCTATTTATCACAATGGTTTCAACAGATGACTTTTGCAAAGGCGCCAAAATGCGTCAATCGAAGGGAATCGGTTATTTCATAAGCAAAACCGAGCAAACCCTTCTCAGGTGTTTGGTCTGGACCAAATCTGTGTGAAAAGGGGTAAAGGGTAAAACTAGAAACAGGCTATTGGGTGAAAAGGGGTAAAGGGTTAAGAAGAAGATGGTTGCTAAACCCTCGCCTTTACATAAACATATAGACGGCTCCTGTAAGTTGGGGTCTTATCAGGAAATAGAATGGTCGAAGAAAAAGCAAGAAGAAAAAGTAGACAGCCATTTTGTTCAAACAACAGTTAACTCTAAAGATTTACATAAATTCATCTTTCATTTTTTATTCGATATTGACATTTTTGTACCTCTGATTATTGTTTTATTTATTTAGCCTTCGTGTACTAATATATGCAAAATTTGTCGTCAGCTTAAATGTTATTTTTTGTTTGTTTATTTTTAATCCCTTTTTGGTTTACAGAAATAAATTATAACATTAATTTAATAAATAAATCTTAATGAGATTGCATACAGTATAGGAGCTTTCTACATTTCTGTTTACCTGCATTTAGCTACAACCTGCCTTAAAGGCCCATTAATTTTTTGATTGAGGCTTAACCCTTTCCTCCATGAATACGCCTTTTTATGCCTCTGTTATAGTCACCTTTTGAAACCATTGTGATAAATAGAGCATTTACTCCTAGGGAGCAAATGCTCCATTTATTACAGTGGTATCAAAACTACACAATTCTAACATTTTCCTTTTCACTAATAAATGTTCCTTTTCGGTAGATTTATTCAAAGAGGTTAGGTCTAAAAATAGCCCCTGAGGGAATGGGTTAAGACAGGTTCTGTTGTGTAGGTTACTTCCGTTTGGATCTTTACCTCGTGAACATTTATGAAAGAAATTAATAACAAGAGAACTATTTACACAAGCGTCAGTGAAATCGGACTACAAATGTCTAAACGAGAAAGCATGTATATTTTTTAATTGGGTTTAACGGAGCATTCACTACTTAAGGGTGGAATTATTGAAGTTTAATATATACGAATTGCGTTACTTTTTATCGTCTATAGGCAATGCGATCTGTGAGTCAGTAAAAAGATAGGTTGATAACCATTTACTCCATAAATACGCTTTTCTACGCCTTTGCAAATAGAGCAGGCCCAGATCAGATGGCTCCTGTAGGGCTCAGGGTCTGCTCCGTTTGCTTATGATATACTGTAGATATTAATCTCATGCACCAATCTCGCGTGTTAAAGCGCACGTGTGGCGCACGATATGCTCTCATCAAACCAGCCATATATTTTAGCAAGGGTTAAAGGCCCACCAGTTTAAATATCATAGGTAAATAAGTAACGACTCGTCAACGTCGCAATTAAGCAATGGAAAAGTGACTTACATGCGTATATTATCGTATACTTGCTCCAGTTTAAAAAAGATACGCAAACACGCCCACATTTGTTCCAAATTATGAAACTATTCGTAAAAGGTCTCTGAATATAAGATAATACATGTATTTTACTTTTTTTCTATTCAAGTCCACATCCCGCTTACGCTACATGATATCAAGTTAGTCTGCTGAGCAAATTAATTTTACAGATTTGTTCACCTACTACATTTTAAAATTCAAGCTACAATAAATTTGTCTACCAAAATGCAATCATGGAGTCAAAAATAGTTAGGATCCTGACAAGAGGCTGAGTTACTCGGCGTCTCATCTGGATCCAAACTGTTTGCATAGGTATTCACTCATCCGCCCATAGCAGGCTAATGGTTAAGTTGTGACCCATGCATTGTTAAGAGATAAATCGTTGTTTAATTTGATTTAGCAAAACCGAGCAAAACCTTCTCAGGTGTTTGGTCTGGACCAAATCTGTGTGAAAAGGGGAAAAGGGTTAAGAAGAAGATGGTTGCTTAATCCTCACCTTTACATAAACATATAGACGGCTCCTGTAAGTTGGGGTCTTATCAGGAAATAGAATGGTCGAAGAAAAAGCAAGAAGATAAAGCAGACAGCCATTTTGTTCAAACCACAGTTAGCTCTAAAGATTTACATACATTCATCTTTCATTTTTTATTCGATATTGACATTTTTGTACCTCTGATTATTGTTTTATTTATTTAGCCTTCGTGTACTAATATGCAAAATTTGTCGTCTGCTTAAATGTTATATTTTGTTTGTTTATTTTTAATCCCTTTTTGGTTTACAGAAATAAATTATAACATTAAATAGATCTTAATGAGATTGCATACAGTATAGAAGCTTTCTACATTTCTGTTTACCTGCATTCAGCTACAACCTGCATTAAAGACTCATTAATTTGAACCCTTTCCTCCATAAATACGCCTTTTTATGCCTCTGTGATAGTCACTTTTTAAAACCATTGTGATAAATAGAGCAAATGCTCCATTTATTACAGTGGTTTCAAAACTACACAATTCTAACATTTTCCTTTTCACTAATAAATGTTCCTTTTCGGCAGATTTATTCAAAGAGGTTAGGTCTAAAAATAGCCCATGAGGGAATGGGTTAAGACAGGTTCTGTTGTGTATTTTACTTCCGTTTGAATCTTTACCTCGTGCACATTTATGAAAGAAATTTATAACAAGAGAACTATTTACACAAGCGTCAATGAAATCGGACTACAAATGTCTGAACGAGAAAGCATGTATACTTTTTAATTGGATTTAACGGAGCATTCACTTCTTAAGGGTAAAAATATTGAAGTTGAATTTATACGAATCGCGTTACTTTTTCTCGTCTATAGGCAATGCGATCTGTAAAAAGATAGGTTGATGACAATTTACTTCATAAATACGCTTTTCTACACCTTTGCAAATAGAGCAGACCCAGATCAGATGGTTCCTGTAGGAGCGGCTGATCAGGGTCTGCTCCGTTTGCTTATGATATACTGTAGATATTATTCTACCATATCTGACATTGCAAAAAATCATGTGTCCATGTGTTATTTAACAACATGTATTAATCTTATTAATATTCGTAATGTAATAATTTCGTACATGAATATTCATGAAGTAAAGAAATTGTTCAGGATATTTCTAAGTAATATTACGGTTGATATCATAGCGGATTATTGAAATGAAACAAATGCGCATGCGCATGTTTGTATATGCTCGCTCATGCCCGTGCATCGTGTGCATAGTTTGCAATCTTATGCACCAATCTCACGTGTTAAAGCGCACGTGTGGCGCACGATATGCTTTCATCAAACCAGCCATATATTTTAGCAAGGATTAAAGGCCCACCAATTTAAATGTCATAGGTAAATAAGTAACGACTCGTCAAAGTCGCAATTAAGCAATGGAAAAGTGACTTACATGCATATATTATCGTATACTTGCTCCAGTTTAAAAAGATACACAAACACGCCCACATTTGTTCCAAATTATGAAACTATTTCGTAAAAGGTCTTTGAATATAAGATCATATTTTTCTTTTTTTCTATTTAAGTCCACATTCCGCTAACGCTACATGATATCAAGTTAGTCTGCTGAGCAAATTAATTTTACAGATTTGTTCACCTACTACATTTTAAAATTCAAGCTATAATAAATTTGTCTACCAAAATGCAATCATGGAGTCAAAAATAGTTAGAATCCTGATAAGAGGCTCCATGAATACGCCTGTCGGCGTCTCATCTGGATCCAAACTGTTTGCATAGGTATTCACTCATCCGCCCATAGCAGGCTAATGGTTAAATTGTGACCCATGCATTGTTAAGATGAAGCGTTGTTTAATTTGATACTCAGTAACAATCGTAACTACTCGCCGTATCCCGTCAGAGTTCGGAATATAGTCTTATTTCGATAGAAATAGCCGAGGTGTTCCGAGTGACTCAGTAACTGATTGCTACATGTCGTCTGCTGATGAAACGTGGACTGACTGTTCTGTATATTGACTCATTCAGTGATCTATTAACCCTTTCCTCCATAGGATATTTTTATACCCAACCGCTTTGAATGAATCTACCCAAAAGGAGCATTTACTAGAGAAATGTAAAAATTTCGGTGAGCGCTTTCTGCATTACTTTTGTTCTGCATTAAGCAACCACCTGCTTATAACGACACCCATGTTTATTCATTAAGTGGTCGCATTAGAGGGGTTCTACTGTAGTTTGAAATTGAAACCATTGTGATAAATAGAGCATTTGCTCCTATAGGAGCAAATGCTCTATTAATCGCAATGGTTTCAAGAAGTGGTTATTACAGAGGCGTAAAAATATAGGGTTAATCCTATTGTAATTTGAAATTTGCGACGGTATATGAGGTTTTTAACGGTCGCAAATTATTTTAATGGCGACGCCGAAGGCGGAGCCGTTAAAATAATTTAAGACCGTTAAAAACCTCATATACCGTCGCAAATTTCAAATTACTGTAGGATTAACCCTATTCTAACGCAATCTTAACACGAAAAATGACAAAGTGTTGTTATATCCTATGCGCGCAGATGATTGAATGAGTGATGAGGCGAGAAGTAGTGCCCAGTTTCTTTCAGATTTCTTGAAATAAATGGATTTTTTTTCACTCTGGGTTACACAAAGTGAAAACACCGGGCCAGTTGTAAGTTCACTATTACATTTGTCATGAATCATTATGCGACAGCTATTTTACATTTCAATACACTTTCAATACACATGTCAGGAAAAGTAACGTTATCTTAGTCTTAGGCGCCGTACGCAAAAACGTCGCCTGTTACAATGACGTCACGTTATAACGTTATGTTTGAATAGTATGATAAATAAGGTTGAATCCGAATCACAACGCTTTGAGTATATCAATAATTCTCCACACGACATATAAAAGACCGGTCAAGTCGTGACAAAGAATGGAAATTAATAACTTTCAAAATACCGGACTGAACTTGAATATATGTCAGTGTATGCATACGAATTTATCAGTAGATCTAAGTGTTCGATAAACAAAGCGCATTAATATATTTACAGGCTAATGCTGTTATTCGGCCGTTTTCGATTGGTTGAATTTGCGACATATAAAATAGTTTTTATATGCCGCAAATTTAGTCACATGAGCCAATCAGATTGCAGAAAATTGACAGATTAAACTATGTCAAGCCAACACAGACATAATGTGTGGCAAGACAGTAAAACCTCTCTAAATCAGGGCGTTTGAATAATTATTAATGTCTGTAAGACAGATGATTGATGAATGTAGGATGAAAGTTATGCAGAAAGCATCTTAGAAGAACCCTTTGTGTGACCTTAACCCTGCATTAACCCATTACCGAATAGGCTTTTTTAGATACAAGCTTTTTTAATAAATCTGCCGGAAGGAGCATTAACTACAGAAAAGGAAAATTCTAGAATTTTATAATTTGAAACCATTGTGATAAATAGAGCATTTGCTCCTATAGGAGCAAATGCTCTATTTATCACAATAGTTTTAAAAGGTGACTATTACAGAGGCGCAGACAGGCGTATTCATGGAGGAAAGGGCTAAAACAAGATGTTGTTCGAATAAGTATTAATGTCTATAAGACAGGTGGTAGATTAATATAGGGTAAAAGTCATACAGAAATCATCTTAGCATGCAGAAAGCAACACCCTGCATTTATCTGCCACCTGCCTTAATAATCTAAATTATTCTCTGTTAGAATTCCTGTTTAGAATGTGCTTGCTCTATCTGCCTTGTTCTCTGCAATATCTACATGTACTAAGGGGTTCTGCCCTGTTAGTTTGGGATGAAATCTCATAATTTTGTATTAATTTGCTGGCCGGTTTTGTCGACAGTTTTGTCTTAATGTGCCTTATGAAATTCTGAAAGAAACATGAAGCAGATGCAATGTTTGTTCTAATCTAATTCATTTACGCAAGAGTGCTTGGGAGACGATAGTTTGGGTAAAGGATATTAATTACGTTTCGTCATATCGTTTAACACAAAGCGCGTTTGTATTAGTTTACGGCAAACACAAAAATGTGTGTCTGCCTCATTTCTCAATAGTATTTTCTTCCATTTTGGTTTAGAAAATACAAATGGTGATCGTCAGTTTTGCTAAAGTCATGATGATTGCATAGCAATAATACCCAATGAATATTCATGTAAGAAAATATGACATCAACAATACTAATTAGATTATATTTTATAATGTCATATCGAGGGCTTGGTGCAAAGTGTAAAGTGAAGGAGTTAGAATAGTTTTGCACCAAGCCCTTGATATATACACGGGACCTTTTGGCTCAGAAGAAACTGTAGACTTAGATATGTAGTATGCCAAAAGCAAACAGAGCAGACCCTGATCAGACGGCTCCTATAGTGGCCGTCTTATTTGGGTCTATTCTGTTTGCAAAGGCGTAGAAAAATGTATTTATGGAGTAAAGGCGTGACGTAATCTATGACGTCATCTCTGGCGTATTTATGGAGTAAAGAGTTCACATAAAAAGGTTAAATCACCAACTGTATGGCGTGTCAGACGTCGCATAATGCAATACTTATAATACAATACCTGTATACTTATGTTATAAAAGTGCATATATAATATGTATTCTTTAACCCTTTTCTCCATAAATACGCCTTTCTACGCATCTGTAAAAGCCACATTTTGAAATCATTGTGATAAATAGAGCATTTGCTCCTTAGGGGCAAGTGCTCTATTTATCATAATGGTTTCAGAACTACAAAATTCTAAAAGTTTCCATTTCCCTAGTTGATGTTCCTTTTCGGTAGATTTATTCAAAGAGGTTGGATCTAAAATAGCTTAAGAGGGAATGAGTTAAATTTATACATTTGAACTTCGATATATCGAACTCGGATAACGCGAATTTCCGGATAACTCGAACTAAAAGTTCAGTCCTTCAAATATTTACAATACAGAATTGCTCTAAAATGCATTACTAGCGTATCTAGAAACATGTGTGACAGCTTAATGTAGGTTTCAGCATTAAGATCAGCATTAAGCTGTGAGCATAAGATTTTTTTTCAGATCAGAAATCGGATAACTCAAACTTCTGTTATCTCGAACTCAATGTTTTGGTCTCATAAAGTTCGAGATATCGAAGTTTAACTGTATTTGTTTGGTAACTGTATTTGTTTTGTAACTGTATACTGTATTTGTTTTGTAACTGTATTTGTTTTGTAACTGTAATTGTTCAATGTTTATGTGGTAAAGAACGTGTGTATATTGTAAAAATCATATGGTTATTATATACAATGTATATAGTTTTTAAACTTGCATATGTAGATCTAGATCTATATGGTATAAATGCGTATGGCACATATTAACATATTGTATTTTATTTCGCTTATCTTTATTGATAAAGTCGTTATATTATCAGCAATCGTATATATGTGGTATAAATAGTTCATTAATGGTCAATCTTAACAAATATATATGTTCTATAATTCCATCTTGAGATATGTTTACAACATTTGTAAAGACGGGTTTGACGGGGAGATAAAATATAGAACAAATCGAGATTTGAAACGCGACAGTTTTTTAGTTGAGTCTGACTTTGTTCTCAAGCTTTTGATTGGTCAGATTTGAGTTCTCAATCTTTTGATTGGTCAGATTTGAGCCAAAGGCTCAAATCTGACCAATCAAAAACTTGAGAAGGAACTCAAACTCAACTAAAAGTTTTATAAACATGGACCCTGAACTGAAAAAAATAATGTGATGTGACATGTCGACGTACATTTTGTCGGGCCGCCATTTTAGATTTCACTGATTAGAATTCTTTCTCTTAGAGATTTGCAACACTTGGGGTGCCAACCATATGACATATTCATCAAGTGACATCGGCGAGACCCAGTTAACAAGAACCCAGTGGTTTACAAGAACCCTTACTGGAACAGAACAAGGAAAACATTTCACCAGAAAACGTACCACGGGAAGCTTCTGCACTTTCAAGACAAGAAGGAGAAAGACAACGCGTCGTCTATTCTATTATGAGGCGCAACATATATCAACCCTATTAAATTGTACGTTTTAAGACAATGCATTTGGAGGTTGTACACATGGCATGTCAACATTGCACTAAGACGTAAAAAAGCCTAATTACGTTAACTTATGCAGTTTATTCATTTATTTATTTATTGACATATAAGGTCAACCAGCATATATACAAACACATGAAAATCACAATTTATAAAATGTCACAGTATTAAAGAGTCATAAATACGTCTATAAGAATTAAAGAGTAGCCTTAAGCTATTTTGTTTCTATATATATTATTGATGGCCAGCTTATATGCATGCATAACTTTTACAACTTGACATTGTGCATGTGCTAAGTAATAAATGCTTATGGTCTATGAATAACCCATTTAGCTAAAAGCTTATTTCCAATGGGATCCATTTGTTAGAGGTTAGTAAAATTTATAAACTTGAAATGATGTAGCTAGATTTTAGTTTAGAACGGGATTATTAAATGTATGCATTTCAAATCCATATCAAAGCCATATCACAGTCAAATATATTATCACACATAATTATGACAAACATATAGATCTAAATAGAACAGACCAAAGTCACATTACCCTTAATCATGCTATGTGTTTCAACTATCTCAGCGTCAACCTTGCTTAGTCCTTTAATTCCTGATTATTCATATAGGAAAAGATGGCATCTTGAATATAAAAGGATCAATTTTCAAATGGCACAGTTAGCACATGAGATTTTAGCCAAAGTAGAAAACTACAGGATCAAATCTATATCATACAACAACCAAGCAAAAACAACAGACTCTGGTCAGTTGGTTCCTTTAGGAGTGGTCTAATCTGGGTCTACCCTGTTTGAGTCCTGATCATACGTTGCATATTGCGGCGTCTGACTGTTTGATACACATGATTGATAGTCCTCGTCATAGTACAGTAAAGCCTCTCTTAACCGGCAGTTAAATTTAGTATAAATATTGGTCTTGGAGACAGGTGGCAGCTTAATGCAGGATGAAAGTCATGCAGAAAGCTCCTAGAGGAGCTTTCTGCATGACATTCACCCTGCATTAAGCAGCCACCTGCCTAATAGTATCTAAATTATTATCTACTAGAATTCCGGTTAAGAGAGGTTATACTGTACCTTAAATATTTTGCCACCATCACTTTACCTCTTACACCATGAGTATGCATGTAAGAAATGATGACCTTGACATCATGAATACAAATAAGATCAATTTTAAACAATGGTACCATTAACACGTGAAATTATAGGCAAAGTAGTACTTAAAGACAGAATCACATCTAGATTATTCCACAAGCGACATAGCAGACCCTGATCAGAATGGTGCCTATAGGAGCGGTCTGAATTTGAGTCTACTCTGTTTGCAAGGGAGTAGAAAGGCGTTTATTGTGGAATGATTTAAAAAGCGATTAGAGGCAATATTATTTCAATCAATAATATAAAAACATATTCTGACAATCTGCAATTTCTTTGCTTCGTTCGGTCAGTTATGGGTGTTAAACCTTTTTCTGCCATAAAGTGTCGTCTACAAATTGTGTCTATAATTTTCTTTTGTTGAATATTTCCCCTATTTCTATAACCCTTCTCTTGCTGAATTTTAAAACACATTTCTACTACTTTACCCATGCCCTGTTGTATAATTACATATATATTCACTGTGTACAAGTATTTCACTACATGCAATCAGTGCTGTGGAGTGCACTGGTTGCACAGTCAACTTGTAAATAGTGCAGACCCTGATAAAACAGCTCCAGTAGGAGCTGTTTTATCTGGGTCTTCACTATTTACAGGTAGGTATATTGACGTGAATAGCAAGCGAAGGGTTAAAAGACATTACCACATAAACAAACTGTTTGGATCCTGGTGAGACCTGTGTCTAATCTGATTCCAAACTGTTTGCAAACTGTTTAATCACAGAGGTGTAAAAGGGACGTAATTCGTCCAGTCCTCAACATATTGGTTTGTGCGAGTTATCTCCATTTCAGGTTAACAGAATAATTACAACTTGTACATGAGGTAATGTACATGACTGTAGCAACAACTCGATACTACGAACTCGACTGTCTGTGTGACACACAGATTAGACCCTGATAAACAGATTAGACCCAGATTAGACCATGATAAGTCACTCGTTGTCTTCATCTGGGTCCATGCTTATAAAGCTTTTAGTTGAGTCTAAGTTTGTTCTCAAGTTTTTTTGTTCTCAAGTTTTTGATTGGTCAGATTTGAGCCTATGGCTCAAATCTGACCAATCAAAAGCTTGAGAACTCAAATCTGACCAATCAAAAGCTTGAGAACGAACTCAGACTCAACTAAAAAGCTTTATAAGCATGTACCCTGGATCCTAGCTGTAAACAAATGTGTCCAAGGTCAGGGGTTATAAAACTTCTGAGTCTGAGTTTGAAATCATTCTCAAGTATCTTATTGGTCAGTTCTTGATCTCGCCCACGGCATATCAGGGTTTTTTAATCCTTATAACACTGAATTTTCAATTGGATCATTCCAAAGTTCAACCAAGTCAAGTTTATGGCGAATATTAAGGGATTTTTTATAAAGAAAAAAGTGTAACATGACAAGCAGTACAGGTCCTGATGAGAGGGCTCCTCTAAGAGCCCTCTCATCTGGGTCTACACTGTTTTCACAGGATATTTGTGGCTCATGTCTCGCACTATAAGGGTTAGCCTTTAGCCTATTGAGGCCGAATCCCCGATCATATCTGCACATGTTTGATCACAAAGAGATACAGATGACAGAAGACGGAGAAGTGAGAAATGTCATCCTGCTAGCCCTTTCGCGCGCAAAATAAAGTTCGTCTGCTAGGACTATCGTCTGTTTCAGGTTTCAAACTAAGCCATTTTTTCAAGTAGTTTTTAAACACACAATAAGTGTATCTATCAAACAGTTTGGAACCTGATGAGTCTCGACGTCTAATCTGGATCTAAACTGTGATAAGGTCATGACGGTTTCGCTTTTAAATGCCGGCGAAAAAAGCTAAAGTAGTCGATCCAATAAATGCTATAATTATATAGCCATGTATATAAATGCACTTAATTATATAGTTATACACATGTATATATAAATGTCACTTGCTTCACTTTCTCTGTTCAATATTCATGTAAAAGAATAATGACATCATGAATATTTATTAGCTGATTTTTTTTATAATGGCATATGTACACGGCCTCCTAAAGGAGCCAGCTTTTGATTGGTCAGATTTGAGTTCTCAAGCTTTTGATTGGTCAGATTTGAGCCAAAGGCTCAAATCTGACCAATCAAACACTTGAGAACGAATTCAGACTCAACTAAAAGTTTTATAAGCATGGATGTGGTTCTGGGCAGGTCTTCTCTGTTTGAAAAAAAGAGAGAAATGGCTTTAAAAGAGAGAAACGGCTTTAAAAGAGAGAAACGGTTTTTATATGAAGAAAAGGGGTAAACATATAGTTTCTTCAATGCTGTCAATTTTGTTACATGACCAGTACTGAGTTTGCCTATAAAGGCTAAATGTAGCAACCCAGCGTAGATCTATTTGTTTGTAAAATCGTCGGTGATCCTGTATTTAAATACAATTTTACCATAGCGTAAAATGGCATGTCTGTGATATAGTAATATGATATCTACTGCATCTGAACATTACCATTTTTTCGCCTCTGTAAAACTTTGAAACCATTGTGATAAATAAAGCAGTTGTTCCATTTTTTCACAATGGTTTCAAAACAACGTAATTCTAAAATTCTCCTTTTCTATAGTTAATGTTCCTTTTCGGTATATTAATTCAAAGAGGTTGGGTCTAAAATAGTCTAGGAGGGAACGAGTTAAGTAGTGTTTCAAATTTATTGTAGAGTGATAGTTCATATATATAACAGTTGCCATAACAGCAATTTAAGTCACTGTTAGGTACATGTAGCTTATTAAGACATGTACGTATATTGCATGCGTTTAACCTGACTATCTATGTACATGTATCTATGTATTTATGTATCTATCAATGCATGTATCTATGTATCAATCTACCTACCTAGTCCTATCTACATACTTATCCGCCTGCCCGTCTACCTACTTACATACCAACCTATCTGTCTGTGTGTCTGTTTGTTTGACTGTCTGTCTGTTTGTCTGCCTGTCCCTCTCTCTCTCTCTCTCTCTCTCTCTCTATCTCTCTCTCTCTCTCTCTCTCTCTTCCTCCCTCCCTCTCTCTTTCTTTTAGAATAGTGTAGTTTTTAAAACCATTGTGATAAATAAAACAGTTTCTCCGATGGTCTCAACAAGTAGCTATTACAGAGGCATCAAAGGCGTCAACTTGACGGTGTGGGTCAAACGGCCATTAGCCCAGACGTCAACTTGACGGTGTGAGTCAAACGGCCATTAGCCCCAGACGTCAACTTGACGGTGTGGGTCAAACGGCCATTAGCCCAGACGTCAACTTGACGGTGTGGGTCAAACGGCCATTAGCCAAGACGTCAACTTGACGGTGTGGGTCAAACGGCCATTAGCCCATTTCTTCATATTGACGTCTTTCGACGTCTCTGTAAAAGCCACTTTTGGAAACCATTATGATAAATAGAGCATTTGCTCCAACGGAGCAAATGCTCTATATATCACAATGGTTCATAACTGTACAACTCTAAATAAATCCTTTTCTCTAGTAAATGATCCTTTTCTGTAGAATTGTTCAGAGAGATGGGGTCTAAAATAGCATATGAGGTAATGGGTTAAAGCAGGTGGTAGCCGAATGAAGACCGGAAGAGCTTTTCGTATTACATTTGCCCTGTATTTAGCAACCACCTGATTTGTAAGACCCTGGACTATGTGAAATACATTTGTAAGTAAATGATTGCTGAAGACATGTTAAATTGTATGCTTGATTGCGAGTTTCAATTTTCCCCCGTCTGTGCAAGTCGCGTGATATTTTCAATCAGTCTCAAGATGTGATAAAGCAAACCAATAATACGATCTATGCATAATTTTAACTATATATAACATTAATTTTACTAATTAGTTTGAAATCAACGTTTGTTATAATACTACAAATGGTTGCCATGGCAATATCACATTCTCACAATATGACAATCTTCAAACGAGCTTAACACATGCTGTTGAGTCTTGAGATATCGTCCATACATTTTCAACATAATGGTAGTTTATTCCTTTCCCTCGTGTAAACGCATTTTAATATATTCGCAAACAGAGTATACCCAGATCAGGGTCCATGCTTATAAAACTTTTAGTTGAGTCTGAGTTCGTTCTCAAGTTTTTGATTGGTCAGACTTGAGCCTTTGGCTCAAATCTGACCAATCAAAAGCTTGAGAACTCAAATCTGACCAATCAATAGCGTGAGAGAACGAACCCAGACTCAACTAAAAAGCTTTAAAAGCATAGACCCAGGCGCCTCCTACATAACTCCAATCGCAGTACTCAGCTACCAGATTCTGACGCGATGCCGGACGAGGGAATGGCCATTGCCGACGATTTATACATAATCGTAAGGAGATCTGGCTCCATGCTTATAAAACTTTTTAGTTGAGTCTGAGTTTGTTCTCAAGTCTTTGACAGGTCATATTTGAGCCTGTGACTCAAATCTGACCAATCAAAAGCTTGAGAACAAACTCGGACTCAACTAAAAAGCTTTATAAGCATGGACCCATACTCTTTAGCAAACAATGACAGACAGACAAAGCCAAACATTGGATTAGGGTTCACACATGTGTTTGTCACATCGTCTTAACCTTTCCCTCATAAAAACACATTATCACGCATCTGCAAATAGAGTAGACCAAGATTAGACGGCTCCAATAGGAGCCGTCTGATCAGGGTCTGCTTTGTTTGCTAATGAAATTTGATAGATCTAAAATGGCTACAATGTTCCGCCTCCAATACATATAGTTTATAACTATAATGTCCATGAATAGTCAGTGGGTATTGAAATTTAAATAATGAACATAATCTGAGTTTCATCTGGATCCACACCGTTTGCCATGTCACGTTTAGCATGATAAGGTTTAAGCCAAAACCCAAACTCAGTTTCAATCAAAGCACTGAAAGTGCTGCTAGCAAGGGGCTTTTAACAAAGACGGTTATGTATTGGTGTTACAAAGTGCTGTTTTCTTCGGAAGCATTTTTGTTGAGGGTTTGGTGCAAAAGTGATATAACTTCCCACTAAAGTGAAGATGTAACACTAGTTTTGCACCAAATCCGTTACGATGCGATAATGTGTATATAAAGGTTTGTTCAATTGGTTACACCATATAGATTGTTGAATAAGTTAGAGTTATTTGAAGAATAACTTGGTAAGGCATGCTTATCCTGAACTCTGAGTAGAGGAATGAAATAACTACAAGCTGCATTTTGTGTAAAATATTTATTGGAAAAGTTCAGCAATGAATTGGGAAACACCATGGTAAAAGTATTCATGCATAAAGCCCTTAGCAGCATTTGAACATGTGTATAGTGACCAGCACTGTTTGCGTTTTGACCCTTTCAACTTTAAGTAGCTATTGTGGGTTTTTATGTTGTCTTGTAGGTCTTTTTTGTCACCAAACATGAACCAGTGTACAACTGTACATGGAATTTGGGTTTTTTGCAGATACTGTTTTAAATTAGCAAACACTGCAGACTCTGATTAGAGAGTTCCTATAGGAGCCTTCTGATCTGGTTTTACACGGTTTGAAAAAGTAATGAGTATATGAAAACAGGCACATAGTGCTGAAAGAGTACATGGCAGACAAATTCAGAAATGCTAAGTTCTTGTTGACTCGTGCGTTATTCAGCATACTACATGTATGGAAACACGAACCATTCCCACATGAATATTAGTTAAAGAAATGTTTCTGTATTTATATTCTAGGACTAAGTTTACCCATACACAGTACATGTAACCCATTCCCTCATGGTGCCACCTCTTAATGCATTTGCTCTATTTATCACAATGGTTTCAAAACTACACAATTCTAAAATTGTTCTTGCTCCTTGTCAGTAGATTTATGGTATCCAACAGGTTGGGTTCAAAATAGCCTATGTGGGAATGGGTTAACATGGAATAATAACAGCAAACCCTGAGCAGATGGCTTCTACTTAGTTGCAAATGTGTCAAAAGTTGTCCCTATAAGAAAATGTGTTGGTTCATAAATATTAATTTATGACATTATGAATAACAATTTGATAAAACCTTCACTGCATGAACACTCGTGTACAAAGTAGCGACACCATGAATAACTGATTTTTACGTTAGCATATTTACACATGAATGTTGGCCTTGGTAGAAACAGTAGATTTAAACTTTTGTTATTTCATATGCAAGCAGAGCATACCCTGATTGCTGCAGGAGCCATCTGATCTCAGTCTACAAAGGCGTAGACATGCTTCTTTATAGAGTAAAGGATATATTTATATAATGGTCTGTGAGCACAGGAACATTTTTGCAGGTACTACAAAATTAATTAAAGCTTATTCCATAAGCAAATAATATAGGTCTTGGCCAGAAAGTTTCTACAGGAACTGTATGATCTGGGTCTACTATATTTAACCCTTTCTTCATAAAAACGTATTTTCATGAATTACGCAGAATAGACCCAGATCAGACGGTTCCTATAGGAGATGTCTGATCAGTGTCTGCTCTGTTTGTTTTTGACATGATATACATCTGATTCTACAGTTTTTCTCAAAGCAAACAATTCCCTTGAAAAGTTTACATGGTTAAAAGTGTGCTAATAAATATTCATGTTGTCATTTTAGCATACAAACTACAGAAACAGATCTATTAAATTCCATTAGCAAACAGAGCAGACTCAGATCAGATGGCTCCTTAAGGAGCCATCTGATCTAAGTCTACTCTGTAATTGAGTGAAAATGTGTTTATAAGAAGGAATTGGCAATATATTATTACATAAGCAAATAAAAAAGACCCCGAACAAAAAGCTTCTACAGGATCTGTCTGATCTGAGTCTACTCTGTTTACCCCTTTCCCTCATATCAATGCATTTTCACACATTATGCAAATGGAGTTAACCGAGATCAGATGGCTCCTATAGAAGACGTCTGACTGATATAGATCTAATTACATGATTAAAAATATTCATAATGTCATTAATTTTTATATGAATACTGTAAAAGGCATATACTTTTTGTATATCCAGTAATTGGCGAAAGTAAACATTATCCATGATTTATATTATAATTTCTTTTCCATATAAGTGACACACAGTTTTGATTGAGATGAGAGTCTGTGATATTCAGTGTCTTCATTCGGAATCAATGATGTTACAGATTTATGTTGAGTCAATTAGCAAAAGAATGATAAATGTATATGTTGGGGACAAATCCTGTATACTGGTCAATGCTGTCCAGGAAGGTGTCCCTTATCCTCTAAACACAGTAGCTTGAAATTATTCCCTGTTGTCTGCTCCCACATTGCATAGCCGGAATGCCTCATGGCTCTGTTACAGTATTCTGCTCCCATGCATGTCTGTGATATGCCTGGACCAATGCCCAAAGTTCTGGGTCAGGGCAAAGTCTATCCATTTGCTGAAATAGAAAAAGGACATGCAGTGATTATGTCCCTAAAATCAGCTACTGACTTTAACCCTTCCTCTATTCAATATCCTTGTAAAACTATTGATATCATAAATAGCTATTAGCTGATATTTTATAATGGCGTATGCAAAGTAGTTTTTCGGGTTTGATAGAAACTATAGTCAAATATATTATAATTTCATAAGCAAACATCAGACCATGACCAGATGACATATCTGACTGGTCTACTCTGTTGGCAAATGTGTGAAAAAAGCACTTATAGGAAGGACAGGGTTAACACTATTGGCAAACTTTCCAGGACAACAGTTTGGATACAGATACAGATACAGCATAAAGTAACTGAACAACATATTTGGATCAAAACTGTTAATTGCTCAAACCTGGTTGATTGGAAAGTAACTGTATAAAATGACTTTTTTATCATTCTTTGAACATTCTTCTCAGTTGCCGTTTCAAATACCAGTACACATTGCATAAAAATTATTGATGAAAAGGAAGTTATTATCTGCTGACAACACACTATGTCTACAGTAAAAACCCTATCTGCGCCATATCTGCATTGTTTTGTCACCAAATTACATAGTTTAGGTTTGTTGATGCATTACTGCAATTACATGTGTATAAAATAGACAACTACAATATGTTTACAGACAACTGCAATTTCATATTATTTGACAGAGACTCAACACTGTTGCATATTTTGTACACACACAAAACAAGAGTGTTCGGAGGAACACGTGTGCCACCTGCTCGCAGCTGACTTATTGTTAATATGAAAAAGGCGAATAACTAAACAAATATTGATGCTAGAGTTGTGGCCCTTGGACATGACACTTCCTCTTATCATGCTTGTTCCATGCGTGAAATTTGAAAGCTCTATAATGATTAGTTTAGAAATGACAGTCAAAAAAAGAAAATGTTACGGACAGACGGACAGACAGACAAACGGACGGACAGACAGAGGACAGAAAAAGTGATCCCTAAGTGACACATTGCCTCTCGGCAGGTGACACAAAAAAGAAAAACGTGTAATTATTGGATCTATTAGTTCTGATGAAGCTTTTGTACAGTCTGATGTAGACCCAGTTTTAATCCTTTCCCCGTTGTATATATTCATGTAAGAAATAACGACATCATGAATATTAATTCTTTATAATGGCATATGAACACATGGAATTTAAGCTCAGGCAGAAGCTTTAGAATCAGATCTATTTTACACCATAAGCAAACAAAGCAGACCCTGATTAAACGGCTTCTAGGAGCTGGCTGATCTGGGTCTACTCTGATTGCAGATGCGAGAAAACACGTTTATATATGAGGGAAGGGATAAAAGTATAAAAAAATTAAGTATTTATTCTTAATCTTATATAATTGTTTATCTGTAATCTATTTATAAGCATATTATTCTTATCTTAGCTTGTTAAAAGTCATTATTTCAACATTTGCCTTGTGGACTTGAAACATATCGACTGAGTAACATTAGTCATTACTGTGTAGTGTGTACCCCTCTGGTGTCTCGAAACAAAAAAGTCGTACCTTTTGTCGAATTTTGCGCGATTTACAGTTCTACTGTCCAAGTGAAATAATTAAAAGCAGAGTGAAACGGTAATTAAAATTTAAACGATTCTTACCTGGTTTATCGATCAGCCATATTTGAAAACGCAGTCCGAGATCACGTGATACGTTGCAAAATTTCCCGTGACATCACAAGTCTCTAAATTTCGGTATCCCAGCATCGAGAAGTGACGGGAAGCGACGAGAAGCCTCCAGAAGAAGAAAAATGTATTTTATTGTCAAAATAAATGAAAAAAAAAATAATTCAATTTGTTTATGTGTCTTATTTTGATTGAATAAATTCAAAATTAATCATTTCCATGCATTTATTGACCTGCTTTTCCAAAATTTCGACAGCGTCGAGAAAATTGATTGCCTGTCATTAAGCGACGAGAACAAATACATTTATTACCAAAAATAAATGAACAAGCAATAATTTCATGTGCTTATTATCCTAATTTGATTGAATAAGTGCAAGATTGTTCATTTCTATACATGTATTGCCCATTTCTATAGGTATAAAATTACTACCAATCATGTACGCGTGCAAATGTCAAGTACATGATCTGATTCTGGCATATGACTAAGGGAAACCCCCGTCGATGACTTTATAATATATTCAAAGTTAAATATCTTTGTAAAATAACTTCAGAATAAAACATACCTGCATGCGTATCACAAATATTCCAATTCAAACATTTGAATTATTATCCGATATGCACATATTAGTAAAATATGGCACAATTACATAACCACCGAATTTAGTTTAGTTTCTGTCCAAATTAGGCCTCCACTTTTACTAAACTAGCTATTTGAAAATTTATCATTTTGTACTCGTATGACATTAGCTGGTAAACTAATAAATTATTTCTTTTTTTCTGTGCAAATACAATAATTGCTCAATATAAAATCGTTTTTATTCAAGGAAAAACTGTTTGTTCACGGCTTTAGGTTTTGGAACCAACTGCCCGGACCTATGGTTGATGCAGGCAGCCTGCACGGCTTTAAGACTCAGCTGCTGTCTAGCTCTTCTTCCTACTGAGTACAGACGATGTTTTTAAATGTTTTTATATGGAACCTGTAAATAGTATGTTCATCCTTTTAATGCTGCGCAAAGTGCGATACTACTTTAGTGGTTCTGCACTCGTATGGAAGAAGAAGAAGAATGTGTATTAGCTTGTAAACTTGTTGTTCGCACTTTGAGTAATTAATTATTTGCTAATTATGCTAAGCGCACACGCCTAGCTTACATGGCAGATATTTTCACTAATACAATCAGCGCTATATATATTGATAACAGTGTTCGTGGGACTAGTTAAGGCGTTGGGAATTAGTGATCAAGTTTATCCTTTGTATGGTCTGGCGTGGGTTCGAAATTCACCTATTAAGTATTTTTTTCTCGTATTTGTATAATAGGGAATCGACCGGGCGCCGAAGGTGCCGTCGATTCGCTCTACGGTAGATGGTTAAGCCCAAAAAAATTGCGTGTCAAAAGTGAATTAGGCTATTTCGGGAGTTTTCATTGGAAAGCATTGACCAGCGCCGAAAATCCGAATTTGACATGTAATTTTCTGAGAAATTCAGATGATTCGGCGACGCCGTAAATCGGGTAATAAATCGTGGTACAGTCATTTTTTTAGAAAATTCTTATCGCTACATTTCGGACATTCTTCAATTTTCTTCTGACAGTTGCCGCCAGCTTGAAATTGAATCGATTCGACGAAATACTGTAAATAAAACATGACTTCATCAAACAAACATTACAGATAATGCCTATAAATACACTTGAGAGGGTGCAACAGATACATTTGTAATTTGTAGTGTAAAAATGTGAACTTTTATAATGAAATGACGAGCAAGCCGCGAAGCGGCTTGCGAGAAATAAAGTGTATTTTAACATGATTCTTCTTCTTCTTCTTCCATTTGTGTACTGGGCCCTCTCTGGAGCATTGTCGTACATTTGTGTATGTACAAGGTAAGAGGCGCATGTCAAAATTAAAAAACAAAAAAAACGGTGCAGGTTAAAAGTAATATACATGTTTTGTCGTCTTCTGTTTTGTTGTCTTCTGTGGATAACGGTAGCAAACTATAGTGATGGCAGATGTCCCTCCGTGAGAATGTATGACAGCGGTTACACCACGAGAGTTTCCACAAGTGTAGAACGTAGCATTGCAAACATTATCATGACCCCAGACGATACAATACATATTCGCATAATGAACAATGATGTCCAACCAAATTCAAACGATTGTGGATTATATGCAATTGCATTTGCTGTCTCTTTGGCTTACGGAAGCGATCCTGTAAATATTCAGTATGACAATGAAAAAATGCGTCCACACTTACTGAAATGCATAGAGGAAGCCTACATGACAGAATTCCCACAGTCTAAAGTAAACAGAACTTCCGACTATACACAGGCACACAGCTTTCCTGTACATTGTACATGCAGAATGCCTGACGAAGGATTCATGTTCCTATGTACTCTATGCCAATTATGGTTTCATCCTGCATGTCAAGAAATCAAACTGTCTGAACGCCAAATCCGAAAATCTAGAACAATAAAATGCTTACAGTGTAGAAATTAAATATTTTAAACTACCAGTCATTTCTTTTTATTACGGAAACCATGTCCGATCAATCACGGACATTTCACGGATGAACTCTTTATTTTCACGGACAAATCACGGAAATCATGTCTGGTTCTTTACGGACAAGTGGAGAGTGGCAGATAGTCATAGATAAATATGGACGATATGTTAAAAATATAGAAAATATAATGTACCTGATGTACCTCCATTTAGGAACGCGAGCCTTCAGGCTCTTATGCAATGATCCGTGATTTCCGTGAAAATCCGTGATTTGTCAACGGCGTCTTCTGTGTCTATCTAGATGCGATATCGTAGCTGTAAGACTGATAATGACTAGCGTCCAGTTTAGGAATAGAGCTACGTTATCGTATCTAGTGTCTATCGTGCCCTGGCCAAATCCCCTTTGAAGGCATCAAGGGTCTGTGCTGTGGCTAAGGGCTGCGGTAGCTGGTTCCACAGGAGTATGGCTGAGGGGAAGAAGGAGTGGCACAGGATGTCTGTTCTGGAGTAGGGCACAATGAACTTCATCCCATGGCCTCTGGTCACTGATGTAGTAGTATGCAGGTACCGGGCAGCGGGTATGTCGACAAGATTGTAGACAATCCGATACATCATTGTAACCTTGGACTGTTGCCATCTGTTTTGCAGTGGCTGCCATCCAAGATCCTGGATCATCTGGGAGGTACTACTAGTGGTGCGGTGGTCCCCTTTTACAAAAAGAGCAGCCCGTCTCTGTACAGCTTCTATTTGGCGGATACAACACTGTGTATGTGGGTCCCATGCTGATGAAGCATACTCCAGTGACGGTCTGACTAGGCTTTGGTAGGCCTGGGCCTTGGTGGTCTGTGGGCAGCTGGCAAGGTTCCTTCTAATGAACGCCAAGCTGTTGTTTGCCTTGTTTGTGGCTCTGCTGACATGCTCGTTCCAGGATAGATCGTCCGAAACGGTGACGCCAAGGTAGCTCCCCCATTTGGCTATGGTGAGGGTGTGCCCGTGTAGGGTATATGGAGATTGGATGTGCAATTTCTTCCTAGTAATGTGCAAGACTTCGCATTTTGATGGATTGAAGGACATCATCCAGTCTTGTTCCCACTGCTGTAGTCGGCTTAGGTCTTCCTGCAATATAGCCGAATCAGCTGCTGTCTTGATTCTTCGGTACAGGAGGCTGTCATCGGCAAATAACCGGGTTGGTGACCTCACACTGTCTGGAAGATCATTTATATCGGACTTTATGCCGCCGAAAACTTACAATGATTGAGGTTCCAGTATGTTGGCACCCGACAGGTAGGACTATGTTACATTATAATAAACATTTCTTTTTATGACGAAGCGGCTTGCGAGGAACATATTACTTATTTTACGCACAACTGTCTATCTATCTATCTATCTATCTATCTATCTATCTATCTATCTATCTATCTATCTATCTCTGTATACTGGCAACCCCTCTCACGAGTGTTACAGCCAGGAAAATGTGCACGTCAGAACTGTTAGTGAAGTGAAAGATAAAAAGAAACCCACTTTCATGATGCTCAGCTAGTCCACTTTTGCGTACGACTCTATCGAGCTACTTTCGGGTTTAATGATATCCCGGCAGACGCCTCTCTCTCTCTGACGGCAACATTCTCAAAAATGGAATGATGTCTTAGAGTTCATTGATGAGACTAGATGCTCAGCTATAACCATGTTAGGATGTGTCTGGTTGGACTTCGTTAACATTTACTCAAGTACACTTTTGCAGAGTATACCCAAATCATACAGCTCATACAGGCACCCGACAGGCACCAGCCCCTGGTTGTTTCACTCCCAATAGGGATCCTGGTCGCCCCCCCCCGATACCCTGGTTGTATGGCCCCCTACAAAAATAATACTTACGAAATGCAATTTTCCAATACTTTAAATCTCAGAAAAGTCCCATTTTGTAGAGTTTCAGAATTGTCTGATCTGGGTCTACTCTGTAAATGCAAATGCGTGAAAACACGTTCATATCAGGGAAAGGGTTAAGAACAGGGAAAGGGTTACTAAGAGTCTACTGGTATCAGTATAAGTGTAACTCCAGTATATATACTCTTTACATTAATTAAGAGTTACACGTGTGACATGGTTTGTTAATAACCTGAGATAATTACAAGCTGTCAATATACATACTCTTTACATTAATTAACCCTTTCCCTCATATAAACGTGTTTTCACGCATTTGCAAACAGAGTAGACCCAGATCAGACAGCTCCTAGAGGATCGGGGTCTGCTCTGTTTGCTAGTAGAATTTGATAGCTCTGATTATTTGCTTTCTAAAATGTCTACAATGTCCCATCTTCCATATTTCTTTATATAACTATTTTGCTCATGAAAATTCAGTAGGTATTGAAATTTGGAATACACACAGAACAGGGAAAGGGTTAAGATTTACACGTTTCACATAGTTTTTTAACATCCTGAGATAATTACAAGCTGTTAGCATTTTTGTTAACAGCCTAAGACAATCACACGCTGGCAACATGTAAAAGCTACATGTATGTTCATATCTCAACAAACATGCCTGTCAGGGGCAGGGCTAGATTTACTTATGAATATATAAGATTATAATAATATTATATAAGAAAATATAAGATTATAACTATAAATCTTCTACTCCAGAGGCTGCAGTTGAATTTGAATGTCATTTGGTAGGAATAGTGGGCCGTCTTGCAAGGAATATGTATACTACTTTCCATTCAGCACATATTATGTTACAGTTAGGATATGTCAGGTAGAACTACATGTTAACACCTTACTCTGAACTCAGTATGCCTTTGCAAACAGAGTATACTACAATTTCTGCCATGGCCAAAAACTCCTCAGTTTATAATACATTACATGATGTAGTTGTACCGTTATAAGAATTCAGCTAATTAATGTTCATACAGTGCTTTATTTCCTGCATAAATATTTATGAGGTAAAGGGTTAAAAGAACAAACTTTTTGCCAGTAAGCATTCAACAGCTGCATTATCCATCCTGATGTGTGATGTCACATTGACTATACCAGCACTTATAATGTGGCTATTTAGTAGGTTATGCATGATTGTATCTTTCAAATACTAAAGGTTTGGAGAATCAGATTTCATGTTGTTTATTTTTTGCAAATTTTAAAAACAAATTTACAACTATGCAATCTATGTATATTTAAAGTAACAAGTTAATGAGAAGCATAGAGGATGTACTTCAACAATAAATCTAAATTTGGCTGTTCTGATATAGTCAAACGTTTTGGGGGAGTGGGATGTGGTAGGGAATCTATCAGACATGACATGCTCATAAATTCCTGTCTAAAAACCTCAGATCTCTTTAAACATACTGAAAAATAGGTATGAATATCAAGGTCTAAGTTAGCTTCTGCTCCAAATTGCCATTTTCCATAAATGCTATCAGTGTAGTTTAATGGAAGAACACCTTCTTGGCTTAGCCATAGAGGGAAGTCTAGGTTCAAATCCTAGCACTGTCTATTGGAAAGGCTTTTTGGAGTCAGTTATTTGCTATAGACAACCTTTAACCCTTTCCCTGTTCTTTGTTTATTTCAAATTTGAATACCTACTAAATATTCAGGGACAAAATAGATTAATGAAATATGGGAGATGGAACATTATAGCCATTTAAAAACTACAGAAACAGTTCTATCAAAATTCTATTAGCCTATATATTAACAGAACCTATAGGAGCCTTCTGATCAGGGTCTACTGTGTTTGCAGTTACATAAAAGTTGTTTGTACATGTATGAGCGAAAGGGTTAAACAGAAATAATAATGTCCCGAACAATTTTTATGATACATGTACAGTACAATGTCCACTTTTTGTGTCCATTGCTTTGGCAGGGTGACAGGGTTTATTTTTTGCATGGCATCTTTTATTTTGTCACATTTCTGCTGGCAGGTGACACATGTTCCTTTGAACACTTTTGTTCTAATTCCTGTCATATTTCTCACTTTCTTGTCCATGTGTATCTTAAAATAGATATACTAATTTAAACTGGATCTTAATTCATGGACAGGGGATAGCTAATTGAGTTTATTTTGTATGCATTATCTACATTTCATTATCAACCAATAACAACTCATCTTCTCATTTCAAAAGTGCACACACAAACATAAGTATGAGTTTTTGTTACTGATTGTTAATTTACTTTTACAGTGATTGACCTGAATTTTGTCTAGCCTGCTTGTTGTCAGCTCAACAATTGCCAGAGTGGTAGTTGTGTAGGCACATACATATGTCGGTCTGTTTGTCCATTTGATTTTGTAACAGCAAATCCATTATTTTGTATCAACAGATCTCCCTATAACGTGGCCCATATCTTGAGTAGACAGTGTACCAGGTACAAGGACCTTAACTCTCGCATCACACATTTTGAAATTTATCCTTGATTTAATTTTCTTCATTCACTGGGTCAAACAAAAAATTAATTTTATAAATGGCTTAGTCACTAGTAGACAGTGTACCATGTATAAGAATTATGACTCAAGGTTCACTCCACCAGAGGCTGGGCTGATTTTACTTTAATTGCTGTAGTGAAAATTTAATAAACAAATAAATATTTTCTCTGACATCATTGATCAGATTTAAAATTAAAAAAAATGGCAGGAATGTTCCGTAGGTGACCATTTACAAAGTTGTAACCCATAAAATACAAGAGCACCACTTGGGGGTTCCAATGTTAAAGTTTTCGAACAGTGACAATGAAAATGCAGATGGTGGAGTTACGACATAGCTCTTTTTTTCTTCGAAAAGCAGACAAGCTTAAAATGGCCACCATAGATTGGGCTAAATCCCTTCTATGGCTAAAGGGAGCATTAAACCATTGAATAGATTTTTATGTACCAGTATTTTTTGTAAGAATAATTGGTGAACATTTGCCAAGTATTCATTTTGTTTCCTAAAAAAAAAAAAATGAGGCATACGGCTAAGCGTCACATTTTATTTATAGGTCAATGTGACCTTGACCTTGGTCTTCATTTACAAAATAAACTTGTGCGGAGCAAACCTCATATACCGAATCAGCTAGGATCACAGATATGGCATGTGAGTTCATCTTAGGATGGTAGAGTGTCGCATACTAGTTTTAGGTCAATGTGACCTTGACCTCATTTACAAACAAGCCCGCCAGGAGCATATCTCATACACTACTTCAGCTAGGATCACCAAATATGGTGTGTGAGTACATCTTGGGATGGCGGGGTGTCACATACTATTCATAGGTCAATGTGACCTTGTCAAAAAAAGCTTGTTTACAGCATATCCCTACACCAAGTCAGCTAGGATCATTACTAAATATGGTGTGTGACTTCATCTCCGGGTGGCAAAATGTCGCATACTTTTTGTAGGTCATGTGGCCATGACCTTGACATTTGACCTCAATTACAAAAAAGCTTGTCTTTTGTGGTAGTTTGAGTTCAAATTCTGCTCATACTATGCAATCTTTACTTTCATTTTGCAGTGCATATACAGACCTGCTTACAAATCACCTTTCATTGCCAGTGCTTTGCTTTGGGGGCATTTGTCAACTACTGCGACACATTTCTTGTTTGGCTATATTTTGACAATAAATTGACATACATAAATGTATGTTCTTACGTAACACTATGTAATTCGTGACCTATTGTCTCAGATGAACGATAATGGACACTATCATTATTATAATATTGCTTAGGTTTTGTCGTGGTTGTGGCTTTCTTCACTAACAATTTTCAGATTTAATTTGTCACACATCTTAATCATATGTAGACAGTGCATAATGTGCGAGATTCGCAACATTTGTTTTGAATTACGTGAATTACATGGATTGACATACATCTACTTTCTTTAAATTTCATTAGTTATGTTTTACTTCATTGCATGTAAAATGTCGATGGTCGATTCCCGGTAGAGGCAGTGCCTTAGTTCATATTTCTAATAGCGATATTTCCGTTATTCCATCCACATATTTACAGAAAATTGAAATACTAGGCAGTGGTGCTTGGTCGTCTTCGTTTTATATATGTATAGTGCATGTACTATTTGATATGCACAATACATGATAGATCAACCTATTTAAAATTTAAACATACTTTCGTCAATTTAACACGTCGAAAACTTATGTTTGAAACTTTTAAAGATCAGTTTCTTTCACATGGATAGACACTCTATCTAAAACACCAAAGGGTCCTTTTTTATCTCACGTCTTCCAGGGAATTTAATGAAGTTTGCATCTCATATAATCGTATGGCCAATTTCTATGGATTTGTAGTACCCTATCTATAAGTGCATTGAGTTATCACGTAGTTTTCTCAACCCGTGAACTAGTTTTTGTTAATAGTCTCTATGAAAATGGTGCGTTAATATGGAGAACACCTTTTCTATTGCGCAGTATAATCAGAAATTTCAAAATAATCATTATTATGAATTTTTATCGGAACTAATTTAGTCCCGCAAAAAAAACCCGCAACATGAATTTTCTTGCCCGGGATGCTATTTTAATACTGACCCAATAGGAATTAGGTCAAAATCGTCGCAGCCGACTCGATAGATTCAGCAAGTAAAATTTACCCGCTTGGTGATTTGTTTCTGAAGTTTTATTATTTCAAAATGAATAAATGTTTTAAAATATTACTATACAACTAAAAAGGACTTAGACTGCACAACTGCCATACACATAATATAATTTAAACTATAAGGAACACAAATCGCCAGGAATAGAGCATATGGGCTATTTTTAGACTCGATTTTTGTGAATGAATCTACTGAAAGTGAAGGTCTTTCAAAACTATCACGCAGTGATCATTAGCTCAACCCGTGAACAAAAAAGCAGATTCTTCCGCAAAATTGTCCTCCCTGCAAATCTCAGAAAAACTTTTCATACAATAATCATATACTGCCACACACTATACTTTCGAAGAAACATCCACTGTGAACAAGGTCAGTAGAGTTCATATTCAGTGCGAACACAGACGATCTATTTCGTCGATGTTAATCGGTTTTCCCCTTCACTCCTCAGCATTTCCAACTTTGTCCTAACAATATCAAGGGGCAGCATCTGCCCCTTGCTAAAAATGATTTATTAACCCTGTCCCTTATATAAACGTGTTTTCACGCATTTGCAAACAAGTAGACCCAGATAAGACGGCTCCTAGAGGAGCCATTTGATCAGGGTCTGCTCTGTTTGCTCATAGAATTTGATAGATCTGTTTCTTTATTTTCTAAAATGGCTACAATGTTCCATCTTCCATACTTCTTTATAACTATTTTGTCCATGAATATTCATTAGGTACCGACATTTGGAATAAACACAGAACAGGGAAATGGTTAACATAGGATACTGTAAAATCCAGAGAAAAAACAGAGAACTCATCTGGATCCAAGATTGCTCCGGGATTATAAAAACTTCTGAGTTTAAGTCTGGCTTCACTCACAATTATTTGATTGGTCAAGAGTTTGAATGTACTCAAAATTTGATAATGAGATAATTGTGAATGAACTTCGGCTCTAACAAAAACGATTATAACCTTGGAACTAGCTTTGATGCTATAACACTCCTGAGTCAAAGTCTGGTTTCATTTTCAAGTACAATGTATCTGATTGGTCCGATTTTTAGCAAACTCAAAATCTGACCAATCAGATGCTTGAAAATGATCTCAGGGCCAAAGGTTATCACGAATTCACCTACCGAACGCTAAAGGTTTACACACAGTAAAACCTCTCTATAACGACCACTAAATTACACAAAGTAGTTTGTGTTAAAGGCAGGTGGTTGCTTAAAGGAATGTTAAAGTAAAACAGAACGCACATATAGGAGCGTTCTGTTTTACTTTTACCTTGCTTTAAGCAACCACCTGCCCAAAATACCAACAATTATCACAATTTAGTGGTCGTTATAGAGAGGTTTTACTGTACAAAAGCTAATATTCTCCGGAACTTGTCGGAAAGAGCCGGATATTAACGATTGCTAATGGTATGGTGTTATATACCATTGGTTATACATGACGATGATGTGTGCAGCTATAGGTGCTTTCAAATGTCAAGTTAACATTTTACTCGCTCACACCGAGTAACAGTCGCCTGCAAAATGTGTCGTCTGCTTCAGTTATGAAAATATATTTTACTTGAATTTTCCAAAACCTCGACCAGGACATTAGGCAGCTTTGGGTCCTGATGATACACATATTTATCAGATTTCTTAATCTGGGTCAAAACTGTTTGCAAATATGATCACGTGTTCTCCATTGTAAGGAAAGCATTAATTTCCTGTCAGTTTCCTGTTTCTCTTTACCATTAAGTACTTGTTACATTTTGTAGGCTGTATGTTATAGTCGTGTTTGAGCCACTGTTAACTATTTGCACGCTAGGTAATTTTTCGTCTGCAACACTTGTCGTCTGCTTCAATTCTTAAAATATACTTTCTCACATTTTTTGGCAAACATATTATCAAGATGACAAACAGTTTGGATCCTGGTGAGACGCCGCATTATGCGGCGTCTCATCTGGATCCAAACTGTTTGCATAAGTAATCACAGTTTCGCCGCTAGCATGCAAAGAGTTAAGAACGCAAAAGGCTAATCTGTGATAACCTTTGCAAACAGTTTGGATCCTGAGGTGACGCCGAGTAACTCGGCATCTCAGTAACTCGGCATCTCAGTAACTCGGCATCTCAGTAACTGGGCATCTCAGGCATCTCAGTAACTCGGCATCTCAGTAACTTGGCGTCTCAGTAACTCGGCGTCTGAGTAACTCGGCATCTGAGTAACTCGGCGTCTCCTCAGGATCCAAACTGTTTGACCTTGGTTATATGTCTGTAAAGAAATTAAAGAAAAAACACCGCTTTGAAACCCGCAGCAGACGACAATCTCGACAGGTTGATTTTATTTGGCGCCGAAACGGTTAAGCAAGTAGGATCATATTTTAGAATGTCAAAACTAACATTGAATGTCACAAGCAACATTATACAAATGGAGTCCACTTTGAGAATGCCACAAACAGCGTTAAACAAGTAGGATCACTTCTGAGAATGTCACAACCAACAAAGAATGTCACAACCAACAAAGAATGTCACAAAGAATGTCACAACCAACAAAGAATCTCACAACCAACAAAGAATGTCACGACCAGCATTGTACTGATGGAATCGACTGTGAGAATGTCAAGAAAACTATAACACATTTCCTCATAGGCCATGTTTAGATACAACCTGTTTTATTAAAACTCCCGAATTTCCTTTAACCGATTTCCTCCTAGACAAATTTTAAATAAATGCACAGAAACGAAGAATTAATCAGGCAAAATGGGAATTTTTAAAATTGTGTAGCCATGCTCTATTTATCACAATGGTTTCAATGAGTGAAATTTACAGAGGAGACAAAAGGCGTTAATATGATGGAATGGGATAATGCATGGCAAAAGTTATGCAAAAAAAGTTTTCTAACTTGATGTGCTGAAATAAACATACACCTAGTTTGTTTTCTAACTTGGTGCGCTGAAATAAACATCCACCTATTTTAACCCATTCCCTCATATTGACGACTTTTGACGACTCTGTAAAAGTCACTTTGTGAAACCATTGTGATAAATAGAGCATTTGCTCCTATAGGAGCAAATGCTCTTTTTATCACTAAGGTTTCAAACTACAAAATTCAAAAATTTTCCTTTTCTCTAATTAATGCTCCTTTTTAGTAGATTAATTCAAAGAGGTTGTATCTAAAAATGGCCTATGAGGTAATGGGTTAACCCTTCCCATCATACAGACACTTTTTCAAACCTTGTAAACAGAGGAGATCCAGCTCAGACGGCTCCTGTGGAAGCCGTCAGATCACAGGTTGGTTCTGTTTGCTGATGGAATTTTAATATGTCTGACTCTATATAGTTTCTACCAATACCATACAATTTTATGCGCATATTATTTTAACATTGATTTAATGATCTCTATAGACATACCCCCTTGTTCATCACACAAGTCAGATGGATACATGTTGTCTAATGGGGCGTAACTAACGATACGCACTTACGCACGTGCGTAACATTAATCTGAAAGGTGAACACAGTATTATGGCCAACATAGAACAATAATCGAAGGCTAAGAGGGAAGACTTTGATCAACTTTCTGACTTTCCATGTAAGTTTTGTCCAGTCCCCTTATATTGACGACTTCTGACGACTCTGTAAAAGTCACCTCTTGAAAGCATTGTGATAAATAGAGCATTTGCTCCTACAGGAACAAAAGCTCTATTTATCACAATGCTTTTAAAACTAAACAATTCTAAAAAAAAACTTCTCGGGGGAGCATGGCCCCGAACCCTTATAGCCACGGAACGTAAATTACATTTCTCATCAGGAGTCAAGCTGTTTTTCATTCGGCCAGCGGTTTCTCAAACGCTTGTAAGAACCTAGTTCCATGATTATAAAACTTTTTAGTTGAGTCTGAGTTCGTTCTCAGGATTTTGATTGGTCAGATCTTTGGTTCAAATCTGACCAATCAAAAGCTTGAGAATTCAAATCTGACCAATCGAAAGCTTGAGAACTCAAATCTGACCAATCAAAAGCATGCACTTAAAACTAAAAACATGCACCAGATCAGGGTTTTGACAGACACATTTTTTCCACCATGATAAAGGTTATGTATAAGCCCTTTACCCCTATGAATATTCATGTGAGAAATAATGACGTCATGAATATTAATCAGATTAAAGTGTTACGCTATCACATGGACACATGAATTTTGGCCATGATAGAAACTTTAGAATACTAGAATTATATCTATATTATATTATAAGCAAATTAACAGGACAGAACCTGATCATACGACGGCTCCTATCACTGGGGCCAACTTCGTATTATTATCAAATGTTTTGCTACGACAATTTATATGGGTATTATAATAGATCTCTTTTCCTACGAACCCAGTGTATCAATTAGGAAATGTTTTCCTACGAAAGCAAAGTTGCCTTCGCAGAAAAACACATCTATTACAATACTCATATACATTTTAATAATAATACGTAGTTGGTCCCAAGTGCCTATAGGAGAAGGAAAAGGCGTATTTATGGATTAGCCCATTCCCTCAAAGGCTATTTTAGAACTAACCTCTTTGACCAAATCTACCAAAAAGGAGCATTTACAAGTGAAAAGGGTTTTTTAAGTTTGAAACCATTGTGATAATAGAGCATTTGCTCCTATAGGAGCAAAAGCTCTATTTACCACAATGGTTTCACAAAGTGAGTTTTACAGAGTCGTCAAAAGTCGTCAATATGAGGGAATTGTTTAATTAAAGGATTAAACATCTCCACACTGAGCAAGTGTCGTCTGCAAATGTTTGTCGTCTGCTTCAATTCGTAAATTGTATTTTCCTCCATTAGTTTACAATAAAAACAGCGGAAGAATGTCAAACAGATTGGAGCCTGGTGAGACATCTGGATCTAATCTGTTTGCAAAAGTATGTCAGATAATCGCCAATAGCTTGTTAAAGGCCAATGCCGAGATACAAAAATACATGTTTTGTAACAGGATAACCACTTATGACCGACAGAATGAACCCTTATAATAATTTCCGCAACCAGACTCGCATTTGCAAACGACTTAGACCCAGTCGAGACGCCGAGTAACTCGGCATTTCATCAGGATCCAAGCTGCTAGACATTCAGTCAAGAGTTTCTTCAAATTTTAAACGACCCGGAAGACTGCAAACAGTTCACCAGATTAGTAATTAAGACAACATTATTTTTATTGCATGGTAAGAGGTCGTTAAATCAATGCGGACTTCGGATATTCAGTTTTATAGCTATACAAAAAACATGCTTTCATCTCTCTCATATTAAAACCTTTGCGCTGTCTCAGTGTCGTCTGCTTTGGTAATTAGTGTTTCGCAATTATTGATACATATCAGTCATTTTAATTGAAGAAAGGCCAATATGTATGTCTCACTATTTAGCATACCATCTCGAGCGACTCAGGATATGAACTGAATCCAAACTGTTTACATACAACAGGTCAGTTTCGATCAATACCGCTATTAATATCCGATGAGCTTGTGTCCATGCGGACATCCAGGTTATTCCCGTGGGAATGCCCGGGCGTTGGAAACATGGTGATGACTTTTAAGGTAGTGTACTTGCAAGTAGACGAGCAGATTTTCCGGAAATAACAGCTGTAAAAGTTTTGGTTGTGCATATCGAACATCGGATATTTTCGGTAATACTCGGAAGCGGAGAATTACATCATAAACCTTTATCCTATACGTGTTATGGTTGATCTACTACAAGTTTATATCAATTGTCTCCAACGCTCAGTTGTAAATACTCGAACTATTTCCGGATAAATCCGCGGAATCTTAATTTGTACAATATAGCCGAGGTGTTCCGAAAGATTCACCTCGAAGATCGATAACTCGCCATCAGTCAGCCAAGTACACATGAGGCTTGTATGCCGAGATAGGACGGGCTATGGAAATGAAAATGGTGAATGAGTTTACCCTTTACTCCATACTGAATATTCATGAAAATTCATGAACGAAATGATTATATCATGATTATTAATGGGGTTTATTTTTAAAATGACATGTTTACCTATGAATTTTTTGCTTAAGTAGAAACTGTAGAATCAGATCTATATTCCATACGCAAACAGAGTAAACCCGGATCAGACGGCTCCCACAAAAGCTGTCTCATCTTAGTCAGGCGTAAAAAGCCGTATTTATGGAGTAAATGGTTATGTCTCCTGTATGAGTTGTCTGATTTGGGTCTACCCTGTTCGCAAATTCGTGAAAATGCGTTTATTATGAGGGAATGGTCAACGGAAGGAGGACGTCGGATATCTGTACTATTTCGTTTTTGTCGTACCCTTTATAACTTTTCTACAGTTACTCTGTTTGCAACTAAATCAATGAGTACACTAGCGATAGGTGGATACAATTTGTTCACTTAAATGTTTTAGTTATACATGCACTTTACCACTATATTTGCCATCGCGGTTGTTGTAGATTAGTCGGAGAGGGGATACGTTTATTTACACTGTTTGTCTTTTAGTATGGGGATGGAATAAGTGTGAGGTTGGGCGCCCATAAACCGGTTTAACCCCCAGTGACTTTTGTCACTGACCGTTCCAATGCGGTACTTCCATCTTCCCCCTATTATATGTTTGTTTTGTCTTTGTGCGTCTCTTGATGTTTAGTGATGAACATTCCATTTTGCTGTTTCCTTGTGTTGCTGTTCGGGCGACTGCTTGTTCTGTATGTGGTGTTTCCTGCATGACTCATTTTTGTACTTTTCTTCTCTAATACTGATTTACTCGGCGCCACGTCTGAATTAAATCTGTTAGCAAGGGTACTCGCATAATTGAGCCCCGTGAGTCAATTTTCAGCGAATTTGACGCCGATTAAAGCATTATTAAACCTATACCTCATAGGATGTTTTAGACACAACCTCTTTGAATAAATCTACCGAAAGGGAGCATTAACTAGAGAAAGGATTTTTTTTAGAATTTTGTAGCTTGAAACCATTGTGACAAATAGAGCATTTGCTCCTATAGGAACAAATGCTGTATTTATCACAATGGTGTCAAAAGGTGACTTCTACAGGGTCGTCAAATGTCGTCAATATGAGGAAATGGGTTAAACAATCAAAAGCTTGATAACTCAAATCTGACAAATCAAAAGCCTGAGAAAGGGGACAATTTTCACAACTTCCGAATCGACCAAGATTTTGTGAAACTATTGTGTCAAATTGCTCGGATATAGACGTGCATCAGACAGGCCCCAAACAGTTATTATTGTGGAAAAGGTTTTGAAAGCAATTAACTCTTCGCTTTTATGTTACATCAACACAAATTTAACAAACTGGACACATATAATACAGAAAAAAACATGTGTTACAGACAAACACGTGTTATACATGTATATATGTTACGAAAACATACATGTATGTGTACATTTGTTGTAGAAAACACATAATGGCATATGTTACAGTTAACCCATTTTCTCATATTGACGACTTTTGGCGACTCTGTAAAAGTCACTTTGAGAAACCATTGCGATAAATAGAGCATTTGCTCCTATAGGAGCAAATGCTCTATTTATCACAATGGTTTCAAACTACAAAATTCTAAAATTTTCCTTTTCTCTACCTAATGCTCCTTTTCGGTAGATTTATTCAATGAGGTTTTATCTAAAAATAGCCTATGACGTAATGGATTAAAGAAACACCATGTGTTACAAATGTCACACAGAACAAAAGTTACATATGTAACAAAGAAGACACTATTGCAATTCTTTGGGAAAGGGTTCCGGTAGTTCGAAGGCCGAAATATAAGTAGCATGGCCATTCCCTTCTAATTAGATGATTTTTTAATGAATGAGTGAGTTGTGTTTTACGGCACTGCTACACTAAATATGTCATATAGAGTCGATGAATGATGAGATATGATGATGAGGGATAATTTTAGGAAGATGATTTCGGCTAATCTCATTTGTTGCAAAGTAGCGCATGGGATCAAAACCACCGAGCTGCCTTCCTTTTAGGGATAATCTCCGTCAGATAAACAAAAACGTCCCCTGTGACAATTAAGCCCCTTAACCACTGCAATGTAGGAAGGTCTCTGGGCAGTCTTTTTAATGAAGATAACGATGATGATGTAGTGAGGATGAGAAGAAGTAGGGAGAGGAGGTCGACGAAGAGAATGATGATAATAATGACGAATATGATGATGATCATGATCATCATCATTATCATCATCATGATGACGAAGATGATCATGATGACGAGGATGATGATGATGATGACGAGGATGATAATGCCGAAGCGATGGAGGTGGTGTGGGAGGAGGACAGCGACGACGACGATGAAGAAGACGACGATTACAACGATGATGATGAATGTAATTGTTATTTGTCTCACGAAAATAGCTAATGTACATGTGTGTCTTTTCTGTTACATATGTGTCCTGTTGTTACATTTGTAGCAGTTTTGTTACATATGTGTCCAGTAGCACATGCGTGCCATTTCTATTATATATATCTCCCTTATACAGATCCATGTTCTTTCTGTTACGTAACATAATGTGTCAAGTTGTACCGTTGTGCATGTTCTGTAACATATGTCCAGTCTGTTACAGTCGTGCCGTTTCTGTTACATAAATGTCCAATTTGTTACATGTGTGCCATTTCTGTTACATAAATGTCCAGTTTGTTACAGGTGTGACATTTCTGTTACATAAATGTCCAGTTTGTTACAGGTGTGCCATTTCTGTTACATAAATGTCCAATTTGTTACAGGTGTGCCATTTCTGTTATAGATATATGTCCAGTTTGTTACAGGTGTGCCCTTTTCTGTTACATAATGTGTCCAGTTGTTACATCTGTAATGTTGTTACATAATATTATATGAACCCTAAAGGAGTGATTAACTCATCCCCCATAGGCTACTTTTAGAATCAATCTCCTTTAACCCTTTCCCTCATATGGACGTGCTTTCACGTATCTGCAAACAAGGTAGATTCAACTCTAGATTTCTGTGACTGTCAAATTATTTTAACAAAACGTTGCAAGATTTGATAATCAAATTGGATAGAAATAATTCAATATAGGTCTCCAACCAATAGATATGCAGTAGGTGTTTAGTTCCTTTACATTTTTTTATATTTGCTCAATGTCCTCCGTTTGAAATTGTTCACTGTCCGGCAGTCTTCCATCAGTGGTTTCGATCCTCCTTACAAGGACGCCTTTGTCGATATGGTTGCAGACGTGAATGGCAAGATAAATCTGCTTGCAACGAAGTTGGCACTGTTCACCAATTCACGTTTACAAGCTGGCTGCTGCCTCTGATTCTCTATCACCATTTTGTCTTCAAAATTGAGATTTTTATATTACTGGATTCGTACTGACACGTTATACAACAATAGCAAAAGAAATATGTGGCTTATGACGTCACAAAATATTTTTACAGTATAGTTTTGCTCTATGTCTTGACATTGTACAGTAAATCCTCTCTATAACGGTCACTAAATTACAACAAGTATTTTGTGTTAAAGGCAGGCGACTGCTTAAAGCAATGTGAAAGTAAAACAGAACGCTCCTATAAGAGCGTTCTGTTTCACTTTCATCTTGCTTTAAGCAACTATATGTCCTAAATGCAAACTAATTAACAGAATTTAGAGGCCGTTATAGACAGGTTTTACTGTATTCAAAATTGACTAAACATGTAGCAACTCCTAGACTTACCGCACCTCAACAGTTTCAATATATGTAACCAATGAAACGCCTTATCTGGTGACATGTGAGCAGTTCCTGTATGGGAGGGAAATGCCCCATGTCCAAGCTGATAAGAATAGTGATTCAAGTCCATTTTAACCAATTGTATGTTCATTAGGGATCATGTGGCCACACCAAAAAACCTCATACGCAGATGATATTGGCAATTGCTACAGGAACAAACAATAAAATGGTTCTAAAATGGAAACATGAATTGACTTGCAATGTTTTTGGTAGTCATTCAGCGTGTCTAATATAGCGGATGTGTGATAATTATTTACCAGATCTCATTCATACAAACTAATGTTTGGAAACAAGGATGCGTTGACCCATAGCCCAACCATTCTAACAGCTCAGAAACGGGATTCTTTATTTATTAGAACTATGAAAACATTTAATCTGCCCAGATAACATAACGAGCATGCAGGCAACATCCCAGCATATGAGCACACTGGTCCGTTCGATATTGACTAGTTGTAGGAATTTCTGCAGAGGCTAAGTATAAATGGTGTGTTTCGTTATGATTCGAATAAGTTTCAATTCATGTTTAGGTTATAGTGTCCTGTGTTGAATATAAATGCATTCAATACCAGGTCAAACTCGGCTAGATGTCAGTAGATCTATGCCAATGAGACAATAATGATTTATAGAAATCCAAAACAAATTGTAATAGGTAATGTAATAATCTTATTCCCACCACGTAAGATAAATCTCGCTGTGTCTTACATCTATCTCCAATTAGGAGATATTATTGTTATTTATTCTGATCATGAATTTTCAGATAGTATATGTGGTTGTTTCTTGTAGCAGCTTGTTTCCTGAAATGGATTTATTTAACTCATATACTATAGATAATATAAATCAATAAAGCTAAAATAAGACCACCTGGTTGAATCCTATACATCAAAAGTAATGGAGAAATGGTGTTACTTGTAGCAGCTTGTTTCCTGAAATGGGTTTAATGAACCCTTTCGGCGCTAAATTTCTAATTGTCGTCTGCAATCCAATGTTTGTTAAATCATTCGGTACATTAAGGAAATGAGATAAATAAATGTAAATTTCAAAGGAATAAAGCACATATATGAAAAGAGAAAATAAGACAAAAATTGAGCCCCTGATCAGACGCCGAATTCGAAAGACATGCGGGGGTATGTACATATATATGTATATACGTGTGTGTGTATGGAAGTGTATATATATTTGTGTTTATACATGAATATATATGTATATTAATATGTGTATGTCCGTATTCATTCCTACTAACTGTACGTATTGTTCTGTATATAGAGGATCTTACATGAGTGTTCTTGATTATTGGATTTATTAAATGAGTCTTTTTAAAACGATAAAAAACGAGCTTTAGCGAGTTTTTTATCGTTTTAAAAAGACGAATTTAATAAATCCAATAATCATGAACACGAATGCAAGATCCTATTTATAACATAACACACACAAATGTTATTTGCAGCCAATATTTCAGCAGTAACGTGGATTGTTATAAATTCTCCTTACATATAGAAATGATGAATGAAAGGTGTTATTAGGTTCGCTAGGTAACTGGGACAAAGTAGGTCCAAATTTTCCAACTTTATTTTTTACTTACTGTCATATCAACCAGGATCTAATTCAGACCTCTCTGGTATTCAATTTAACTGTGATAGTTTATGATACAAAAACATACAGAAACACGTCAAAATAATTTTTGAGTTACAGTTTTGACATACATAGTTACAAACACGTCACACTATGACGTCATTGTACACAACATGTGTCTATGTAAAGCGCGCCATTTACATGAAGACCTACATACAGTGACTGTCGCCAACACGTCCGACACTCACTGTCAATGGGATTCGAAATGCGCCTTCGTTTTGTTATATTAAGCCCTTCATTAGTGTTGTATGTATACACATGGATATGGACATTTCCACCGAGAAAAAAATCTCGATTCAAGTTCAGTGAAAATGTTTGAATGGACAAAAGATTCAGTACGAACTGCTGCATAAAATGTGTTGGAACAGGAGGAAGATTTTCGCGATCAGCTGAGTTAGTGAGTATAGCATATTTGAAATATGTTTGTGCTGTGCTGGATTCAGATGACTATTGTTGTTGATTGATGAGATATTTGTATGAGTAGAAATCTGCATAAACAAAAGGACATGCGGTGAAGAAAATGCAAAGTTGAGGAGGCATTTTAATTTAAATGTAGAATTGATTGTATGGGTCAGAGTAGCTGGTAGGTCTTTTTTGGCATACATTTTGTATATGATTCCTGACAGGATTACAATTTGTATTATTTTATCGGAATTAAGGCGCAAGTGCCAACAATCCTTTGCCATCTATCGTGACTCAATCGTGGACAGGTAGGTCGACCACCGTCCGCCAGTTTGTTTGTTTTGACAGCGCGTATGAATCGTTCGAATGTCATTCGGTCGTTCGAATGTTATTCACTAGTGATTATATGCCCATGATTATCAAAAAATAAATGATAGTGTTACGTCACGCTGAAGCCACGTGTTATGTTATAAATTCATGTATTGCATTGCTTCATGTTTCACGTTGCTGATCTAAATGTATGTCTGTTTGCACAATTGTTTATATTACATGTTGTACTCTCCTATATATTAGAAACTTATACATAAAGTATCTCGTTACATATTACATATAACTACATTATAATGAAAACACATCAAGTCACATTGTAATGAAAACAAATCAAGTCACGTGACAAGTAATGCAAGTACATGTACACAAAGGTATACTGCGTTTTGTATGAAGCACCGTCTCAAAATATAGAATTTATAGAATATAGAATATTTATGTATTAATAACGAGAAATGACAGAGCTATATTCCCTTAACCTTTAGCCTGTTAAGGGCGAATGAGTGAATAACTATGAAAACTTTTTGGATCCAGATGAAACACCGAGTAACTCGGCGTCTCATCTGGATCCAAAATGTTTGCATAAGTATTCACTTATTCACCCATAGCAGGCTTAAGGTTAAATATTGCCGATTATACCAGTAAGGTTATTATCTGATGTACAATTGTTTATGTGTTTCTAGTTTTGAAGACATATGACCACTTAAAGCAGGTTGAAAGTAAAGCAGAATGCGCCTTAAGGCGCATTCTGCTTTACTTTCAGCGTGCTTTAAGCTACCACCTACTAGGATATAGAAAATATTTATTATGCAATATGGTCATGACTGTATGAATTTGAACTATTTTCTTCAGTTGAGGAATAAATCAAACACGCTAAAAGCCGCTTCTATCAGGTAAAGGGTTAAACTAAAACTATTTGCTAATGTCTATTTCTAAAAGGGGCCATATAAGCACAGGACGTTATAGCCGCGATAGAAACTGTAGAATCATAATATTTCTGTGTTACTTTAACCTCTCTAAATTGGGCGTACAATTTAGTATAAATATCGGTCTTTGGGACAGGTGGCAGCTTAATGCAGGGTTAAAGTCTAGAGGAGCTTTCTGCATGACTTCCATCGTGATCTAAGCAGCCACCTGCCTAAAAGTATCTAAATTCTTCTCTATTGTTCGAAATTTCTTGAAATTCTTTACAGGACCGAAACTAGAGTAGCAAACAGTTTAGATCCTGATGAGGAGCCGAGTATATCGGTGTCTGATGAGGAGCCGAGTATATCGGTGTCTGATGAGGAGTCGAGTATATCGGTGTCTGATGAGGAGCAGAGTATATCAGTGTCTAATGAGGAGCCGAGTATATCAGTGTCTGATGGAGAGCCGAGTATATCGGTGTCTGATTAGGGGCCGAGTATATCGGTGTCTGAGGAGGAGCCGAGTATATCAGTGTCTGATAGAGAACCGATTTTATCAGTGTCTGATGGAGAGCCGAGTATATCAGTGTCTGATGAGGAGCCGAGTATAACAGTGTCTGATGAGGAGCCGAGTATATCAGTGCCTGATGAGGGGCCGAGTATATCAGTGTCTGATGAGAGGCCGAGTATATCAATATTTGATAAGAAGCCGAGTATATCAGTGTCTGATGAGGGCCGAGTATATCAGTGTCTGATGAGGAGTCAAGTATATCAGTGCCTGATGAGGGTCCGAGTATATCAGTGTCTGCTGACGAGCCGAGTATATCAGTGTCTGATGAGGAGGCGAGTATATCAGTGTCTGATGAGGGGCCGAGTATATCAGTGTCTGATGAGGAGCCGTGTATATCAGTGTCTGAGGAGGGCCGAGTACATCAGTGTCTGATGAGGAGCAAAGTATATCAGTGTCTAATGAGGAGCCGAGTATATCAGTGTATGATGAGGAGTCGAGTATATTAGTGTCTGATGAGGATCCGAGTTTATCAGTGTCTGGTGAGGATCCTAAAAACTGCATGTCATAAAACATAATATTTGTTATGTTCAATCATTACAATGAAGATTGTCAATTTGAACTTATATCGTAAAATACCCCTGTGATACAAAATAAACCGTTTTCATTGATCGCCCCCTGGAGGGGGCGATCACTATATGGAACGTAAATTTTATTTCTGCAACGAGTAAGAGGTAGTGGCAAGTTTCTCAAGAATGGATCAGGAAGTGTAGCAGCGAAAAGTTTAAGAGAGTCTATCTGGTAAATGACATCTCAGCAGCGAGTAGTTTTTAGCGGTAGCTGTCTACACTAAACCCTCTCTATAACGGCCACTAAATCACTTCAAGTATTTTGTGTTGAAGGCAGGTGGCTGCTTAAAGCAAGGTGAAAGAAAAACAGAACGCTCCTATTAGAGCTTTCTGTTTTACTTCCATCTTGCTTTAAGCTGCCACCTGCCCTAAATACCACCTAATTAACCCAATTTAGTGACCGTTATAGAGAGGGTTTACTGTAGTTTCATTCTTGTTCTAGATGTTCACCAATTAGAATATATGTTACATTGTACTTAGCATATGCATCTGTGCTAGTATTTATAGTAGTAAATTAAGTTTTCATCAGTTAATAACGTGTATTAATCCAGAGTACAGACTGCTAATTTATATTCCTAAAAAAAGTTCATTCCATGAAGAACTGTCTACGAGTATAATAATCTAACCCAACTATGCACAGCCTACCATACACATTACATAGAAAGCCCAGCAGATTGCCAAGTGCGAGCAAGGTTTTGTTAAGTTCCCTGTCATACTACATGACAAGTTTAAAAGCAGATGTCAATCAAACCAACACACCTACGTGTCTGTATCAGTTTCAACTGCATATTTGATATGCACGATGTTACACATTTGCACGCCATGCAATGATTCAGCACAGGTAACTGATCCGTATGGACAGCAATTACGCCGAAGAACTGGCATACGTATTACTCTGTCGAGTAATCAAGACACTGTGGGCGCATATAGACACCGGACACTTTTACACGGTGGACACGCTACACGTATGAAATGCACGTATACATGTATAAGTATACTTACAATGAAAAGTTAGGTAGTTAGGCATTTGACACGTTGTCGCGTTGAGCATCTCCGCCGGAATCAAACGAGGGCTTTGGACTGGCAAGATCAAGATTGAAACAGTCGAAGGTGGCCTGGGATTCGATTCGGTGCCTGATGCTGTCATTATCTTTAATAAAAACAATACCATCAAAAGCCAACCCAATCACTTTCAATTGCTACCTGCTGTGCCTGGTAGCATATGTTACTCTTGGCTTTCTCAGGTCTTCACTTACCAGGCGCGGATTAGAGGGCGGCGGAGCCGGCGTACTTTTAAAAAGCTACCCCATCTGAAATCCTAGATCTGCACCTGCTTACGTAGATATGTTTGCGACTGTGAATGTGTTTCAGCTTTGATGTGTTCCGTATGACGACAAGACACAAATTTAACCATTTCCTTTATTTTGACGCCTTTTGACGCCTATGTAAAACTCACTTTTTGAAACTATTGTGATAAATAGAGTATTTGCTCCTCAGGAGCAAATGCTCTATTTATCACAATGGTTTCAAAACTAGACATTTCTCCAATTTTCCTTTCTTTATCAAATGCTCTTTTTCGGTAGATTTATTCAAAGAGGTCTACAATAGCCTAAGAGGGAATGGGTTAATAATGGTGTCACGAGGAGGTGAAACCGAACTGGTCTCCGTCATGGTTTTTCTACTAACTCTGTGGCACTAGACTGGTCACCGTCTTGTTTTTTCGACTTTTTCGACGGCCAATATCATTGACGGATATTCCTGTACCTACAGGCAGTAAGCTCGATAACCTGCTGGTCGGTCGATTCACCAGGTCCAATGGTTATCAAACATTTCGCTTGAATCTGTGATCACTCTCAAGTATCTGACCAATCAGGTACTTGAGAATGATCTCAGAACCAGTCTCAGACAGTTTATAACCTTTGACCCAGGGTCTCGGGTATCCCTGCTATCCGCAGATTATTTCGCATGGCGTACTGCTCGGTTTTATCGGCAATTTCATGTTGTGTCTGCACCTGGGATCTTAAGGACTTCAAGGTCAGGTAGCTTGGTGCGCTGATCCTCGAGTAGCCCTTCCACTATGGACTTAATCACGCTGGCCATTTCTGTCTTAAAGGATGTGATCTCAGAATATGGGAGATTTTGAGCAAGTCTTTATTGTCTAAGATTATGTGTGGCATTGGTCTGACAATATAGTTCAATTTATTGACCTGTATTCGATCAAAAGGTGTGTAATAACATGGCATCCGGAACCAATCATGGTATACTATATCTGGCATGAACATGCTTCGTATTAAAAGCTTCGGCTTAGTATGTGCAACAAAATCCACATAATATAGCAATGTGTAAGAAGGGCGCACGGATATACAAATACCAGTCACATGAAGAAATCACGTGATCATAAAATGAATGAAAATACTCAAAGAATAAAGCAGCGCGCGTCGCATGACCTTACGCAAGCGATTAGGCAATCACGTCCATGACTGCGAGTGGTCAGTGGGATAATAAGCATAGTGGGAAAGTGTCAGCTGCAACTGTATCATCAACTGGAAGAGTGTTACATATAATCCATTCCCTTACAGACACGCAAGTCCATTCCAAAGCGAACCTATTCGATATCACATTGGTGCCATACAAAGAATACTGCAGCGTCTACAACGCTTTGATTTTATCTGCAGTAGCAGCAACAGTGTTAGAGCTCACACTCATAGCATTTAATTTTGTCCAGAATTACACTAAACAAAAAACTTGGGGTCCACACGGTAGGTACACACAGGGTACGAAGAGTTACTAGGGCTCAGAGTTGCTGGGCGCAACAAGATATATCCTCAAGATATTTACTCATTCCCAAGTATTGCAGTTATGACTGGGGGAGGGGTACCGAAGAGTTACTGGGGCGCAACAAGCTATCTCCTCAAGATATATACCCTTTCCTCGGTATTGCAGTAATGACTGTGCATCTAAAAGAATCAGAGAGACTCTATCGATATTAATAGAATGGTTTCCTTGTTTATGCTCCCCCACTCCCTGGGATGTCCTATTTACCAATAGTTGGAAGAAAGGGATCTCAATAAACACAACCGAGCAACGTAACAGCTTCGCTGCCACTCAAGTATATGCATCAAGCACAGGGCTGGTCAGATACCTTAAACAGCGTTTATATGGGGCTATGTAAAATGTTCTATTCTCAACGGATACATTTAACGTTGGTGGCATTTGATATAACAGGCATCTGTTGCAATTTTCGAAAACAATCATCATTATAATGCGTCAGGGATTACCCAGGAATAATGATTAATATCAACCACTATTGAAATTCGACATCAGTATGGAGTACATAGTGTTAATATTATCTTAAAGCTATCAACAGTTTTGGATTATTAAACGATTCAGGGCTGGGAAACTTCCGTGTACAAAACTCATTGTCTATTTTGTATATTTAAATTAGGTTATTGTTTCAAATTCTTTACAAAAACGCATTCAGAATGTCAAACAGTTTGGATCCTGATGAGACGTCGAGTTACTCGGCGGCTCATCTGAATCCAAACTGTTTGCAAATATAATCACAGGTTTTGTCACCAGATGTAACTGTCTTGATTCTTTCGCTGCCAATGCCGGATCTGTGATTACATATGCAAACAGTATTGATCCAGATGAGACGCCGAGTAACTCGGCGTCTCATTAGGATCCAAACTGTTTGTTACTGTTACTATGTTTTTGAAACAAAAATGAAGAAAATCAAAGAAAAAAAATGTAGCAGACAACAAAGTTAGCAGACGACAAAGTTAGCAGACAACAGAGTTTGGCAGCGAAAGGTTTAACGTTAGATATAGCAAGGTGGTAGAGTTACTTGGAACATCAACCAGATTCGAACCAATCGTTGTGAAACTGAAACTCTGAACTTATTCTTGTGGAAATCTGTTAACTCTTTCGCTGCCGAATTATATCGTCTGAGAATTGTTTTCATTATTTTTTTATTTTGTTTCTTCAATTTTTGTCTAAAAACAGTCAGAATAACAAACAGTTTGGATCCTGATGAGACGCCGAGTTACCCGGCGTCTCATCTGGATCCAAACTGTTTGCATAGGTGAAAATCTAAACTCTTAACAATATACAGCTGTGAAAATATGTAAATTGAAGAACTTACAACTGTGAAAATCTGTAAATCAAAGAATTTACAGCTGTGAAAATTCTGTGAACTTAACAATATACAGGCGTGAAGCTAACGGACACGTAGACACATAAAAGTGGATCCGTTGTTAGGAATAAAGGAGAGTTTTCAATTAAAGTCAAAACGACGGATTTACAGAATTTAAAGCTATTCTGCCAACGCAACGAATTACAGCTGAGACAAATGATAAATCTCTAAATCTGGAAATCGTAAAGGGGAATATATTGCTTGAAAGAAAAAAGGTATATCAAGTCAACCTTATTCTTCATATTTATCTTAACGCCCTTTTCACGAATTTTCGATCAGATTAGACCCTGTTCCTGGGGGAGCCGTCTGATCAGGATCTGCTTTGTTCGCATATGAAATTATAAAAGTTTCTACGAATATCAATACAATGCTGTGTAAATAAGCCATAATAACAATCAGCTAATAAATATTCATGATGTCATTTACTTCTGACATCAATATGCAACAGGGCAGAGGTTATGCAACGCAAACATCAATCAGTATAACGTATGACTCTGTAAAAACATGGCTCCAGATAAGATGCGTAATTTAGAACAAAATGAAGAATAACACCAAATCCTATACTGTGACCACTCTTTAAAATCGTCTCGAAGAGAAGATTTTAAAGAGTGGTCACAGTATAGGGTTTGGTGGAAATATGACAAGTTTAGTATCTTGGTACGCACCCTTATATGTTGCTCTGTAAAAGTTACTTTTTAAACCATTGTGATAAATATTTATGATAATCTATTTATCGAAATGGTTTCAAAGCTGCATAATTCTAAAAGTTTCCTTTTTGCTAGTAACTGCTCATTTCCACAATATTTATTTTGAGAAGTTGAGTCTAAAAACAGCATATAAGGTACATGTAATTGGTCTAAAAATAGCATATGATGTTTGTCGTTAAGAAACAGCAAACATTCGATACTACGAAATTTTAGTAATGCAGGATTTTGTCTTTGTATAGGCAGGTGACTGCTTAATTCAGGGTGAAAGTCGTGGACAAAGCTTCTAGAGATGTTTTCTGCATAACTCAGCTGAATGCATTAATATGCTATTTATTATTATTATAATTTCGAGCTATCGGGTTTCACTGTAGTTTACCCTTTTGCCTCATGAATATTCAATAACCATTTCCCTGTTCAGTATTCATGTAAGAAATAATGACATCATGAATATTTATTAGTAGAAGTTTTATAATGTTAAATTTATAAGGGGATTTTTTGCTTTGACAAAAACTGTAGAATTCCATCTTTACCATGTCAAAAGCAAACAGAACAGGCCTATGGAGTCATCTGATCAGGGTCTACTATGTTTGCAAATGCGCAAAAGGGCATTTATATGAGGGAAAGGGTTAACTACGATCTCATACTGACCGAAGAACAAGGGGAGTTTTAGTAGAATCAGGGTCCAAGATTATAAAACTTCTGAGTCTGAGATCATTCTCAAGTATCTCATTGGTCAGATTCTGAGCAAGCTCAGAATCTGACCAATCAGATGCTTGAGAATGATCTCAGACTCAAGCAAAAAGCTTTATAACCTCGGGGCCATATCTTTGATATGCAATAAGCAAACGCAGTAGAGCCTGAGAAGACACGTCCAAATGGAGCTGTTTGACCAGCAACTACTCGGTGTGAAACAGCTGAGAAGGCAGACCCAAATAGAGCTGTCTGACCAGCGTCTACTCCGTGTGAAACAGCCTTAACCTTTCCTTCATATATATACACCTTTGCACGTCTTTGCAAACAGAGTATACCCAGATCAGATTATAGGAAGATATAATCAATCCTGCAGTTTCTGTCTTAGCCAAACCATCCCTTGAAAACATTGCATTATAAATTTTCATGGAGTGATTAATTCATGCACAAATGTTCAGAGGGTGGGCAGGCTTGTGTTAATGCATAACAAAAGGTTTGTTTCAATAAGCTGTGTAGTTTTTCTGCAGTGTTTTTGTTCTACACAGAACATAACCAACCACTTTGAATGTTGTGTACTGGAAATTACACAAAAACGTGTAGACCCAAATCAAATGGCTGCTTATGAAGACATGACTTGTGTAGACCCAAATCAAAGGGCTCCTCATGAAGACCCAAATCAAAGGGCTGCTTATGAAGACTTATATGTAGACCCAAATCAAAGGGATATTTATGAAGACTTATGTGTAGACCCAAATCAAAGGACTGCTTATGAAGACTTATGTGTAGACCCAAATTAAAGGGCTGCTTATGAGACTTATGACCGGCGGCTGCATTGATTGTCGTTCAGATTCTTCTAACAACTACATTTATATTTACCTTTCATGCTGGGTGGACTCTGTCTTCAAACAATAGTGGGTTATTCCACTTGGAATATGCAGCATTCAAAGGGTTCCATACCCCTATGCTCTCATCTGCGCGTACAGTTAGAGCAGGGTGAATATTTTTAAACCAGGATTCCGCTGATCACAACTTTACCTCTTGCCTTCATATATAATTGTGTGGTCATGCATTTTCAAACAGAGTAGACCCAGATCAGATGGCTCCTATAGGAGCCGTCTGACCAGGGTCTTCCCTGTTTGATAATTGAGTTTGATATATAGAGCATCTTACATGAGTTTTCATTACACATTGTTTTTATGAAACGAGTTTACTATAATAGTATGACACGAGTGTCATATTCATTTTAGTAAACGAATTCCATGACAGTAATTTGCAATGGACACGAATGGAAGATTCCTTTTATCACATAAGCCTTAAAATGCCATAGAAAAAGAAACAGGCTATAGCTGACGGCTATTCCGGTCATTGCTTACAAACAGCGTAGTAATAAAACGGACGGCGCACACGGAGCGCTACGATTGGCTAACGCTAAAATGAGCTCTATGATTGACTAATGATTGTTAATAAAATGCACTAGTGCATTTCACTATTTACGGCACTCTGTAACGATACTCTTACAAGGCAGATTATGTGATAGATATGTTTCTTTACTTTCTAAAATGGCTATAATGTTCCACCTTCTGTATTTCATTGTAACTATTTTGTTCATGAATATATAAATATATCAGGTATAGAAATTTGGAATAAACATTGAATAGTGAAAAGGTTAGTCGCATTTGCAACCCGCTATGGTCCGGATGAGATGCTGAGTAACTCGGAGTCTCATCAGGGTCCAAGCTGTTTGACAATTGGTAAATAGATTCTAATCGGAAGTATGTAAAATTGCCCCAGATCAGATGTTTTACAGTATGACAAGGTTTAATTGTGAATCTTCTAGATGTTTTACAACATAACAAGCGCTAAATGTATTAATCTTTTTCACAGTGCTGCATGTGCTACGTCAAATGGTGCATCGACCGACATCCTGACAACTGTAGAGACGCTTTCAGTGTGCTGCATCGCCCGCTGTGGAACAATTGAAGTACGTTTGATAGACAGTGACCTGGGATAAGATCAAATGAGTGCATTTCACACATGAAAATTGCAGTTGAACATGATATACGTTTTACAAAGTCTTTCTATGGAGGAATGCTATACACATATGTAGGCTTCTTTAAGGAATTCTAACTTTAAGTTCAATAACTGAAGCAGGTGAAAACGTTGCAAACGAGAGTGAGTTATTGCTGGACTATTTTGTTATTGTTCTGTTCTTTGTATATCATGTTGAGGTGGTGGTATAACTGCTTCAGTTCGTTTATCATCTGTGAACGGTTTGCCAGACCTCACACACTGTTTGGGTTTACTATCATGCTAATATGCGTCTTACAGTTCATGAACCTGCATATGAGTGGAAACAATGTCAAGGTCATATCTGGTCATAGGCATAAACCGAATTCATGGAAACAGCGATATTGGAATACATCAGAAAACACCTCGTTATCTCTGAGAGATAGATGGAATGTAGATAAGTGGAAACAAGATGATGGGAAAATACATGATAATGATACTAACATTGCAATCATTAGAAATGAGACAGGGGAAAGTAGAGGAAAAATTGCAGTAGACGATCAGAGGAAACAAGATGATGGGAAGAGACAAGATAAACATTTTAAAATTAGACTCACTAGAAATGAGACTAAAGAAAGCACAGGGAATATGATAGTAAAAGTTCAGCATAATGTGTCAGAACGTTTGTGGGACATATCGTGTGTGGCCTGTTCAAACAAAACTTTACTGGAAATACAGGAACGAATTGTACACGAACTCGGAGTGTCCAAGATCAACAAAACATTACTTAGAAACGACACCTGCAAAGGATGCTTCAAACACAAGTTCAATTATCTAATACCTGGTGAAGCTATTTGTAAAGGAGCCATGGACATACACATAGTGTTTCTTATAACAACGACTCATGATCATTACAAGAGAAGAAATATTCTTCGAAACAATTGGCTAAAGTTTGTAAAGAACAACACATCGCTGAGGTATGCCTTTCTTTTAGGAGAAACACGTGACAAGAAGTTGAGAGCTAGTGTGCAAAAAGAAAACAAAGTTCATAGGGATATAGTAATGGAGGATTTTATGGATGCATACTTGAACCTGACATACAAAACCATTATGGGACTGAAGTGGGTTACCACATTTTGTCCGAAAGCCCGATATGTCATGAAACTTGATGATGACATGTTCGTAAGTGTTCAACAGTTGTTAAATACTATAAATGCTACATACGTTAGAGACAAATTGAACACATCCATCTTAGGGCGATGTTGGAAAGGCAAACCTATACGAAACAAGAAATCGAAGTACTATACGTCTTATGAGGCGTATCCATATATTTATTATCCAGACTTTTGTTCCGGAACTAGTTATGTTTTGAGCATGCGCAATGCTGAACGAATTTATAACATTTCTGCAAACATTCCGTTTTTTCATTTAGAAGACGTGTACGTTGGTTTTTGTCTTAAAACATTGGGGCTGGGGACTTTAAATCACAAGGGTTTTGCTTTGACTTTAAATCCGTCCGCTCGATTGTGTCAATTTAAGAGAACATCGCTGATTTCTGTGCATTCAAGAAACGAGAGACAATTACAGTTTTTGTGGAATACCCAAACTTGTCCCAGAAAGTTTAAAAAGAGAACTTGAATATTATTAAATATGCATAACGGAATGTGTTTAATACTGTGTTGATATATGAACACCATAGAAGAATTTCACACTTTGACACACCCCAGCGCACACGCACACACGCACGCGCTCACACACACACACACACACACACACACACACAGAGCACACAGAGCACAGCACAGCACAGCACACACCAGGAGTGTAACTGAATCCAAATGCAATGTACGCACTGTGACTATAGAGATCCGGAATATACCGGCGTTGTCCCGGAATCGCCAGGATTAAGCCGGTTTGGGATATCTTTCCCGGTGACTCTCGGTGACTCCCGGTTGTTTTAAACATTTTAAAACATCCGGGGCTGTCTGTCGGATTAAGCCGGATCAATACGGTTCATCAGGGATCTTTCCGGATGTTAAAGGTGCGGCCAGTGATGTACTCCCGGTTTGACACGGTTTCCCCCGGACCACACATCCGGGACAGTGGGAACGGGGCTTAACAATGGTCACCAAACATCCGTGGTTATTCATATTTCTAACCCTTCTCTTGCTGAATTTTAAAATACATTTCTCCTTCTTTACTCATGCCCTGTTGTATACTTACTTATATCTTCACTGTGTACAAGTATTTCGCTGTGCAACCACAGCTGTGGAGAGCACTGGTTGCACAATCAACTTGTAAATAGTGCAGACCCTGATGAGACAGCTCCTGCAGTAGCTGTCTCATCTGGGTCTTCACTATTGACAGGTAGGTATATTGACGTGAATAGCAAGCGAAGGGTTCAGGCGGTGTCTGAGCTGGGACTACCAAGAGCGTCGCTGAATCCAACTCTATTGTACGCACCGTGGTTATTCGAGTCCCCAGAGAAAATTTAACATTGTCTAGTTTTGAAACCATTGTGATAAATAGGGCATTTGCTCCTGTAAGAGCAGATGCTCTATTTATCATAATGGTTTCAAACGGTGAATTTTACAGAAGCGCCAAAAGGTGTCAATTGAAGGGTTCCGATTAAAGTTTGCATGCCAAGACAGCACGTTTATCAAAGTATACCCCCATAGCCTACGACTTTCGTTCTATCTTGGCAATAATAATGTTTGCACCTCTCAGATTGATGTTACGCATGTGCGTAAGTGCCTATCGCTAGCTACGCGCCTGACTGCACTATTTGTCGTGGTGGAGACGTCATAGGCGGTGAAAGAGTTAACCCTTTCGGCGCCAAATTTCTAATTGTCGTCTGCAATCCAATATTGTTAAAGCATTCGGTAAAATAAGAAATATGATATAGAAATAGAGTTTGAGACAAACAGTGAAGTCCCTGATCAGACGCCGTCTTGAAAAGGCGGCGTCTGATCTGGGACTGCACTGTTTGCCATGGTGCATTTATGCGACATCGGCGGTGAAAAGGTTACAGGAATATAATTATATGTACACTACATGTACTGCTGTTTACTAACATGTGCTCAGTAATCATATAAACTCATGTCATTTATGCTCAGCAGGAAATTGGCAAATTACTAATCGATTGAATTAGTAATATGGCATTTCCTTTAGAGTACGGATGTACGATTCAGTCCTGATATATATGATGTACGCCTAATATTACTGATATATTACCCAATCCTGATATACGGTGTGTGCCTAATAGCACTGGAATATGATCCAATCCTAATATATGGTGTATGCCTAATAGCACTGGTATATGACCCAAGCCTAATATATGATGTATGCATAATAGTCCTAGTATATGATCTAATCCTGATATATGATGTATGCCAAAATTACTGATATATATTACTGATATAAAATTCAGTCCTCATACATGATGTATGCCTAATATCAATATATATATATGCCTAATATTACTGATATATGTTTTAGTCCCAAGGGCGTAACGCCCCTTACGCACAATACGCACGTGCGTATAAAAATATTTGAAAGCCAAACTTTTCAATGAGCCATTTTTGCTTACATTGTATTTATTTTGAAATTCAAGTAGCCTAATAAAATTAAAATTATAAGTTTAACAGAATCTAGACCATCTATCTGGAAAACCAAAGTTTAATGTTCATGGTGCGTCATAATAGAAAAAGCTTTAATAGTCATATTTATGACATCATAAATCAATAATTGTCACGCGAACAGTATCATCATCCTGTAAATTTACGTCATCATCTTGCAAACGTCATCAAACAGCAATATTTTGACAGCATATTTTACTCATTATAATATTGAAGTTCATTATAGTGCTGAATTAATCGGGAGTAGTAACCGCGATTAACCGATTAATCGGAGCTCTGTCACACAATCATTCAAACATCGTAAATCTTGGTACGAAAATGCGACTGCATTATTATGGCGAGTGGACCTTTTGTGGCATGAAGAGGATAAACAAGAGTGCCATTCGGCACAACATAAACTGAGGTTAACATATTTGCTATACGCAAATTCTAAGTCCAATTGTGCGACATTGGCCGTATGATATACATACCAGGACACATCCATGCTACTGTAGCATGTCCAGATAAACATTGTGGTGTAATTTGAGAAGGATCCAAAAAGCAAAACTTGAGTTAGAGATGTTACAGACGGACATACAGACGGACAGTGTCATTCCATAATTAACGTCCCGTTTTGTCCAGCGGGCGTATAAAAATATCTACATACCACAATTGGAATGGATAGACTCTGGCTTGGCCATACTGCATATTCATAAGCATATCGACATTGATGTTGAACGAGTCATTAACACATTTGCATTACGCAGATGTAGAAAAAATGGATTTTTTTCTCTGAATGAAATAGAGACAAGTGAAATAGAGACAATTAAGCATCAACACTTTGGATCTAGTATCTCCGTTTTACTGAACATCTGTTCAAAACAGTTTTCTGTGTTTTGTATATAAATGTCAGCTAATGTTGCAGTTTCACTTAATATTTCACAATATAGCAACAGAATATTATAAGAATCAACATTAGCTGGTTTATATTTGGATACTAACATAATATCTTTGCTGTCTAAACCAGCTTGGGCTTATACAGTGGTAATACGCTATTCCTACACATTTACCCGTTTTTTTTACGCATAAGAAACGGGTAGTGAACGGTTAACGAACGGTTGTACGCGATAAACAGTTTACACGCGTTAAACGCGTAAAGAAACGATTATACCAGAGAAGTTGCGGTAGGTGCATAAGTTTTCCGTTTCATGTGGAGATTTCGGATCTTATCGATGATAACCGTTTTCAAAAAAGTCCGAATGAAACGGGTTAGCCAAAATAAGAATCGATTCGTCACTCAACGAACGTTTAGCGGTTCAATCCCGGCTAGTGTCGACGATTTGCTCATTTAGGTAACGATATGTTCTTAAATTTTGTTTGTACAAAGCTATAATATCAGATATCCACTGTATATCAAACACATGGATTGAAGAATTAATTCTTTTGAGTAAGTTTCTACATTTCAGATAAAAAAACTGTCACAAAGTAAGCCACCAACTTTTGGATCTAGAATGAAGAAACCTACTACAGAATTCAGATCTATTCTATTTCTTAACCCTTTCCCATTTGAATATTTCTGTCAGAAAAAATGACATCATGAGTAGGCCCTATTTATTAGATCTTGCTGAATTTAACAACGGTATAAGTGCACACGCCTTTTTGATATTTGTAGAAAATATAGTCAGGTCTGTTAATTTATAATTTCATAAGCAGAGTGGGCCCTGATCCGACGGCCCCTACAAGAGCCTTCATGTCTAGGTTTACTCTGTTTGCAAAGACGTTAGAGTGTTATATCCATGTGTATGTAATGGGATAAGCAAATAATGCAGACCCAAGATCAAAGGGCTTCCACGCGAGCAATCTGATCTGAACCTATTACGTTTTCAAAGGTGCTTTCATCATTATGAGGTAGATCTAAAGCGTTTTAAACAAATAAGCATATTTCATGCTCACATATAACTATTAAAACGTTCTTATTATTTTGCTACTTTGTGAAGATTAAACCTTTGTATGCCGAAATTTAAAAGTGGAATGGCCCATCATTGTTTAACTGTATATTACATTCATTATTACCAGGCTTAAATTTGCTAGATGATTTTTAATTAGGCCTATGAAAATACTGTTGAAGACCCTAATCAACACCCTGATTTTGTAGCTATATTGTCTGTGTTTACACTGCTTTCAAATGTCAGTACTTTTGTTCCCCGCATTCGAATATTCAAAAAATACTAACTATATAATTGTTATGAATGCATGAAAAGAATTTGTCTTAGTTGGAGACTTTATTATTTACCCTGCCTAAATACATGTATACGATCAAAGCTTCCAGATGGTCAGTAAATCCCCTTAGGCGAGCTATTTCCTCAGCAGGGGGCAATGGTATTGACAGTGATCACACCACTGCTTTCTTATCAACAAACTATTTCGTAACAGAAATACCAAATAATGTGCCCAATGATCTAAAAGTACAAAAATGAGTCATGCAGGAAACACCATATAAGTATGATTTGTTAGCTTCTCCAAAAATACAAGAAAACTATGTTTTGAATAATTGTAGATCTATGGCTCAGCACAAAGTTCAATCCAAACGTTTTAGACCAATTTAAAATTTAGATTAATATAAATTCTAGTTTTAAGGATAGTTTAAGGATTGATATGATCTAGATCGATTGTAAAATACTTCTACTATATCTGCTATGTGACTGGGTGGGATGCCCTTGCCATGTGCCCGCGGCAGGGGTATTTCAGTGAGGCAGCACTATAACTTGTCTCATGCGGGTGCCGTCTGCATATAACTGAAATACTGTTGGTCGGACGTTAAACCCAACTCACACACACACACACACACACACACACACACACACACACACACACACACACACACACACACACACACACACACACACACACACACACACACACACACACACACACACACACACACACACACACACACACACACACACACACACACACACACACACACACACACACACACACACACACACACACACACACACACACACACACACACACACACTATATCTGCTACGGTACGCTACGTACAGTTGCAAAAACAGACATTTTACAACACATAGATGAACGCAATGAGACTGTAGATCTATATTTTTATATAGGTCTAGATCTAGCTAGATCTTATGGAAATGAAACGATTTTACATATCAGGAGTGCCCAACAGGTAAATGAGAATGTCTCCCATTTCAAAGAAAGGCCATATCAAGGATTACCCCCTTTCTTCCATGATTACTACCCTTTCGTCCGGGCTCTTAAATGTTTAGGAAACGCGTTAAGAAACGCGTAAACAAACGGTTAGAAACCCATTTAACGAAACGGCTAAGAAACGGGTAAGGTTAGGTAACGCGTAAGAAACGCGTTAAGTGGGTAAGAATAGCGTGTTTACCACTTTACATGTATTACAGTATTAATGGCTCGTTCAACATCAATGTCGATTTTGGTTGTTGGTTGTATGTTTTGTATGTTTTAAAGTTGTAATTTAATGTCGACATATGATAATTACGAGATGACGGCCTAGTGACCAAGATGGTAATTCTTTCAAAAGAAAATCAGATCATGAAGAAACATAGTATAATTTTATTCTGTCATTTGTCATCCAAAATACCTCAGAATGCAGGATTTGCGATCTAGGTTTCAAAATTGTCACAGGGGAGGTCACACGGACTCCCCACGCGTTATGCGCACTCGGTGCCTACACATTAAATAAGTTCAAGCTACGCCCCTACCATGGCATATATTACCATATGATGAAAGAGCAAAGAGGACCATTTTTGTTATCATCAATATATTCACATAATAATTACCTGGATGCATCAATATATACACATGATAATTACCTGGTTGCTAATATTGATATGTTTTTGCGCACAAGACGGGTAACATATGTTCAAACTGCAAGCACATGTATTTCTGCCATTGTTTACAGCTATCAGCTGAGAATACAGTATAGTTCAGAGACCTTCTCAAAATACTATATTAGTTTAAACATATTTTATTTTCGATAAGCATTTCACATGTATATAACCAAATACATACATCAATGTAAAAAGGATTAGATCGAAAGCATAAGCTTATTTGAGATCCTCTCCTTGTCATGATTGTTTTGCGATGAGCGGATAGTAAGTTATATTCTAATATAAACTATAAAATCTACGGATTTACTAGTAGGGGTGCAACAATACAGTGAAACCTGAAAACTGAATTGCGAAATATTGCAATACAAAGAAACTGTATTTCAATATATTGCGATATAATGTGGCAACTTGTAAGTACAAGAATGGATAGAGATTAGCCTTGAGAACTTATTTATATCCTTGAAAGGATAAAAGGAGGACAGAATTTCAAAAAATAAAATAAAAAAAATAAGTACATATAGTTGAAATTACAGGTCGTTGACCAGTTTATAGTTTCTATTTGTTCAGTATGATAAATTTCTCCTTTAAGTTTCTACTATATAGAATATTGCAATACGGAAAAACTGCATTACAATACGTATTGCTAGGAGGCGTATTGCAATATATTGCAATATATTGCAATATTGCTACACCCCTATTTCTAGTATTACAACGGAATAATAAATGAAGTTGAAAAACAAAACAAAAAAGAAAAAAAACAAATTGCGAGAATAAATTAATTGGAGAAAGGAAAATAAAGAGAATGGAAAACATCTTTGTATCTAAGGCTATCGAGGAGAGGACCGCCCCAAGGCGAGTTCAACACCAGCAGTCTATTTAAAGGTTCTCACAAGAAACGATTTGTTTGCAGAATATAACTTTGCACTGCCTGAAAGACGGTTACGTTGGACTTATAGTCAAGTAACGGATCACCATAGAGAAACAGTTTAACGGTTGGTGTATGAATTGGCTTAATTATATCAAGAAGAGTTGTGCGTATTTGCTGATACGATGTGCAAGTAAGAAAAAAATGGTGAGCACTTTCAATATCACCACAGTGGCACAAAGGGGAGTCAACAATGTTTTTCTGGAACAGAGTGAGATTTAGAGAGCTGCAGTTAGTGCGCAAACGTGTATGAAGTATTTGTACCCTCCTACTTCCTATATAATAGTATGAAGGAACAGAGTCAACAGAGGTTTTAATAGAAGATTTGAAGGATGACACGGAATTGGAGTTTCTTACTTCTAATGTTAAGGAATTCCACTCACGCACAGTTGAGGGTAAGAAAGATTCAGAATAAAGCCTTGTTCTTGCATAAGGCTGTTGCAGATTTTCAGCATTTCTCAAATGATATCTGAGCCCGGAGCCCAACAGAGGAGGTACTAAAGACGATAAATAGTCAGGAGTCAGGCTATGGGCCATTTTGTAAAATAAAATCAATTTATGGTAACGTCTTCTATCGCTGAGCGATTCCCAGCCAAGTTCTTGTTCCAGAGTTTTCAGGGAAATAAGTTTTGAGGCACCAACAGATATTCTGGCTGCTTCATGCTGTATCTTCTCCAGTTCCAACTTATCAGCATTCGTACAGTTATCCCAGACAACATCAGAATATTCCAAAACAGGTCTAATAAAACTTAAGTAAATTGTCTCGAGTGATTTACGATCCAGAACAAATTTCAGTTTCCGCATAATATTGATTCTGGTCCATGCTTTTGACTTAATATATTCTAAGTGGGAATGCCAACTACCATCATTAGATAAGAAGACACCTAAGTGTTTGTGTCTCTCAACTTCTAAAATTTGGTTGTTTAACATTTCCAAAGGAGGGTGGTCAGGTTTATTCATTTTACGTGATATTAACAGAGATTCGGTCTTGGTAGGATTGAAAGATACCAGCCATGTTTTAGCCCATTCAGTAATTTTCGTGATATCAGAATTAAGAGTGGTGGCTGTATGGTCAGCATGATCAACAACAAGATACAGGCTTGTATCGTCAGCAAATAGACGAATGTTGGACTGTATGTCGGATACAATATCATTAATATAAATGAGAAATAAGAGAGGACCTAGTATAGATCCCTGTGGAACACCAGCTTTTGTTGATGCCCATTCAGACGTGGCACCAGGTATAACTACTCGTTGACATCTGTTATTGATATAATTTGTGAACCAGTTGAGTAATTTGCTGGATAAACCTATTGATTTCAGCTTAGCTAAAAGTCCAGAATGCCAGACACGGTCGAAAGCTTTGCTTATGTCAAAGAATACAACTCGTACTTCTTTGCCTTCATCCAACGCCTTACTAAATGTATTATACAGAAATGTCAATTGGTTCACTGTAGAGTCACCAGGAATAAAGCCAGATTGGAAGGAAGAGAGATAGTTTATATCACGCAGATAGTTGTAAAGATGTTTAAAAACTAAACGCTCGAGAATTTTATCCAAATTACTCAGCAGAGAAATAGGGCGGTAGTTACTAACGAGAGAACGGTCACCTTTTTTAAAAACAGCGGATACATGGGCTTCCTTCCAGGATTGTGGTAATACACCATCACTTAAAGATTTATTGAATAAGTCACACAAGGGCGGGCTTATTTCCTTAGACATTTCACGAAGGATCTTGTTACTTATTCTGTCAGGACCGGCTGCTTTGCCAATTGGAAGACATTCTATCACAGACAGAACTTCATCAGGGGAAATGGTAAAGAATGGCATAGTGTAGTTGGTGGGTAAGATAGTTGGTATTTGGACACTGTGTTCATCCAGCATTGTTTGACCAACAAAGTAATTATTTAACAGATTAGCTTTATCATTAGTTTCAAATGCAAATACACCATTGTTTTCAAGTGTGGGTAAGGAATTTCTATCATTTTTTGATATAAACATTTTTAGTGTTTTCCACCAATCCCTTGAGGAAAGAGTAGGCGATGATAATGTTTGAGAAAGGTTATCATAAAATGCCTGTTTAGAATTACGAATCAGAGTTACGGTTTCATTACGTATAGTTTTAAATCTATACCAGTTATTAGCTGAATTGCTTCGTTTGGCCCTCCTATAAGCTCGTTTTCTTGATCTTATTTTACGTTTTATCAAAGTATTTATCCAGGGTGGTTCGAATGGTTTGATACGTACGGTCTTATTTGGTACACAATGGTCTGTCAAATGTAAGATCTTGTCAGTAATTTGCTGAGTAAAAGTATTTATATTATCTTCGTATACTGTTGTCCAGTCAGTCTCTCTGGCTTTCAGTCTAAGTAAGTCATAGTCACCTTGTTCGTATTTGTAGATTTGCCTAGAGTATGATTTGAATTGCGGCTTATGGTATCGAAATAACGCATATATTGGACAATGGTACCTATGTTCCTGTTGCAAAAAAGGGTCACCCACGCCACATGAAATTACTGTATTTTTATTTTTTATGAGAAATATGTCAATGAGCGAGTCAGAATGTTCTGTGAAATTTGTTGACTCTTGGATGATTTGATCAAGTCCAAACTGTTGGCAAAGTGAATTAATTTTACGTGCTGATGTAGGATTAAACATATTAAGGTTAAAATCCCCAGTTATTATAACATCATCCACACCTGTGTCTATAGCTAGATGAACAGAGTCTTCAATCATGTTATAATAGGCCGAGTTTGAATTAGGTGGACGATAAAATACACCGACTAGTAAATGCCTGTTGTGTAGAATAACGTCGATCCAGAGACACTCTAAACCAATTAATTCAAGGTCGCGTCTTCGACTATACTTAATAGTATCACTCACATAGATCATCACTCCTCCATGAGTATCATGTATGCGATCTTTTCGCTCTGGTGAGTAGAAACCAGGGATTGCAAGATCTTCATCAAGAGTAGAATTATTCAGCCAAGTTTCAGAGAATGTGAGTATGTCAAAGGCGTGCAGTTCAGCAGTTAGAACGTCTAACTTCGAAAAAATACTCTGTACATTGTAATGCAAAATGGATAGAGAATTGAAAAGGTTCAGACTAGATGCAAAGGAAGTTGTCAAAGAGGAATCCACTGACTGGCCGGATAGACTAAGTGTTGTTTCAGGGCCAGGGTTCGGATGGATGTCACCACAACAAATAAGTAAAACTGCTAACCATGCAATGAGAGTGACCATAGATTGACAAAGGAAGAATTTAAGAGTAAAAGATATGTTCGCATCCAATTTGGACCTGTTCACACGAGGCCTGCTTCGAAACTGTTTAATGTTTATGTATAATTTAGAAGTATACTTTAAGTTATCCAGAAGAGAAAACGTGTCAAAAGGGGAGTTAAGTATCCATAGAAGAAATAAGCAGTGCAAGAATAATGAGAATTTCATTCTACAACGGTAGGACTGCAAGACGGCTACGGCGCAAGTGTTACACATTCTCATGTTACTCCAATAAGCAAAATCAGGAAAAGCGCCATAGCAACCTCACAGTCACATCGCAGATGTGTTCGAAACCGAATACTCCATACTGAGAGAGAACCCGGGAGACAGGGCAATGCACTACCTCGATAGCCAAAGATCGGAAGCATGTTAACGAAAAACACGAAAAGAAATCTGGAAAAATGAAGAAATAACATAAGAGTATGGGAAAATATGACAGGACAAGGGTACAAAATTCTTTAACAGTGTTTGGGTGAAGTGTTTTAACCCTTTAAAATCTAGCCTCTACTAAAATAGGCATAGGCAAGCAATGAAGACCCAGATGAGACGCCGCATATGCGGCGTCTCATCATGCTCTGCGCTGCCTGCTATTATACATACAAGGTGCAAAATCAGATCGAGTATGGAGTCACTCGGTTCTGTAGATTCAAGACTTAGCCCATCAGCATGCACTAATATTCTCGCATATAGCCTTATATGCATATATATATACATACACATACACACATATACATACATACATACATACATATACATATATACATACACACATACACACATATATATACATATATCGCCAATAAATACCATGTCCATCTATACATTACAATACATTTCAATACGAGGGGTGCTCGGCAGTCACCGCAATGCCACCCACGTCCCGCAATCGAGGATGCAACAAACGCACACAAAACTAAATATTCCCTGGAGGATCCAGGTTATATCAAGGTATACACTAAATTTCAATTTTATATATCTAGATCTCTCAGTAAACATATTAATCTCAATCCCGCAACTAGACACCAATGGCACCGCAACACCTACCGAACACCCATCGTATGTATACATGTATATAGAATTTTACATAGGCAAAGAATATATTGAAACAGAGCAAACTTAGGTGCATAATATCGTTCTGAAGAGTTTCAATCAAGCGAGCAACTACGGTCAAAATGAGCAACCAGTGAAGATCGAGATCAGCAAGTCACCGGGTGTAACCCCGATCAGGATCCACACTGCACACTATTAACCAGTTAAGCATCATCAATGTTGTTTCTTACAACAAATATACAAGTTGATACGAATAAATCGACACTTATCACGCCATAATATTGTATCATTTGAGATTGTTGTCTACATTTTATATCAAATTAAGTCGTATGCAATCATAAAATAAGGAAACCAAATGTTGGGTGTCAAACAGGTTAGATCCAGGTCAGACGCCCAAATCGTCGCCTGATCTGGATCCAAACCGCCTGCAACTATCAGTCAAGTCGTGAATGGTGCGATAAGGGCTAAATCTAAAACATGTTGACACAAGATCAAGCATAGAAAGACAGAGTATGCTAACCTTCTGCCAGCTGAATAAAAGAACGCCCCCAAAGCGCATTCACTATCAAAAACGAAACCCCATTGCAAACAGTTAGGAGCCAGAGCGGGCGCAAAGTTACTCGATGTCCGCTCAGGCTCAAAACTGCCAACCAGCCTCTCCGAAAAAGCCGCCAACATTACAAAGAAACTGCCATTTCCCCGTTCTGTCGTGTTGCGCCTGTATTTAGCTTCGTTTAACGGCAGAAAATAGCGTGAATACAACTATACAGTATATCCTCAAGTTAGCATGAACAGCACGAGATTTCTACAACGCTCCTCTGCAGAGCAGAATTTCTTTCAGCGACATTTGAAAATGAATCATGAAACCTCATTAAAACGACCACTCAAACTATCATGACTTATTAAAATTATAGCATCGGTTTCCAAGGGAAGTGATAGCTTAATGCAGAAGAGGAATCACAGAAAGCGCACAGTGCGTAGCCATCCACACTCCCTCTTCATTGCACAAAGTGGTCACCTTTACCTAATGCACACAAGCAATCCATAATCCCTACTGAGAGGCCGCTTTACTGAGATTTACTGTATTGATTTACTTTCCATGTAACTCACCCTAAGACTGCAAGTGGACAATGCGAGTATCATATTAATTATAGTCCATTTTTACATTTAACAATATATATATAGCAAAATGACAATCAGTGCAGACCCTGAAACAGAGGCCCCTTTAGGAGCTCTCTGATCAGGGTCTACAGTGGACAGGACTTCAGACAGACATGAGTAGATAAGATACCAAAATATGTTCAGCACACTATGTCTGCTTGTATAATGCACATATTAAAGTTCCTGTATCATACAAATTATTAACATGTAAGGTCTCTAACCCTGTACCATAAATGTATCAATCTACAGTATAACCTCTCAATAACACACTACCTTTCAATGATAATGTAATTGAAATGAACCCAATAAACATACAACGAAATCTCTCTATACCACGGAACACTATAAAGTTACTGGCTTTTAAGGCAGGGGCAGCTCAATGCAGGACAAAAGTAAAGCACAAAGCTCTATTAGGGAGCTTTCTGCATCACTTCTGCCCGGCATTCAAAAACGTATCAAACTTGCGAGGTCTTTTATCCTGTACAGTAAACGTATCAGACTTGTGAAGTCTTTACCATGTATCACACACGTATCAAAATTGTAATCTATATAATCAATGGCATGTGAATACAAAGAACTTTCACAGCTTATCCCTTAACACACCAGGGACAACTCAGCGATGGATCCCAGACAGTTTGGATCCTTATGAAACGCCTAGTTAGTTGACGTTTCACATGGATCCAGACTCCCTGATACTCCGACAATTATCACAAAACTGGAACATGTATCCAGCGAATCAACAAAGGGCGAATATTAACGTAAAGATAAACAACTGCCTAGCATGCCAAAGGTATATTGAACAGCTATACTGTCCACAAAAACTAACTAAACTGGGAAAGATCTTCCAAATTGTTGATCCTGTGAATTTTGTCACTAAGGTCTTTCGCCAGTATATTGCCATCGCTAGACCAAGCACCATTAATGCGTTTGGACTTCAACAGTTTCCTGCATTCATACAGGAGATTGTTTCTGTTGCGGGTGAGATCTTCATTGACGTACACACGGGCAAACTTTGGCTTGTCTTTGGCTCGTGAACGAGCCTTATAGAACACATTGCGCGAGCGATAGGAGGTAAATTTCACAATGATGTCGCGTGGTATGCCCGGGGGTTTCTTTCCTACGCGGTGCGAGCGATCAATATCATTGACGGACAAATCCACGTCCAATGAGCCCGCCATCTCAAGAACCAAGTCGTCCGTGGATTCAGAGTCAGACTCTGCCATGCCTGCAATGCGCAGGCAGTTCCGTCGGCTATACTGCTCGGCTGCGTCTGCATTTGCTTCCAGTTGTGCGACCCTGGTCCTGAGAGAAGCGTTTTCCGTTCTCAGCTCGGAAATTTCATTCTTCAGACCATTAATAACACCGGAAGTAATATCTTGGACAAGACCCTCTGCCACCCCTTTAATCATCTCACGATGCTCTTGACGAAATGATTCTTGCATAGCATCAGCTATAAACTTCAGGTCTGCAGGGTTTAACGATATGTGAGAAGTACTCTGTACGGACTCAGACTCAGACGCTTCCATATTGACAGACATCTCAGGGGGTGTGTCCACGGATATTTTATTCCTTTTAAATTCGAAGATATAATCAGGAGAAGACAAATATCGTTTCTTAGATTTCTGATCAGCTGAGGTTGTATTTGGGGTTACCGGGGTCTCGCTCATAATACTAGCTCACAATAGAAGCACCTAACATTTGGCGAACAGTATACTTGCAAGTATTTTAGCGAACTACCAGTTACACTTTCGAATGTCAGAAACTCGTGCAAAACGAGGTAAAGAGTTATAACGGTAAACGGCACTGTGTTCAAACTTACATGTACAATAGAGTCAGCTTCAGTTATTCCTCATTTGCACTAGATTAACTTCTTCAAGTCACTTAAACATCATTGACACATATAAAACGCACATTTACACTTCATCTTCACAGAAAAGTAAAACCCGTTAAGTCCAAAATTCCTTAGAAAATCGACATTTTCAACTGACGAAGTAAAAACACCTGACTATCCGCCATTGGTCACGTGACCAGATGAAATACTATATTGTGGGAAGCGTTCATAAACCGAACGCGACTTGTTATACTTTCTGATCCTTCGAGCTCATGAATTTCAGTACTTTTGGTTCGTAAAATTGAATACCGCTTAAGCCGGTGCTAGGGGGCGTGAGCAATGTGGCACTTTCAATTACTGCTCATGAACAGACTCAATAAATTCAAGTCTGCAATTTTCTCCTTTTGAGTTGCAATTTTTGCTTTCGGGGGATCACCTCTCTTCAGAATTCAAACTTGAGAAAAGAAATTGATGACATATTTTAATATTATATTATGTATTATAGCGTCTTATCATAATCAAGTTAAGCTTGTATTTCCATCACAATTCTTTTGAAATTTTTTTGAACAAGGATCATCGATCGGTTTGGTGTGCTTACTAGAACAACCAACACATAAAATAATTTTGAAACAAAGTAATATACTTCAGCAGTTTTATTGAACACTTTTAGGATATATTTACTTCACAACAGCAGCAAGTGTTACTTAATTGTGAGGCGGCCGTAAGAAGTCGCCCCGTACTTCATTCTCAGTGTTGTTATATTTTCTGGTTCTTCGGGATCATTAGTTTTGATGTTATTAGTTTTGAAAATTGAATACTGCTTAAGCCGGTGCTAGAGGGCGTGAGTAGTGTTGCACTTTTAATTACTACTCATGAACAGACTCAACAAAACCGAGTCATCAATTTTCTTTGCATTGCTACTTTTACTTTCGAAGGATCTCCCACTTTCAGGATATTAAAATAAATTTAAAAGAATTATGTCTAGTTATGCGCATTGATCAATACCCTTTAGAACAATTCATTAAGCTGTCACGTGTTTCTAGATATGCGCATTGATCAATACACTTTAGAACAATTCATTAAGCTGTCACGTGCTTCTAGATATACGCATTGATCAATACACTTTAGAACAATTCATAAGCTATCACGTGTTTCTAGATATGCGCATTGATCAATACACTTTAGAACAATTCATAAGCTATCACGTGTTTCTAGATATGCGCATTGATCAATACACTTTAGAACAATTCATGAAGCTGTCACGTGTTTCTAGATTTGCGCACTGAAACACTTTAGAACAACTCATTTTAAGCTGTCACGTGCTTCTAGGTATATGCGCACTGATACACTTCAGAACAACTCATTTTAAGCTGTCACGTGTTTATAGGTATATGCGCAGATACACTTTAAAACAACTCACTTTAAGCTGTCACGTGTTTCTAGGTATATGCGCACTGATACACTTTAGAACAATTCTGTACCGTAAAATTCGGAAGGACCGAACTTTTACATCGAATTATTCCAAAGTTCGAATTATCCGAGTTCGAGATATCGAAGCTCAACTAAATATGTTTTATAAAAGAGAAGAAATATTCAAAGTTCCGTAACTCTGGGTTGATTAGTTTTAGCAAACATTCTCTTCTTTTCGATCATATTCACATCAAGGTTGTTTGAAGCAAATTACATCCCATTAGAATATGAGGAGTTGAACACGCTCGCAGGACGTAACGGGCAGACAGACAAGAGCATGGCTATATGCTCCCCCCCCCCCCACCTTGTTTGGTGCGTAAACTTTACTTTTGTTGCCATGATAACCAGGGCTCGTCATTCAACGCAAATCTTGGAACTACGTTCTAGAGCTAACCAAAGAACAAATAGTTTCATCGTGGTTTCCTAGAAAATAATAATAAGTCCAGGGTCCATGCTTATAAAGCTTTTAGTTGAGTCTGAGTTTCGTTCTCAAGCTTTTAATTGACCTGGTCAGATTTGAGTTCTCAAGCTTTTGATTGGTCAGATTTGAGCCAGAGGTTCAAATCTGACCAATCAAAGGCTTGAGAACGTACTCAGACTCAACTAAAAGTTTTATAAGCATGGACCCTGATAAGAAGCGTAAATTAAACAAAATCAGGAATAACTTCTTTATTTCTCCACCAAACTCTATGTTGTGACCACATTGGGTTTGGTGGGGAAATGACCGTTATATAGTATTTGAGTACGCACAATTATCTGTTGCTCCGAGATACTATTTGAAGGAAAAAAAATAACTGACCAATACACACGTGTGGCGGGCGATCACAAAAGCGGACACTGGGCACCTCAAGCACAGCTGAGTCAATAGAAGGTTGGTTGGTTGTGTTGATTAACCCATTCCCTAATATTGACGACTCTGTTAAAGTCACTTTGTGAAAAAATTGTGATAAATAGAGCATTTGCTCCTATAGGAGCAAATGCTCTATCACAATGATTTCAAACTATAAAATTCTAAAAATTTCCTTTTTCTCTAGTTAATGCTGCTTTTTGGTAGATTAATACAAAGAGGTTGTATCTATAAATAACCTATGAGGGAATGGGTTAACGTCCGTTTCTGCAAACTATGGGTTGATATGACACCCAAGAGACAGGGGAGCGGGTACAATGATACCCAAGAGACAGGGGAGCGGATACAAGGACACCCAAGAGACAGGGGAGCAGATACAAGGACACCCAAGAGACAAGGAAGCGGGTACAAGGACACCCAAGAGACAGGGGAGCGGATACAAGGACACCCAAGAGACAAGGAAGCGGGTACAAGGACACCCAAGAGACAGGGGAGCGGATACAAGGACACCCAAGAGACAAGGGAGCGGGTACAATGACATCCACGAGACAGGGGAGTGGATACAAGGACACCCAAGAGACTGGGGAGCAGATACAAGGACACCCAAGAGACAAGGGAGCGGGTATAAGGATACCCAAGAGACAGGGGAGCGGATACAAGGACACCCAAGAGACAAGGGAGCGGATACAAGGACACACAAGAGACAAGGGAGCGGATACAAGGACACCCAAGAGACAAGGGAGCGGGTATAAGGATACCCAAGAGACAGGGGAGCAGATACAAGGACACCCAAGAGACAAGGGAGCGGATACAAGGACACACAAGAGACAAGGGAGTGGATACAAGGACACACAAGATACAAGGGAGCGGATACAAGGACACACAAGAGACAGGGGAGCGGATACAATGACACACAAGAGACAAGGGAGCGGATACAAGGACACACAAGAGACAAGAGAGCGGAAACAAGGACACACAAGAGACAGGGGAGCGGATACACAGGAACCCGGTCGCGATGCCTAACTTTTATCGATAGTTTCCCTGTGCTTTTTAAAATGCCCAGTGTAAAGTGCCGACACCTCGGACCTCGGTTTATAAAGTCTCATCCGAAGGACTTGCCCCGTTGAGGGATCGAACCCGGGACCCCTGGTATGAAAGACAAAAACAGGGTTTCCATCATTTTCTTTTATTTTTCAAATTGCTATTTGGGATATATAACAGTATATAGGGTTCACACACTCTGCAGGTTTCAAGTATAAGCCCTAATTAACAAAAACTCCTCGCCAAAGGTCATCAAAGGTCAAATTAACTCGTAAACAATGATATTTTAAATAGCTAAAACCTCATTAATGCTATCATTTGCTTTGATAAAATCAAAAGAATTAACCCTTTCCACCATGAATATTCATGTAAGAAATAATGACGTCATGAATATTAATTAGATTAATTTGTCATAATAATTGCACATGGACACATGACCTTCAGCTATGGTATATACATGTACTACAAAATCAATACTATATTTATATCATAAGCAAACAGAGAAGATCCTGATTAGACGGCTACCTATAGGAGCCGTCTGAGCCGGGTCTACTCTGTTTGCAAAGGTGTAGAGGGAAGGGGTTACACTGACCTTTCTTCATCTCTTTGCAATGAAATGGTAATAATCTCAGTATATAGTTTGGATCCAGATGAGACATCACGTAGCACGGCATCTCGTCAGGATCCAAACTGTTTGACACTCAAATAGTTTTTTGTTTGGAAAAAATAAGAAACTAAATAAAAGGCTCATTATTGCTAACCAGATCACTTTGATATATAAAAACTTTTTCACACCTTTGCAAGCAGAGTATACCAAGATTAGACGGCTCCTGTAAGAGTCGTCTGATCAGGGTCTGCTGTGTTTGCTTATGAAATAATATAAATCTTAATTCATTGCAGTTTCTGTCCCTCGTTTCAATATTATACAGTAAAACCTCTCTATAACGGCCACTAAATTACATTAAATATTTTGTGTTAAATGCAGGTGTCTGCTTAAAGCAAGGTGAAAGTAAAACAGCGTTCTGTTTTACTTTCACCTTGCTTTAAGCAGCCACCTGTCCTAAATACCAACTGATTAACATAATTTAGTGGCCGTTATAGAGAGGTATTACTGTAACAATTAAAATAGTATAGATCCTACAGGAATTGTCTTCCACAATACTGCTCTGATTGAAAATGCATAAAAGTATGTCCCTATCGGCTAAATGATCCACCCTGTACTCCATAAACACACCATTTCATGTCTTTGCAAACAGAGTAGATCCAGATCAGACAGGGCCCTGTGGGAGCTGTCTGATCTAGGTCTGCTCTCCTTGCTTATGGGGGTCATACAGATATTTCATAATGTCTGAAATGGCCAAACAATTTTGTGTTGACTTGCCATTATCAGAATTCTTAGAACTGATGTTGTTATTTCTTACACAAATGTGCATGGTGTAATGAGTTAACCCTTCACTCGATAAATATTTGCAAACAGAGTAGACCCAGATCAGACGGCTCCTAAAGGAGCCGTCTGATCTGGGTCTGCTCTGTTTGCTAATAAAATTTTATAGATCTGTTTCTTTACTTTCTAAAATGTCTACAATGTTCCACCTTCCATATTTCTTTATAACTATTTTGTTAATGCATATTCAGTAGGTATTGAAATTTGGCCAAAACACAGAACAGGGAAAGGGTAAATATAAACTACATATAATTAATATTCATGACGTTATCATTTCCTTCATGAATATTCATGAAGTAAAGGGTTAAAGATAAAACTGACAGTCCATATTGCTAATGTGTAAGTATGCACCTTTATAAGAAAATAGATTATCCCATTCCCTCAGAGGCTATTTTTAGATCCAACCACTTTGAATAAATCTACCTAAAAGGAGCATAACTAGAGAGAAGGAAAATTTTAAAATTTTGTACTTATTAATTTATCATTGTGATAAAAAGCGGATTTGCTCCTGTAGGAGCAAATGCTCTATTCATCGTAATGATTTTTACAGAGACATAGAAAGGCCTATTTATGGAGGAAAGGGTTAACTCAATACCTACTGAATATTCATGGACAAATCAATTATAATGAAATATGGAAGGTGAAACATTGTAGCCATTTAAGAATGTATAGAAACAGATCTATCAAATTCCTTCAGCAAAAAGAGCAGACCCTGATCAGCCAACTGATCAGGTGTACTCTGTTTGTAGATGTGTGAAAACACGGTTATATGAGGGAAAGGGTTAACTCAATATTTAAAACTTCCCCTGTGCAATATTCATGTTAGAAATAACGATACCATGCACAGCTGTTTATTATACAGGTGTATGTACACTTGAAGTTTTCATACTGGTGAACACTGTATATTCAGAGTTTTCAATGAATATTCATGTAAGAAATAATGATGTCATTAATATTACTTAGATTTATGTGTTATAATAGCACATGGACACAGGAATTTTAGGTAGTTGCAGAAATTGTAGAATGAATATTCATGTAACAAATGATTACGACATGAATAGTAATTAGATTAATTTGTAATAATAGCACATAGACCCAGGAATGTATAGCCATGGCAGAATCTGTAGAATCTGAGATCGTTCTAAAGCTTTTGATTGGTCAGATTTGAGTTCTCAAGCTTTTGATTGGTCAAATTTGAGCCAATGGCTCAAATCTGACCAATCAAAAACTTGAGAACGAACTCAGACTCAACTAAAAGTTTTATAAGCATGGACCCAGATCTATATTATTATATTATAAGCAAACACAGTAGACCCTGATCAAACGGCTCCTATAGGAGTCATCTGATCTGGGTCTACTCTGTTTGCAGAGGCGTATTTATGGAGTAAAGGCATAAGGAAACCTCGAAGACACTGACCAGAACGCTCCTACAGGAGACATCTGATCTGGGTATACTTTGTTTGCAAAAGCATGAAGTGTTAATATAAGTGAAAGTAATTTAAAAACCGTCTTATTCTTTCCCTTCTTTAAAATAAAACTTGAACAAAAACTGACCCTTGTTGACCTCTAGCATAAAACTCAGAACATAAAAACAAGTCATTTGTTTTTAAAATAAGTAACAATAGAAAAATAACCAGTTCCTTTAGCTGTATAACAAGTGACACTATGTACAAATATAGAAATAGCCTATCTATAACAGAGTTTGACTGCCAGAAGATGGCGCCACCAATATGTTCTAAACACAGTGGCGCCACCTAGGGGCTGTCTGACAATAGCTACCTTTGAGGGTTTATCATAGGAATCAAAACAACAGGCCCTCATGGAAAGGGGAGATAAAAGTCACACCTACAAATCTGATACAGTAAAATTGATCACTCAATACAAGTCTTCACCCTGTACTCCATAAACACACCTCTATACGCCCTTGCAAACAGAGTAGACCCAGATCAGACGGCTCCTGTAGGAGCCGTCTGATCAGGGTCTGCTCTGTTTGCTAATGATATAATACAGATCTGATCATATAGTTTCTGCCATGACCAAGCATTTTTTTGTGTATACACCATCATAAAAAAAATCAGGTAATATATGTCATACTGTATCCTGTCAAAAAAAATGTCTCTTCAAATTCTGATATATTACATTTTTCACATACCTATGATCCCTTAACCCTTTCCCTCATATGCTATTTTTAGATCCAACCCCTTTGAATAAATCTACCGAAAAGGAGCTTTAACTAGAGAAAAGAATTATTTTTTTTAGAATTTTGTAATTTGAAACCATTGTGATAAATAGAGCATTTGCTCCTATAGGAGCAAATGCTCTATTTATCACGATGGTTTTATAAAGTGACTTTCACAGAGACGTAGAAAGGCGTATTTATGGAGGAAAGGGTTAACCCTTTACTCCATGAATATTCATGCAAGAAACAATGTATGTATGAATATTTATTAGAATAAATTTGACACATAAGAAAATGTTTGGCCCTAGCAGAAACTGTAGAATCAGATCTACATCTATTAATAAGCAAACAAAGCAGACCCAGATCAGTCGGCTCGGTTTGCGAAGGCATATGTATGGAGCAAAGAGTTAACTATTTACTTGATAAGAACTATGTAAAAATATAAATATGAATATCAATTAGCTAGATTCCTTATTAAATTCATTGTTAAATAAGCACATGGACAATGGGCATTTTGGCCAACTTTATCATATTACAAACCAAGCAGACCCTGATAAGACGGCTCCTACAGAAGCTGTGTGATCTGTTTCTACTCTGTTTGCGTATTTATGGAGTAAAGGAGTTAAACATTTAATGTACCTGATGATGATCCATGTTTTCAGGCTTTTGCAAACAGAGTAGACCAAGATCAGATGGTTCCTATAGGAGCCATCTGATCTGGGTCTGCTCTGTATGCTAATGGAAATTGATAGATCTGTTGATTTTCTAAAATGGCAACAGTAGTATTCCACCGTCCATATTTCATTATAACTATTTCGTCCATGAATATTCAGTAGGTATGGAAATTGGACTAAATATAGAAACAGGCAAAGGGTTAAATTGACCCATTCCCTCATATTGACGTCTGTGCAAAAGTCACCTGCTGAAACCATTGTGATAAATAGATCATTTGCTCCTATAGGAGCAAATGCTCTATTTATCACAATGGTTTCAAACAACAAAATTTTTAAAAAAATCCTTTTCTCTAGTTACTGCTCCTTTTCGGTAGATTTATTCGAAGAGGTTGGATCCAAAAATAGCCTATGAGGTAATAGGTTAAGCAGTGGGTCTTCAAAAAACCTAATTTTACCCCAGTTACTGATCACCTTAAAAATGTTTTGCAAACAGAGTAGACCAAAATCTGGCATTTGAACACAGGAATGTTTGGCCATTGCTGAAGTTATAGAATTAGATCTATATTATCTCATACCTCTAGACTCCATAGATCTATACAACTCTGAAAACAAAGTAGACCCAGATGAGACAGCCCCCATAGGAACAGGGTGTGCTCCGTTTGCTTGTGAAATCATATACAAGTAGTTAATTTCAATATCTCGACAAGCCAGGGGACTATAAAAATCACTTCGAGGTAACAGAAGTTTGAGTCATGCGATTTCTAGTCTGAACAATTTCTCAAGTTCACAGCTTCATGCAGGTCCAAAGCAATGCTAAAAGCTACTCCTGTAGGAGCTCTCAGCACTACCTCCATTAAGCTGTCAGACATATTTCTAGATATCTCTAGTGATACATTTCAGAACAATTGTTTTGTAAATTTTGGAGGGACCGAACATTTAGTTCGAGGTATCCCGAAGTTCGAGGTATCCTGAGTTCGAGATACTGAAGTTCAACTGTGGCTCTGATTCTGAAGTTCTGCTTTAAGGAAAAATTCAGCTAATTAATATTCATGACATCATTATTTCTTACATGAATATTCACGAGGGAAACAATTACAAGAATGTATCACTATATTCAAAAAGAAAGGACTTGTAATTAAAATGTATCTTTTGTATCTAAAATTATTATTTTTCCATCCTTTAAACGATAGAGACATTTTTTGACTTCTTTGTAACTGAATAGACCAGACAGTAGCCATCTGCTCTGGGTCTACTCTGTTTGCAAATCCGTAAATATGTCTCTAAAAAGTTAATCTTTCACTCCATAAATACGTCTTTCTCACTTTTTTGTACAAACAGAGTAGACCCAGGTCAGATGGCTCCTATAAGAGCCATCTGATCAGGGTCTGCTCTGTTTGCTTATGATATAATAATATAGATCTGGGTCCATGCTTATAAAACTTTTAGTTGAGTCTGAGTTCGTTCTCAAGTTCTGATTGGTCAATCAAAAGCTTGAGAACTCAAATCTGACCAATCAAAAGCTTTAGAATGAACTCAGATTCTACAGATTCTGCCATGGCTATACATTCCTGGGTCTATGTGCTATTATAACAAATTAATCTAATTACTATTCATGTCGTAATCATTTGTTACATGAATATTCATGGAGTAAAGGATTAAGTGTTACAGTTTTTGTATAAAACAATAACAACCAGATTAATAAAGAATACCACAGGCATCAGTAACCACCATCTTCTTCCCTTTGAAAAACAGGCAAGCTAAAACCACAGGGATCAGTAACACAATCTTTCGAAATTTAGGCAAGCTAAAACCACAGGGATCAGTAATCATGACCTTCCCTTTGAAAAACAGGCAAACAAAAACCACAGGGATCAATGTCTAAGTTTGAGAAACAAAAATCAATCTTGAATGGCAAAACAAACAGTGCAGACCCTATCAGGACTCTGATCTGGGTCTACACTACTTTCATATAACAGCTAACTTAAAGTTAAAATCAGCAAAATTAAATACACAAGTATCAGAACCAAAGTTTGAGAAAAAAAATCGATATGTACTGTAATTTAAACATAAATTTATAGTAGGTACATATCAATTTTTTTTTAACTTTTTTACTGATCCCTGAGGAAAACGCAGTAGGAATTCGCTTAACCCTCTCACCGCGAATGTCGCCAAAATGCACGACAAATATTGCAGTCCCAGGTCCGACGCCGCCTTTTCAAGGCCGTGCCTGATCAGGGACTTCACTCTTTGTCTCAAACTCTATTTCTATATCTGGTTTTATTCCTTTGAAATTTGTATTTATTTATCTCATTTCCTTATTTTACCGGATTATTTATCTAACAAAATTGGTTTGCAGACTGCAGTTAATAGAAATTTGGCGCCAAAAGGGTCAAAATAAAAATCTAAAATTGAATGCTGCTTATACAAAATGGAATCATCCATTCAGCGTTTAACCTTTGACCTCATAGAGACACCTTAGCCCTTTCCATCCTGAATATTCATGTAAGAAATAATGACATCATTGAATATTAATAAGATTTATGTGTTATAACAGCACATGAACACAAGATGTTTTGGCCCATTGTAGAAACAATAGAATCATATCTATATTATATCATAAGCAAACAGGACAGACCCTGATCAAATCTGAGCTGGGTCTACTCCATTTGCAAAGGCATATATATGGAGTATAGGAATAACTTCAAAGAGGATTTTCACCTAAATACAGTTTTATGGATTTTCACCTAAACACAGTTTTATGACTCAAGGTCAAATACAAGTACAGTAGAACCTGTCTTAACCCATTCCCTCATAGGCTATTTTTAGATCCAACCTCTTTGAATAAATCTACCCAAAAGGGGCATTAACTAGAGAAAAGGAAAGTCTTAGAATTTTGTAGTTATGAAACCATTGAGATAAATAGAGCATTTCTATGGTTTCACAATGGTTTCAACTGGTGATTTTTACAGAGGCTTAGAAAGGTGTATTTGTGGAAGAAAGGATTATCCTTTCCCTGTTCTATGTTTATTTCAAATTTCAATACCTACTGAATATTCATGGCAAAAATAGTTACATGTATAATGAAATATCGAAGGTGTAAGATTGTAGCCATTTTAGAAATTAAAGAAACAGATCTATCATATTCCAATAGCAAACAGAGCAGACCCTGATCAGACTGCTCCTATAGGAGCAATCTGATCAGGGTCTACTCTGTTTACAGATGTTAGAAAAAGCACTTATATGATGGTCGCTTAACCCTTTCCCTCATACAAACGTGTTTTCACGCATTTGCAAACAGAGTAGACCCAGATCAGACGGCTCCTAGAGGAGCTGTCTGATCAGGGTCTGCTCTGTTTGCTAATAGATTTTGATAGAACTGTTTCTTGGTTTTCTAAAATGTCTACAATGTTCCACCTTCCATATTTCTTTAGAACTATTTTGACCATGAATATTCAGTAGGTACTGAAAATTGGCCTAAATATAGAACAGGCTCTACGGTAATGCATGGTGACATAGGGACAGATGCAAAGAGGGACAGATGAACACTTGTATACAGTTGATCTTCATCTCGAACAGATTCATGAATGTCGAAAGTAACGCTGAAAGCTCCTATTTTCTACCTGTATTAAGCTGGGAATTTGAGACATTGTTCAGATTAGAAATTGGATGACTCTTAACTGTTATATTGCAGTAATTTTTATGGTAACCTCTTAGTTCGAGATATCAAAGTTCAGCTGTATATATTTCCCCCTCCTATTCTAGAGGCATACAAATATAGTTTCTGATCAATTAGCATAAGTGTATGGGTGCCTTAGTAAAAGCAAAAATCTGATTTGAGGATAACATAAAAATTGCAGAAAAATAATTTCATCCGAAAAATTTATCTTTAATCCTTTCCCTCACCGAAAACGCCTTATGATGTGTTCGCAAACAGAGTAGGCCCAGATAAAACAGATCTTTAGGTGTTGTCTGGTCAGGGTCTGCAGTGTTTTGGGTTTTTTTGCTTATGAAATAATATCAATCTGATTCTACAGATTCTTCCATCATCAAAATATCGTGGCAAAAAAAAAGGTTGTATTAATATATCATTTTAACCCTTTCCTTGTTCTATGTTTATTCCAACTATCAATAGTATTATACCTACTGAATATTCATGGACAAAAAAGTTATAAGGAACTATGGGAGTTTTAGAAAGAAAAGAAACAGATCTTTCAAATTCCATTAGCAAACAGAGTAGACCCTGACTGTGATCCTATAGGAGCTATCTGATCTGGGTCTACTCTGTTTGCAAAGGCGTGAAAAGGTGTTTATATGAAGGAAAGGGGTTAATATCAGCTGACAAAACATTTAAAAAAAATAATTCAGACACATTTGATTCTGGCATGAAATATGAACAAATGGAACGTATATAGCACACTTGATTTCAATTGCAATAACGCTGGCTAAACCAGAACAAGTTCTTTTGTTCTTTATTATATTGCAACATGTAACAATGAAATAGAAAATGCATAAATCCTTAACCACATTAATGAACAAGAAATCTGAAAACTTTTTAAACTATGGCAACAGATTAACCCTTTCCTTGTTGGATATTCTTGTAGGAAAGAATGACGTCATGAATATCTATTTTTTATAAAGGCATATGACACAAGATAATTTTGACAATGGTAGAAACTGTATCGAGTCAGATTTTTTCTATAATTTCATAAGCAAACAGAGTAGACCCTAACCAGACAGCTCCGACCGGGGGCTACTCTGTTTGCAAAGATATGAAAATGGGAAAGGGCTAAACGTCTAAACTTTTTCAAACACATTAACAAAGATACATTCTAAAACGGGTATATTTCTTGAAAACTAAATTTTAAAACTTAACTTGGGATGAGGCTTAAAACCCTATTTACGTTACCTACCCTTTCCCTGTTCTATATTGGGTAACTACCTTTTTCCCTGTTCTATGTTCTGTAACTATGGAACAACCCTTTCCCTGTTCTATGTTTGGTAACTATGGTAACCACCCTTTCCCTGTTCTATGTTTATTCTTAAATTCAATACCTACTGAATATTCATGGCCATAATAATTATAATGAAATATGGAAGGTGGAACATTGTAGCCATTCTAGTAAAAACTGAATATTCATGGGCAAAATAATTATATTAATGAAATATGGAAGGTGGAACATTGTAGCCATTCTAGAAAGTCAAGAAACAGATCTTTCAAATTCCATTAGCAAACAGAGCAGACCCTGATAAGACGGCTCCTAGAGGAGCCGTCCGATCTGGGTCTACTCTGTTTGCGAATGCGTGAAAACACGAGGTTTAAAAACCCTGTATATCTACTGTGTGTCGTTTAGTGTGGATCCTAATCAGATCACTGGTCTGGGTCATAACTCTTCATCTCATGAATATTCATGTAAGAAATAATGACATCATGAATATTTATAAGCTGTATTTTCAATAGTATATAAAGTAAGGATGTTTTGGTGGTGGCTGAAACTAGACCTATATAAATCAATAAGCAAATAGAGCAGACCCTGATCAGACGGCTCCTATAACAGCCATAACCGTATACCCTACTCACAAAGGTACCGTATACAGGTAATATGCAATATCTGAATTTTAGTGGTCATTTGCGGACCTGAAATTTAATCCATTTCCCCATATTTAACCCATTCCCTCATATTCAACCCATTCCTTCATATTGGTGCTTTTTGACACTGCCGTAAAAGTTCCTTTTTGGAACCATTGTGATAAATAGAGCATTTCCTCCGTAGTAGTAGCAAATGCTCTATTTATCACAATGGTTTCAAGACTATACAATTCTTAACTTTTCCTTTTCTTTAGTAAATTCTCCTTTTCAGAAGATTTACTCAAACAGGCTTGGGGAGAATTTACTTCCAAATCGTAACAAATAATCTGTGGTTTTAACAACTTCCTTCATATAAACACCTTTGCACGCATTGGAGACCTGGATCTCTTGCTGAATTTTAAAAAATCATTTCTTCTTCTTTACCCATGCCCTGATGTATAAATACATATATCTTCACTTTGTACAAGTATTTCTCTGTGCAATCACTGTTGTGGAGTGCACAGGTTACACAATCAATTTGTAAATAGTGCTGACCCTGATGAGACAGCTCCTGCAGGAGCTGTCTCATCTGGGTCTTCGATATTTACAGGTAGGTATATTGACGTGCACAGCAAGCGAATAGATCAGACTCTTCAGTTTCTACCAATACCAAAACCTCCTGAGTACATGTGCCATTATAAAAATTCAGCTAATAAATATTCATGATGTCATTACTTCTTACATGAATATTCAACAGGGCAAAGGTATAACCTTTACTCCCGACATACACCTTTTAACGCTTTTGCAAACTGAGTAGATCCAGATCAGACGGCTCCTGTAAGAGCTGCCTGACCTGTTTTTACTGTTTGCAAATGCAAAGAGTGGCATGTTTATGGAGTAAAGAGATAAGTGATAAATTCTAAGTGTTAATCAGGAAACGGAAACACATATACCCTAACTTATGTCGGAAATGGCCTGTGAACATGGCAAAAACTTGTACAACATGACCTGTGAAAACGGCAAAAATTTGCAGGACATATAGCCCGTGAAAACGGCAAAACAAACGTATGATCTGGCCTGTGAAAACGGCAAAAAACCCTTTACTCCATGAATATTCATGTATTACACAATAATGACATCAGGAATATTGATTTATTTTATAAAATGGCATTTAACTTTTGCCAAAGTAGAAACTGCAGAATCAGATCTTTATTATTCTATGAGTAAATAGAACAGACCCTCATCAGATGTCTCCTATAGGAGCCGTCTGATTTGGGTCTACCCTGTTTGCAAAGACACAGAAGGGCGTATTTATGAAGTAGAGGATCAATGTGTTGCAGAGTGCTAACTATCACCATATCAGAGCACCAGATAAGATGCGTAAATTTCCAAATAACATGCTTTCATTTTCAAGTATAACTTCTTTATTTCTCCATCAAACCCTATGTTGTGACCACTCTTTAGAATCGTCTCTTCGAGCCTATGTTGTGACCACTCTTTAGAATCGTCTCTTCGAGACAATTCTAAAGAGTGGTCACAACATAGGGTTTGGTGGAGAAATGACGATTTTCGAATTTGAGTACGCACAGGTATCTGTAGCTCTGCCATATCCCACATGTGCAAGTTCACATAAACTGGAAATTAAATCCTTCACCTGTTCATTATTCATGAAAGAAATAATGGCATCATGAATAATCATTAGCTGAATTTTTTATAATGTAACATTTTTAAGGTAATTTCTTGCTTTGACAAAAACTGTAGAATCAAGACCTAGATCATGTCATAAGCAAACAGAGCAAACTCTGATCAGACTGCACCTACAGGAGCCGACTGACCTGTGTTTACTGTTTACAAATGCATGAAAAAATGTGGGAAAGGGTTAACCCTTTCCAATGCTGAATTCTGAAAATGGAATGATCAATTCAGTGGGATGGTAGCTGGATTTTGAATAACAAACAGTGCAGACCTTGATCAGTGGGCTACTCTCAGAGGTTAAGATAAGATGCGTAAATTTAAACATTTACAAGAATAGCTCCTTTATTTCTACACCACACCAACCCCTATGTTGAGACGATTCTAAAGAGTGGTCACAGTATAGGGTTTGGTGGAGAAATGACGATTTTAGTATTTGAGTTCGCACAGGTATCTGTAGCTCTGTGTAAGAGTCACTTGAGCAGGCTCCTCTGATTTGGGTCTACACTGTGTGCTACATTACCATTTCGCTTTTCAAAAGTGTGTTACATAGGAAATATTTCCCATTGCAGAAACTGTAGAATCGGATCTATTAAGTTACGTAAGCAAACAGAGTAGACAATCAGACAGCTTCTATATGAGCCGTCTAATCTGAGTCTACTCTATTTGCAAAGGTGCCAAAGGGTTAGTAAGGCTATTCTCAATGATTACATACCAGTAGATGATTTTGAACAGAATTCACAGAGCAAGACAAATGTTATGTACTCAAGCTTTCTTCAGTAAGCCATATGGTATAACCACTTTTTAGAATCATCTCTTCGAGACAATTCTAAAGAGTGGTCACAACATAGGGTTTGGTGGAAAAATAAAGGCGTTATTCTTGAAAAAGTTTTTATTTACGCATCTTATCTGAACCTCTGAGAAGCGTTTCATCAGGATGAAAACCCTTCTAATGCGACCACTTGAAAGAGGTATAATTCTGGGTGGTAGAGGAAGCTACCACCTGCTTATAACTACACCTATGTTTATTCATTAACTGATCACATTAGAGGGGTTCTACTGTGTATGTTTTTGAAGAGAAATGGAAGAAAAGGTAATTTTGAGAAATGTAACCGAGGACATTTTTTTTGCAGACATAGGTTTACTTAGAGATAAGAGCTAACAACAACATAGGGATTGGCTGAAAACTAATAGAATTGAACAAAACAAGCCCTGGGGATACGAAAATTCTGAAATTGAGTCCCATGTTCATTCTCAGTATCTGATTGGTCAGATTTTAAGTTTCACTCAAAATCTGACCAATCATATGATTGAGAATGAGCTCAAACTCAAGCAGAGTGCTTCATCATCTCGGGCTTGGTACCCCTCTTCCGACACATTCACTACAAACAGGGAACCACATAACAACAGATAACATGTTATCACCGCTTGACAGCATTTCTGTGAATGAGAGTAAAACAGCAGTGTAAAGCATTTAGGGGATAATGATCACAGATCGGTTTATTTCTCTTCCGTTATTTACAAAAGATAAACATTTCTTGCATGGGATTAACAGTTAAACAACAACCACAAAACTGTTGCTAAGAGACGAAGCGATCCATCAAATCTCTTACTCCTCGCCCAAAACCCAATTATGCTGCTACCAATTAGAATCACCATGGTAATATGATTTTAACCCTTTGCTCCATAAATGAGCATTTTGATGCCTTTGCAAACAGAGTAGACCGGCTGATTCTACAATTTCTGCATGAGCCAAAATGTTCATATGCCAAATAAGGATCTAATTACTATTCATACATTAACCCTTTACTCTATAAATACACCTCTCTACGTCTCTGTAATAATTCACTTCTAGAAACCATTGCGATAAATAGAGCATTTGCTCCATAGGAGCAAATGCTCTATTTATCACAATGATTTCAATACTATACGATTCTGACATTTTCTTTTTCTCTAGTAAATGCTCCTTTTTGGTATATTTATTCAAAGAGGTTTGGACTAAAAATAGTCTAAGTGGGGAGATGGGTTAATAAAGAGCATCAAGGGTTGGACTGAGAAAGATGAAAAATATTTAATAAGACTTTCTGACCACCACTCTTAATAAACAGCAGCAAGAGTTTGACTGAGAAAGACTTTCTGACCACCCCTCTTAACTACAGCTCTGTTAAAACTGGGGAGAACGCTAATACAATACTAAAGGAACAGTTTAAACATTTTGCACAAAAGCGGCAAAATTTTGCGGCAAAATCATGATAATATATGCAAATACAGATAAAACTTGATGCTACGAAATTTTAGTAACGAAGAATGTTATCTTTGTAGGCAGGTAGCTGCTTAATGCAGGGTAAAAGTCATGCAGAAAGTTCCTAGAGGAGCTTTCTGCATGACTTACACTCTGCATTAAGCTGCCGTCTGTGTTATAGATCAATAATGGTACGTAGATGAGTAGTCCTAGTATCAAGTTTTAACTGTTGTTCAGATACAGCAGCGATGCAAGGTAGCTAAGCATTTAGTTATCATCCAAACTTTTTGATGTTCTGAAAGTGGAAACAAAAAATAATAACTTTGAGAATTATAGCAGATGACGTTTTAGCAGATACTTATTCAACCCTTTCCTCCATAAAAACACCTCTGCAAACAGAGCGGACCCAGATCAGACGGCTCCTAAAGGAGCCGTCTGATCTGGGTCTACTCTGTTTGCTTGTGATATGACCATGACCAAAATTTCCCCTGTCCATGTGCTATTATAACAATTAATCTAATTTAATATTCACTAATTTTTACATGAATATTCATGGCGGAAAGGGTTAACAGTGCAAAGATTTTACTAAAGCCCAGAAGCTCTATCTGTATAACACATACACACATGAGGCTTCTAGTAATACATGTACTTTACTTCATGAATATTCATGTAAGAAATAACGCATATATGAATACTAATTACCTTAATTTCAACAATGGCATATGGATAAAAAAAAAAATTGGCCATGACAGAAACTGAATAAGTCCTTTATTTCTCCACCAAACCCTATACTGTGACCACTCTTTAGAATCGTCTCTTCAAGACGATTCTAAAGAGTGGTCACAGTAAAGGGTTTGGTGGAGAAATGATGATTTTAGTATTTGAGTATGCACCCTTATCTGTAGTTCTGATCAGATGTATATAATTTCATAAGCAAATCCTGATCAGAGGACTGCTAAACAAAACCCTGGGTCTACTCTGTCTGCAAAGGTATCAAAATCTCTATTAGGTAACCCTTTCCCTCGTGTTAACACTTTTTCACACCTTTGCTTCAAGAGTAGACCTAGATCAGACGGCTCCTATAGAAACAGTCTGATCAGAATCTGCCCTATTTGCTTATGAAATCATAACAGATCAATCTTCAAACTATAGTTTCGACCAATACCAAGAAATCATGACTGTATACACGTGTCATAATGAAAATTCACCTAATTAATATTCATGTCATTATTTCTTACATGAATATTCATGGAGTAAAGGGATAGTGTCTGGCAGAAGAATAAAACTACAGTAAAACCTCTCTTAACTGGCAGTTAATTTTAGTATGAATATCGGTCTTGGAGACAGGTGGCAGCTTAATGCAGGGTGAAAGTCATGCAGAAAGCTCCTAGAGGAGCTTTCTGCATGACTTTCACCCTGCATTAAGCAGCCACCTGCCTAAAAGTATCTAAATTATTATCTACTAGAATTCCGGTTAAGAGAGGTTATACTGTATGTTGATAGCACATAACGCTTTGCCAAATATTTCTTTAAACACAGTTGACCCTATCCTTAACCCTCTCCCTGTTCTGTACATTTGCCCAATTTCAATACCTACTGAATATTCATTAGCAAAATAGTTATAATGAAATATGGAAGGTGGTACATTGTAGCCATTTTAGAAATTAAAGACACAGATCTATCAAATTCCAAAGCAAACAGAGCAGACCCTGATCAGACGGCTCCTTTAGGAGCCGTCTGATCAGGGTCTACTCTGTTTGCATATGCGTGAAAACACGTTTATATGAGGGAAAGGGTTAAGGATCCACCCATTTATTGAACACAGGAGTTTAATGCAAGGCAAAATTGATGCAGAAAGCACCTGTAGGAGCTCTCTGCATCATTTTGATTGCCAATTAACCCTTTCCTCCATAAATACACCTTTCTACGCCTCTGTAATAGTCACTTCTTGAAACCATGTAAGAAATAATGACATCATGAGAATTTATTAGCTAATTGTTTATAATGTAAACTTTTCCAGGAATCAAAAATTGTAGAATCTGGGTCCATGTTTATAAAACTTTTAGTTGAGTCTGAGTTCGTTCTGAAGTTTGTGATTGGTCAGATTTGAGCCTTTGGCTCAAATATGACCAATCAAAAGCTTGAGAATTCATATCTGGCCAATCAAACATAAGCATGGACCCAGATCTATATCAGGTCAAAAGCAAACAGAGCAGACCCTGATCTGGGTCTACTTTGTTTGCATGAAAAGGCTTTTATATGAAGGGGGTTAAAGTTTTTATCGGCCTGAATACTTAAGGTAATAAGGGATTCAGATTACAAATACATAGTGAGCAAAGAGATACTGTAAATAAAATACAGATTTGGATCTTCACTGTTTGCAATGTCAGAGCACTGTTGTTACCACCGTCTTGACGGAATAAAGATATCTGAATCAATTTATATCACCTAACTTGTATTTTTTGTAACATCTAGTGAAATAAAACAATAAAAATGGTAGGGAGTTAAAACCTCAACAACACATCTTCACCAAACAATCTCTAAAACAAACAAGCCGATAACTAAAACAATGGTCTGCAGATGTTACTATGGTGGTCTACATACACTAAAAGCTGGACATATTTCATCCGCCTATAAGGATATAATCAAAGCCTGCAAAAATATCACTGCACCCCTTTCACATAAAGGGGGACAACTTCAGCAAAATAAATTGTAGGGGAAGTAACCCTTCTATGGGGAGGGGGGGATAAACAACAATTTCATAAATATAAATTTTGTAACATTCATAGAAAAAAAAATCTGAAGGCAAATCCAGCTGCTCTACAGAGTTCTTTCCCTTCCCCTTAAGACAAGGTCAATTAGAGTTGCCTCCCTTAGATATGGGTACATGTGCCTCATCTAAAATGGCTGACACATCATTTGCACTGGCTAGGGAGATGTGGGGAAACTCCAGTGCAGACAGAGACAGTCTTTGCTGCAGTGCGACTGCCTGATCACTGGTTACCTCCCCTTTATAAGCACTACAAATTACAGCTGGGAGCATATTGCTTTTATTTTCCCTCAGATCTAAAACCGACTGAGACATCGACACAGTTTCACCAGGAGAGATTTCCGCTGTCTGCTGACCAAGTACTGCTCCATTATGACTGCTAAGGTCCAGGGCCTGGTTCATATCACCTGCTGAAGGGATCTCAGAGATGGACATAGAGTGACCCGTCTGAGCACGCTTTCTCAAGAAATCTAAATTCCTACGCAGAACTTCATCAGCCATTTTCTCTTCTACACTTGGAGCGCGCCTAAGGCCAAATCTTATTTGGCCTTGACCTTGAACTTGTTCTAGTCTTTCCACCTTGTCACCATCCAAATTCTGGAGAATGAAATGTTTAAGGGTTTGATTCCAGTTAGACTGTTCTTCATTTACCTCAGCATTCCCTGTCAAACTTTCCTCCAACGCACTGGGACACACTTCAATATCACTTTCAGAATCATTGTTACATGTGTCTGCCAGCCCATTCCAGTATTGTTCATAGGACACATTGACAAAGTCTCCATCCTGCCTCTTACCATTAGTTAAACCAGTCACAGATTTACCAAATTTACTCAAACCTTGTTGTAAATTTGTCTCTCTGTTATCAGTGTTGTCAAGTTTTCCAACAGTCAGTGAATCTGTGTTAGCTCCAGACATAAATGGACTTGAAACTCCAATGTCCCCATCCACTGTGTCAGCATACATATCTAAATTATCTCTTTTGACTTTTTCACTGTCACAAAAATCAAATTTCATTCCTTTGACTGTGTCAGCATACATATCAACATTTTCTCTTTTTCCTGTCTGACTGCTACACATATCTAACGTAACTCCTTTGACTGTGTCACCGTACTTATCCAAATCATCTCTTTTCACCATGCCATTGTTACATATATCTAAATTATCTAGCAGGTTTGGTTTTTCTTCAGTTCTGTCTGAAATTTCCCAAACCTGAGCACCATGGTCAACAACAGCACTATAATCTTTTGTTGAAGTATCTGTGAATAAATCACCGTCATCAGTACAAGATGCTTCTCTAACCGGTAAAATTGAGAACGTTGAAGCATTACTTGTGCATTCTGCACTTTTTGTAGACTTTAAACAACCAGTAGCACTAGACGATGAAGTAGAAGCAAAATCTGTGGGTTTCTGCGAGTGGCCATACAATGACCGTATTGTCGACATACTCAGATCTATACTATTACTACCGACAGACAGATTTGGGACGGTTCCCAATTTTGGCTTTTTTACTGGAGGTACGACATTATCACTGTTGATATTGTAATTTGTAAAAGGCCTATTTGAAACGGAGCTACGCACAGGTATCTGTTCCACAAGGCGTACAGCGGCTTTACTATCTGAAAATATTGTCATATTGCTGCGGATATCTTCATCAACTTCAAGATCATTTCGAGACCTTTCTCCCACAGCTGACACTCTGTATTCCGAATTTCTTACTAGAGGATAATCATCAAAATCTGTTGCTATGGTTTCTGTTGTTAAGGTTACTGGGGAGGCAACATTGTCAGAAGAAGTTGTAGTCAGAGATGTATTTGGAGTTTGTTTGAACAAAGTTTTCCGCCGTTTAAAAAGCACTTTTTTGTCAAATTTCTCAAAAGAAAATTCATCCTCTTCATCATTGTGGAAAGAAAAGACATCTTTTCCGCTTGTTTTTTTCATACTTAAATCATAAACTTCTTTTTGCTCTTTAAACAGCTTACCTCCAGATTTGGTACCAGTATCAAACGGACCTCTGTATGCATCAACCATATTCTTAAGATTATTAGATTCCATGGGCTTGGCTCTAGACTTGTCTGCCAATAATTTGACATGTTTCTCTGACTTTTTTACGAAATATTTCTTGTTAGCATCTTTGAGAGTCGAAATCTTTCTTTTGAAATTTGTTTCCATAGTTACTCTTGATAAATCTTTTGCCACCTCATGTTTTTCCTTTTCCGTATGACTGGTTTCAATACCATTCATTGATGAAGCTTTGACAAGTTTATCAAACGACAGTGTGGTTTTGTTAGTTCCAAGTCCCCCATTGACTGGTACAGGGTTTGTCCAAATTTGAGAAAATGAACCACGTTGTTTATCCAAATACTTGTTTTCAGCATGTGAATCAGTTCTTGCAATTTCGGTGTTCATTGTTCGTAATTTTTGACAGTCTCTTTCATCTTCAAAATCATGAATAGCTCTTAAGGTATCGAAATCAACAAGACTTATTTCTACCGAATCATTTTCCTCTTGTGTCCCAGGAGATACACTGTTCCGTTCCGGCCATCTCTCCATCAGTCTAGGGCTTCTGCTATCCTGGGCATTTTTTCGGGTTGCTTTGCTGTTCTTCTCTGCTGTTGAAAATGTAAAACTCATTGAGTCCTTGTCAATGTTTTCCAAGATTGATTTTTCCTCCTTAATACCCCGTGTTGTCATCGGTGTACTTGAATGATGCACTTCTGACATAGCAGCACAATTGTTAATCCTATTATAGTGAAGCTGATCGTGTGTAGTTTTGACATCCGGAAAGACATCCTCAAAACATGGGGAGCTCGAAACTTTAGTCATGTCTTCTATACCGTAATGGTGTGAATCTGAGATGCTCGAGCCCCACTTCTCTGCAGAAATCGCTGACGAACTGTCAGTTAGAGGTGATGCCCATTCCTTTCCACTAACCGATGAAAATGAATTTTCGCTGGAGTGGGAATTCCTCTCTGAAGACCAGTGATTTCCATTATTGCTTTCTACATCATTACAAGATTCTATATCGAGATCACATTTGCTCGACTGGTATCCTAGTCATTGTGCAGTCGGCAAGTTGATCTCGATATGTTTCTTCATGTGCTGTCGTAACAGATATTTTTGGGCGAATGGTTTTTCGCAGAGCTCACACTTGAACGGTTTTTCTCCCGTGTGGACTTTCTGGTGTGTTTTAAGACTACTTCTCTGGTTGAAAGACTTTCCGCAGGTGTCACATTTGTAAGGCTTCTCACCTGAAGAGAAAACGAGATTTCATTAGTAAACAAATCAACAGATAAAAGTGCGTACTCAAATTCTAAAATTGTCATTTTTCCACCAAACCCTATGTTGTGACAACTCATTAGAATCCACTTGAAGAGACAATTCTAACGAGTAGTCATAAGACTGGGTTTGGTTGAGAAATAAAGAAGTTATTCCTGATTTTGTTTGACACATCTAATGTAAATTATATCAGGTGTCACATTTGTAAGGCTTCTCACCTTAAGAGAAAAAGAGCAACAGATAACGGTGCGTACACAAATACTAAAATCGTCATTTCTCCACCAAACCCTATTTTGTGACCACTCTTTAGAATCGTCTCGAAAAGACAATTCTAATGAATAGTCACAAGACTGGGTTTGGTTGAAAAATAAAGAAGTTATTCTTGAAAATGTTTCAATTTACACATCTTATCTGGACCTCCGGTTTATCTTTTATCCACTTCCTTTCCAAACTAAGGGCTGTCATTTAAGTTGACGATTACCTCACTACCACCACTAACTCTTTGCACGCTAGCGGCGAACCTGTGATTACCCATGCAAACAGTTTGAATCCAGATAAGACGCCGCATAATGTGGGGTCTCATCAGGATCCAAACTGTTTGTCATCTTGACCATATTTTTGCAATGAAATGAGAGAAAGTTTATTTTAAGAATTGAAGAAGACGACAATTGTTGCAGATGAGAAATTACTTAGCGTGCAAAGAGTTAAATATCACCTTAATTCCGGTCATCAGTAATTCACACACTATACCTAATCATGTTCATCATCACCTTTCACTTAACCCTTTCCATGTTAAGTTCTATATTTATTCAAAATTTCAATAACTACTGAATATTCATGAACAAAATACTTATAATGAAATATGGAAGGTGGAACATTTGTAGCCATTTTGGAAAGTAAAGAAAAGGTCTATTAAATTCCATTAGCAAACAAAGCAGACCCTGATCAAACAGTTTCTATAGGAGCTAAATGATCTGGGTCTACTCTGTTTGCAAATGTGTGAAAACATGTTTATATGAGGGAAAGGGTTAACCCTTTAATGGATTTTTCATGTGTGGAAGCCTTCCAGCTGGCTTGCGGTAGGTCGGTGGTTCCACCTGAATGTTCTCTTGTGCACAAAACAATGCAATTTGATCCGTGCACAGAAGAACCTCTGGGGTCTTCCTCCACCTATAATTAGCTGGACATTCTGATATAACTGTTAAATACTGTTAAAACAGCGTAAAACCCGATATACCAAACTAAACATAACCCTTTCCTTCATATAAATGCTTTTTCACGCATTTTTCACAGCGTACCCAGATTCGTATCCTATAGGAGCCATCTGAGCCATCGGATTTTACGTCACTTTAACAGTATTTCAGTCTGATCATGGTCTGCTGTTTGCTAATGGCTACAATGGCTACAAATACATTTCTAAAATGGCTACAATGTTCCACCTTCCATATTATGTCCATGAATATTCAATAGGTATTGAAATTTGGAATAAACATAAAACAGGGAAAGGGTCATTTCTTTCTTTTTTAACTGACATCTTTTGACACCCCTGTTAAAGTCATGTTTTGAAACCATTACATAAGTGACAAATAAAGCATTTGCTCCAAAGGAGTTTATGCTCTATTTATCACAATGGTTTCAGCAGTACTACACAATTCTAAAAATTTTATATTTTTTCTAGTAAATGTTCCTTGTCAGTAGATTTGTTGAAGGAGGTTGAATCCAGGGCTTTTCCTGACCATTTTGGGAACATGACCCGTACCCCTAGCATTGGGAATTTTTTGTATCGTTTTAAAAAAATTGGGAAAATAGAACATATTAAAATAAGTTTTGCAACAAATCTTTTAGCATTTTACACCATTAAATGATGTTCTGTTCCACTCAAAGAATGCACAAATACCTTGTGGACCTCAAAAATGGGCAATTAGATGACATATGAATACTTTTTGCCTCTTTATTACATTTTACCGGTAGTCTTGATTGGGAATTTTTTCCTTCAAATTGGGAAAAAAACATACTTTTTGCCATTGGGAATATAGCCTTAAAACGGCTATAAAATAGACCGAAAAAAAAAGCCCTGGAATCTAACTAGAAAATTGTGTCTGTAAAACACAGCGATACCCTGTGGTGGTGCTTGCCTATCTGCTGTAAAATTCCTAAGTCATTTGACCTTGGGCTTGTGGGCAGCATGGACTGGGTGTGCAATGAAAGTATGGATGGTGTTTAATGTATATGCAATTCCATGCCAATAGCTATAGTGGTTAGATAGATATAAGGCAATGAATAAACTGACAACCAACTACAGTTAAAGGTGACAACCAACTGCACATAAAATGTCCAAGTCATTTGACCTTGACCTTGGGCTTGTGGGCAGCATGGGTGGGTTGCCAAATAATAGCACAGATGGTGATTAATGTGTATGTGAAGTTTCATGTGTACAAGTGTTGAAATTACTGACATAAAACACTTGAAAAAAATGTGACAACCAACTGCACATAAAAAATGTGACACACAGACACACAGACAGACGGACGGACAAGTGCAAAACATAATGACCCCTGACTATCGTCAATGGAGGCATAAAATAGCCTATGAGGAAATAGTCTAAAAATAGCCTATGAGGAAATAGTCTAAAAATAGCCTATGAGGGAATGGTCTAAATAGCCTATGAGGGAATGGTCTAAAATAGCCTATGAGGGAATGGTCTAAAAATAGCCTATGAGGAAATGGTCTAAAAATAGCCTATGAGGGAATGGGTTAACTTTTTTCCTCATGAATAATTATGCAAAAAGAAATTAATATTTTCAGCTGATTTATTATAATGTAAATGAACACAGATTTTTCTTTTAGCAGAAACCATAAAATCAAGTCAATTCAATTACTGGCAAACAAAACAGACCATGATTTGACAGTTCTGACTGAAGCTGTCTGATCTGGGTCAACTCTGTTTGCAAAGGTGTGAAAAGGCGTATATGAGAGAACGGGTTAAATGACCAAGAAGTGTAAAAGTAATTCAATTCATATGTAACATGTCTGTTAGGTTTGGTATATACAGTAAAACCTCTCTATATCGACCACTAAATTGAATTAATTAGTTTGTATTTTGGGCAGGTGGTTGCTGAAAGCAAGGTGCAAGTCAAACAGAACCCTCCTGCAGAAGTGTTCTGTTTTACTTTTGCCTTGCTTTAAACAACCACCTGCCTTTAACACAAAATAGTTGATGTAATTTAGTGGCCGTTATAGAGAGGTTTTACTGTATATTATTTATTAGCATCTGGGTCTTCTCTGTTTGCTAAGGCGTAGAAAGGCATATTTATAGAGTAAAGGCATAAAAATGTAACATAATACTGTAAAAAGTTGGATCTTAGGGGAGTTAACTGAGGTAAATTTATTGATAAGGTTTGGTTGTTGTGGGAGGCATTATCTCCCTTTACTCAGTAGTGTTCTTGTTTGCTGTGTAGCATCATGGGAAAATTGCTCATGCATGTCATTGTAGGGGACTGGTCTGGATTGTATAGGTATTGTAAACCTGTATTTACGAGAGAACAGTCATGCTTTGGTTAAAGTGGATGTCTTGGTTGTTTTTGCTTCCTATTTCGGGTTAGTTTCTTAGTTTGTATTAAATAGAGTTAAAAGTTTACAATGTACAAACAATTTCCTTTGCCAGTTTTCATTTTAAATGTCTTTCTAATGTGCCTGTAAAGTTCTTAACCCTTTCCTCCATAAATACGACTTTCTACACCTCTGTAAAAGTCACTTTCTGAAACCATTGTGATAAATAGAGCATTTGCTCCTATAGGAGAAAATGCTCTATTTAACACAATGGTTTCAAACTACAAAATTCTAAAAAATTCCTTTTCTCTAGTTAATGCTCCTTTTTGGTAGATTTATTCAGAGGTTGTACCTGAAAATAGCCTATGAGGTAATGGGTTAACCCTCTCCCTGTTCAATATTCATGTAGGTTTGGTTTTTATAGGGTTTCATGTCACTTCAACAGTATTTCAGTCATATGACGTCCAGCTAAAAACAGGTGGAGGAAGACCGCAGAGGTTCTTCTGTGCACTGAACAAATAAGAAAAGAAGAGCACCACAAGCGGGTGTTAACGCTCGTCTTTCTTCATTGTCAAGGTGAACATCAAGGTTGTAAATGAAAAATTGAAGAAATTATGGTCAATGTTAAGGTTTCAGACGACAACGGGGACGATGGAGTTACGATAATAGCTCGGGATTTCTTCAAAACAGACGAGCTAAAAATGACATCATGAATACTAATTAATTTCTGCAATCAGTGAAAACAATCCAATCAATATTCATGGCTTCATTATTTCTTCTGTGAATATTAATGGAGTAAAGTGTAAGTATCTCACCTGTGTGAATAAACCGATGATGCTTCAAATTACACTTCTCCTTGAAGCCTTTCCCACAAATATCACATTTGTACGGTTTCTCTGCCGTGTGAATTTTTCGGTGCCGCCTAAGTCTGTCATTGTGACTGAACTGTTTTCCGCAGATTTCACAATCGTAAGTTCGATCTTCCCCATCTCCACTGAGGCTGGTAGCACCACCAAGACTTGACGTTGACGACTGACGAGCCAGGGGGTCACGAAGACTTTCTATACTTGTAGGTCGCCCACGACTTTTACGCCTGGAATTGGCTTTACCAGGTGAACCTTCTGTAATAGAAAATTATCGCAACTTCTCAGTCATTAACCCTTTCCTTCGTATAAACGCTGCGTCGCATTTTCACGCATTTGCAAACAGAGCAGACGTCAAAGCAAAAACTTCCCTTTTAAAGATTACGGTGTAATAATTTCAGCTAATAAATATTCTTGTTGTCATTATGTCTTGCGTGAATACTGAACAGGGAACAATTATACACCACTATATACAGTAGAACTGGTTTTATGCAGCTATTCATTTATTAAAACACAGGAGTCTTAAAAAGCAGGTGGTTGCTTAACCCATTCCTTCATATTGACTACTTTTGACGACTCTGTAAAAGTCACTTTGTGAAACCATTGTGATAAATAGAGCAAATGCTCTATTTATCACAATGGTTTCAAACTACAAATTCTAAAATTTTCCTTTTCTCTAGTTAATGCTCCTTTTAGGTAGATTTATTCAAAGAGGTTGTATCTAAAAATAGCCTATGAGGTTATGGATCTAAAAATTATATTTAAATAGCCTATGAGGTAATGTGTCTGGCGTACAATGAGATGCTTAATACAGGGCAGAAGTAATGCTATATAGATCAGGATCTACTCTGTTTTTTAATGGACTTTGATTTATCTGTTTCTTTAGTTTCTAAAATGGCTACAATGTTCCACAGTCTATATTTCATTATAACTATTTTGCCAATGAATATTCAGCAGGTATTGAAATTTGGACTAAATATAGAACAGGGAAAGGTTTATGGTTAATATTTCCTCTTAGACTAGTTTGACCATGTGATGTATCAGTTTTGGTCATGTGATCCATTAGTGGGTCATGTGACATATCAGCAAGTGACCTACCAGAAGTCAATTCCATTGGCTCTTGCTGTAGAGTTTGCAAGGCCTCTGATTCATAATCATATACTCGTTCCATGTGGCGTTGGAGCTCGGGGTCAAGATTAGCGCCACCTAGTGGAAGCTTGGCCAGAAGAGCTGCCGCATCTAAGTTTCCTGCTGCTAAAACACCAGCAGTTAGGTCTTGAACCTGCAACAGGAAAAAACAAAATGGTTTAACCTTTTCCTCCATAAATACGCCTTTCTACACCTCTGCAATAGTCACTTTTTGAAACCATTTTGATAAATAGAGCATTTGCTCCTTTAGGAGCAAATGCTCTATTTATCACAATGGTTTCAAACTACAAAATTCTTAATTTTTCCTTTTCTCTAGTTAATGCTCCTTTTTGGTAGATTTATTCAAAGAGGTTGGATCTAAAAATAGCCTATGGAGGAATGGTTTAATACAGTTTGTAATGTCTTCCATTTCGTATTAACCCTTTCCTTTAAATATAAACGCCTTTTCATGCAAATGCAAACAGAGTAGAACCAGATCAGACGGCACCTATAGCAGCCGTCTGAACAGGGTCTGCTCTGTTCGTGAATGTAATTTGATAGATCCGTTTCTTCCTTTCTAAAATGGCTACAATGTTCCAACTTCAATATTTCATTATAACTATTTTGTCCATGAATTCAGTAGGTATTGAAATTTGGAATAAACATAGATACGGGAAAGGGTTAACCCTTTCCTTCATATAAACCAGGGGCGAGAATGGTTGTTTGTGATAAAAGAAGAAAATTGGCAGGGTGAAGGGGGCTGCCCAGGCAAAATGAAATATAGCTTTCCTGAGCACTTCAGGGGCCTTCTCCTGCATTTTCACTTGGTCTTGCATTCATGGGGTTTTTGTACAATTATACCTGAGTTCATTTGTATGTCATACATGAGCTGTATTTCAAACAAACCAGTTGTAGAACATGTTCAAACAATTTACATTCAGTTTATTATTGGATCCATTCAACATTGGCAGATTAATTTCTTGTCAAACACAAGCAATTAAAACTCACATTTTAAAAGCAAAATCAAATGGAACTTGGTGATCACAGAGATACAAAATTTGATTTACAGTTGGCATGGTATTATAACAGTTAACCCTTCTCTGAATTTTAAAATACATTTCTCCTTCTTTATCCATGCCCTGTTGTATAATTACATATATTTTCAATGTGTACAAGTATTTCGCTGTGCAATCACTGCTATGGAGTGCACTGGTTGCACAATCAACTTGTAAATAGTGCAGACCCTGATGATACAGCTCCTGCAGGAGCTGTCTCATCTTGGTCTTCACTATTTACAGGTAGGTATATCGACGTGAATAGCAAGTGAAGGGTTAACATTAGTTAACTTTCTAGACAAAGTTAACCTTTTTATACACATTATAGTCACAATTTCTAGTCAAAGTTCACATTCAAACTTATTACATTTTTATGTCAACAAACCATATTTTAATTCATTAAACTGGTCTATAATACAAATGTAACAAAATATAACTTTTCTGAATCGGTACATCTTGACCAGTTCCTTTAATATTACCTATGAACAGCTATTGACAGACACAACTTTCTGGTGATTACTGAACATTACAGATTTTCACCTGTGACTAGAAAACCGCTGTTTCAATAACTGGACATGTTTAGCGTTTTTCAGATGGTCCTTGAATGCTACGCAGTCGAGTTTTCCGTAATTCATTTGTTTTTTGGAACAAAGTTTACAGTATTACACAAGAACCCCTCGCTCAGGTTTCACGAAATGTCGCCAATTATCATTTTTCTTGTTTCTTTACCAAACATCAACGTCATTTCTTTCTCTAGCCATCTTGGGTAGAACATATTTTTCGCACTGTTATAGTAATCTCTGCCTATGCTTCTCATTTTTGTCTTATATTCAGATTAATTGACAGTACAGATACAGAATTTCATAACACGGACGCCATATTGGAAGGTTGAACACTGCATAATACATTTTGATTGGCTGTAGGACAAGAGTCTCGTTATTTGATTTAATAGCTGAACCGAAATCTCGCTGTTTACATGATAAACATTATTAACACGGATTCACTTGGTATAGTAAAAGAATATATCAGCGAATAAAAATTTCCCGGATGAATCGTCATAATCCCTGACCTTGGAAAAATTTTAATTTCCCTGACGCATGGCAACCCTGTACATGCATGAACCAGAGCAAACGAAATTCCCTGACAATTCCCTGACATAATTTCAAATTTCCCTGACACATTACATTGCGAAATGTTGTCTTTCTGTCATAATTTCTGTAATACTTTATGAATTTTTAAAATGTATGGCATTCATTCTCTTTTCTTTTCAAAATTCCCCAACAAATCCCTGACAGTTGCCAATATTTTCAAATTTCCCTGACAGTTCTCAAAATTCCCTGACTTTGAAAAAAATTTCAATTTCCCTAACTTTTCCCTGACACGGGGCAACCCTGCCTTGAGAAGAACATTAACCCTTTTCTCCATAAATTCACCTTTCTATGCCTCTGTAAAAGTAACCTTTTTCAACCATTGTGATAAATAGAGCATTTGCTCCATACGAGCAAATGCTCTATTTATCACAATGGTTTCAAAACCACACAATTCTAAATGTTACCTTTTTGCTAGTAAATGCTCATTTTTTAGTAGATCATATAAGAGGTTGGGTCCAAAAATAGTCTATGAGAGAATGGGTTAACTCCATAAATACGCCTTTCAATGTATTTCTGTGCAAACAAAGAATATCCTGATCAGAAGGCTAGTGTAAGAGCTGTCTAATCAGTGTCTGCTCTCATTGTTTTTAATTTTTATCTCAAGTACGGTTTATCCATTTGTTACACCATTAGTTTCATCTCCAGTAAAAACAAGAGATGTCACAGTCACGTGACAAATGCCCCCAAAAATTCTACCCTGTGACCTTGACCTTTGACCAATGGACCAGGGAGTTGAACGCGACACATCGTCTCTGTCTGGTGAACATTTGTGGCAAGTTATATTGAAATCCACTGATAGATGGAGAAGTTACAGACCGGACACGAATTTGGGATGGATGGAAGGACAGACGGACAGACAGACAAAGGTAGAAACTGGGTATTTTTTGTTCATTTGCTACAAACCTAACTTTCATCTAAAGTAGGGTAGAAACAGTTTGTTTTTATTTATTTGCAACACCATTAGTTTCATCTAGAGTTGTGTAGAAACAGTTATTTTATTATCCACTTTCTTAACCATTATTTTTAACTATTATATATAAAGAAGGGAAGAAACTCTTTATTATTCCTAAAGGGAAGAAACTCTTTATTATTCCTAAAGAAGTGAAGAAACTCTTTATTATTCATTTGCTATACCCTGACTTTCATCCAAAGTAGGGCAGGAAACAATTTTTATTTCTCCATTTGCTGCACCACTAGTTTCATCAAAAGTAGTGTAGAAACAGTTGTTTTTATCCATTGGCTAAAACAATTTAATGTCCATTTGTTACACCATTTGTAGTTTCATCTACAGTACGGTAGAACTTTTCTCATCCATCTGCTACGCCAGGGAGGTTATAAAACTTCTGAGTCAGAGTCTGAGATCATTCTCAAGTATCTGATTGGTCAGATGCTTGAGAATGATCTCAGAATCAAGCGAAAAGTTTTATAACCTAGGGGCCAGTAGTAACATCTCAAGTTATCAAAACTGAGCGGAACTGACACAATGTACTTCCCAAACAGGCGAGAGAAAGAGGAAATAGTAGTTTTAATAGTGTAGGGTTGGTACATTTGTGATTTACCCATTTCCTCATATCTAACCCATTCCATAATATTTAACCCATTCCTTCGTATTTAACTCATTTCATCATTTTGACGGCTTTTGACACCTGCTTCCTTTTCAAACCATTGTGATAAATAGAGCATTTGCTCCTATGCTCTATTTATCACAATGGTTTCAAAACTAAACAAGTCTTAAAGTTTCCTTTTCTCTATTAACTGCTCCATTTCTGTAGATTTATTCAAAGAGGTTGGAAATGAGGTAATGGGTAAACCCTTTGTTCTATGAACATTTCTGTAAAAACATAACACCATGAATATTAATTAGCTAATTTTGTATAATGACATATGAAAGCAGGAACATATAACATATTAACCCTTCCCTTCATATAAACATGTTTTCACGCATTTGCAAACAGAGTAGACCCAGATCAGACGGCTCCTATAGGAGCCATCTGATCTGGGTCTACTCTGTTTGCTAATGGAATTTGAAATATTTGTTTCTTTACTTTCTGAAATAGCTACAATATTCCACCTTCCATATATCTTTATAACTATTTTGTCCATTAACCCATTACCTCATAGGCTATTTTTAGATACAAACTCTTTGAATAAATCTATCGAAAAGGAGCATTAACTAGAGAAAAGGAATTTTTTTAGAATTTTGTAGTTTGAAACCATTGTGATAAATAGAGCATTTGCTCCTATAGGAGCAAATGCTCTATTTATCACAATGATTTCAGAAATGTGACGTTTACAGAGTTGTCAAAAGTCGTCAATATGAGGGAATGGGTTAATATATATTCAGTAGATATTAAAATTTGGAATAAATATAGAACAGGGGAAGTGTTAAAGTATCACCTGTTGCTGAACTGCATTCAGCTGGTGTGCGGCTATCCGCTCCTGTATGGTTCTGTCTGCTATCTCCTTCTCCCGTTCCTCTGATGGTTCCACCTTTAGCTTCATGGCTGCAGCTACCAGATCGGACGGTTTAATTCCTCCAGCGGGTATCTGAAGACAAGCAAATATCCTGGTCCATGACAAAATTGATTATAGGTACTGAATTCTCTCTCAGAAATGCCCCCATTCTAATAATAAAGGTCCCTAACTTGGGGACATAAAAATACATGTACATAGGGGCATATGTACATTTGGGGCATAAAAATACATATTTGAGGCATACATATTTGGGGCATAAAAATACAAATTTGGGTCATTTTTATAAATGCTGCCTTGATCACAAATCAAAAATTTGTGCCACGAACAGACAGACCAACCGACCAACACATTGACTCCTACATAACCCCCTCTCAAACTGCGTTTGCAGGGGTATAAAAACTCTATCTATCGCAATGGCTTAAAAACTACACAATTCTAATCAAATCACCTTTTCTAGTAAATGCTTCTTATCAGAAGAGGTTGGATAAACAAGAGCCGCGTGCGGCGCCAACGCGTCTGATTTGGTGCTTGTCCAGCTAAATTAAACAACTTTGAAAAATATAAAGGACCATAACTCCAAAATTTTGAAATCAAGAGTTATGGCTCTTTTGTAGGGGCCTTCCCCCCAATGAGTTCTACTAAACTATGAAGTTTCATGTAAATACCTCTTATAAGTTTTGAGTAATGAGCTACATTAAAAATTTTGCATGACAACGACAACAACGACCCCAACGCCTACAGAGACATCAAAAGAGGTGGTGGGACAGGCTAATTAGATGATTTTTTATAATGGGAGGTGAACCATGACCATGACAGAAACTGTAGAGTCGGATCTAAAACATTCCATAAACAAACAGGGCAGACCCAGAACAGACATCTCCTACAAGAGCTGTCTGATCTGGGTCTCCTCTGTTTGCAAAGGCTTGTAAAAGCTTCTCTATCAGGTGAAGTGTTAAGCACAACCAGGCTAATAAAACATATTAACCCATTCCCTCATAGGCTATATTTAGACCCAACATCTTTGAATAAATCTAACGAAAAGGAGCATTTACTAGCAAAAGGGAAAATTTTAGAATTGTGTAGTCTTGAAACCATTGTGATAAATAGAGCATTTTAAAAAGTGATTTTTTCAGAGACGTCAAAAGCCATCAATATAAGGGAATGGGTTCTCCTCTAGGAGCCGTCTGATCTGGGTCTACTCTGTTTGCAAATGCGTGAAAACACGTTTGTATGAGGGAAAGGGTTGAATTAACATATCCAATCACGGCAAGTTGTAGCTCAGAAAATTGTTGGAGGCAGGCAAAGGTCATGAATAAAGTATGAGTACCTGAGATGATGAAGACTATTAGCAATTATCTTAACCCTTTTTACCTGTTCAATATTCATGTAAGAAATAATCACATCATGAATATTTATTAGATGGATTTTTATTCGGTAAAATTTATCAAGGGATCTTTTTGCTTAGACAACAATTCGAGGGCTTGGTGCAAAACTATTCTAACTCCTTCACTTTGTCACAATCAAAAGCTTGTGAACTCCAATCAGACCAATCAAAAGCTTGAGAACGAACTCGGACTCAACTAAAAAGCTTTATAAGCATGGGCCCAGATAGTTCCAGTAGAAGCTATGTGATTTGGGTCTACACTGTTTGCAAATTTGTGAAAAGGAGTTTGCATGAAGGAAAGGGTAAACTCTTTCGCTGCCAATGTCACACCTGTTATTACCTTTATGCAAACAGTTTGGATCCAGATGAGACACCAAGTAACTCTGTGTCTACAGATTTGTTTGCAAAGGTGTTGCATTTTTTTTGGTTTTGGTTTTTTATAGGGTTTTACGTCGTTTTAACAGTATTTCAGTCATATCACGACGTCCAGCTAAATACAGGTGGAGATAAACCCAAGAAAGACATTGTTTCGTGCACAGAACATCCAGGTAGAAACAAGCCAGCTGGAAAGCTTCCTCACATTATAAAGCCAAATGCCCAGACCAGGTTGCAAAGGTGTTAAAAAGAAGTGTCTATCTAGTAAAAGATTAAGCCCGCCAGTCACAACTATAGTTGCATTTGCAAACAGTGTAGACCCTGATGAGAGAGCTCCTATAGGAGCTCTCTCATCTGGGTCTGCACTGTTTGCCATGGAAAATCCATGCATATATGCTCTATGCTTTTGCCTAGGAAAATCATTTCAACATTATCTTGTATACATATCTTTGTAAAGATTTGCCTAATTAATATTCAAAGGCAAAGTGACAAAAAAATATGTGGCAGGCTAAGGGTTAACTCTTTGCACTTTGGTGGTGAAACTGCAAATACTTATGCATATTGTTTGGATGCAGATTATGTTCGATACTCTGACCATATTTTTGCAAAGACATCAGAGAAATTTTATTTTAAGAATTGCAGCAGACGAAAAATTACTTAACCCTTTCCTTCATAAATACGCCATTCTTCGTCTCTGTAAAAGTCACTATCTGGAACCATTGTGATAAATAGAGCATTTGCTCCATAGGAGCAAATGCTCTATTTATCACAATGGTTTCAAAACTAGATTTTTTAAAAAAAATCCTTTTCTCGATTTAATGCTCCTTTTCGGTAGATTTATTCAAAGAGGTTAGATCTAAAAATAGCCTATGAAGGAATGGGTTAAGGTGCAAAGAGTCAAGAGTATAAGATCACATTACCTAATGAGACCCTGAGTTGCCCTGTGTCTAATCTGGATCTAAACTATTAGCAGTTGTTATGGCAGATTCATACACAGTAAATAAAAGTTTCTTTATCCCTTTCCTCCATAAATACGCCTTTCTATGCCTCTGTAATAGTCACTTCTTGAAACCATTTGTGATAAATAGAGCATTTGCTCCACACAAGCAAATGCTCAATTTATCATAATAGTTTCAATACTACACAATTCTAACATTTTTCTTTTCTCTAGTAAATGCCATTTTTCGGTCGATTTATTCAAAGAGGTTGGGTCTAAAAATAGCCTATGAGGTAATGGATCTAAAAATAGCCTATGAGGTAATGGATCTAAAAATAGCCTATGAGGGAATGGGTTAAGTCTTACAGGCATTATATTTTGATGTGGCGTCTCCCCAGTTTTCTGCACAGTTTTGCCCATTGCTGAAAAGTGCTGTATGCCTGGCAGAGTTCCCATGGTGGACTTGGACTGGTACACCGACTGATACTGGTGACTGTGTGCTGCTGGTATACTGAAAAATACAAAATCAGTCTATAGATGGCTGTGCTGTTTCTGGTACAGAAAAAACAAAGACAGAGCAGACCCTGATCAGACGAGTCATATTGGAGCTGTCTGATCGGGGTTTACTCTGTAGGCAAAAGGTGGAAATAGTTAACGTACATGAAATCAGAATCCAGTATCTTAGTTCCAATTAAGGCATCTAATAACCAGGCCCAGATAAGGTGTGTCAATCGAAACATTTTCAAGAATAACTCCTTTATTTCTACATTAACCCTTTCCTCCATAAATACGCCTTTCCAAGCCTGTAAAAATCACCTATTATAGGAGCAAATGCTCTATTTTTCACAATGGTTTCAAACTACAAAATTCTAAAAATTTCCTTTTCTCAAGTTAATGCTCCTTTTCGGAAGATTTACTCAAAGTGGTTGGATCTAAAAATAGCCTATGAGGGAATGGGTTAAATCCTATGTTGAGACCAGTTTTTAGAATTGTCTCTATGTGCGAAAAATGACAACAAACAAATTCACTCATTCGCTTTAGTACTACAGTAAAACAGCTCTATAACGGCCACTAAATTACATTAAGTGTTTTGTGTTAAAGACAGGTGGGTGCTTAAAGCAAGGTGAAAGTAAAACTTTCACCTTGCTTTAAGCACCCACCTGCCCTAAATACTAACTAATTAACACAATTTAATGGCCATTATAGAGAGGTTTTACTGTATCTAACATACCTTATATGGGGGTTTGTATCTAAGAGATGACTGTATGTATTCCGTGTCGGTGACAATATCTGGCTGGTACTGCTATCTGATGGTGACATGTTGCTGTCGTCTGTGTCAGTAATGTCTGACAGTTCCGATTTCTGCCCGTCTTTTCTTTCTGTGTCAGCCTCTGAGAACGCCTTAGGGTCTGCTTCTATAGCTGCATTGGCAAGAGCCTGGTACCGGTAAAACAAAAATAAGTATCTAACTAGAGGTCGAGATAAGATGTATAAATTTTAAATATTTTCAAGAATTACTTCTTTATTTCTCAGCCAAAACCTACAAAGTGGTCACAACATAGGCCTTGGCAGAGTGAGTGAGTTGGGTTTTATGTCCGATCAACAATATTTCAGTTATTTGCAGACGGTACCCACTTGAGACAAGTTATAGTGCTGCGGCTGCTGTCTCACTGGAATGCCCCTACCGCGAGCACATGGGAAGAGCACCCCACCCAATCACATTATCCTGACACAAGGCCGACCAGTCCTAGAACTACCCTTTAACCAATTCCCTCATATTGACGACTTTTGACGACTCTGTAAAAGTCGCTTTGTGAAATCATTTGGTTTCAAGCTACAAAATTCTAAAGTTTTCCTTTTCTCTAGTTAATGCTCCTTTCGGGTAGATTTATTCAAAGATGTTGTATCTAAAAATAGCCTATGAGGTAAAGGGTTAAATGTTGAGCATAGCCTACTACTACGACAACGCCTACTACCAAGTGATCACAATACGTGACAATAGCTCGACATTATTCTTCGAAAACAGACATGCTTACAAGAGCCGTGAGCAGGGCCAACGCTCGGCTGACTTGGTGCTTATCCAGCTAAATTAAACATTTTTGAAAAAATATAGGGCCATAACTCCAAAATTTGAAATCAAGAGTTATGGTTCTTATGTAGGGGCCTTGCCCTCAATGAGATCTACTAACCTATGAAGTTTCATGTTGATACCTCTTATTCTTTTTTAGTTATGGTCACTGTAAGATTTCGGACGACGACAACGACAACACAGACGCTGGAGTTACGACAACAGCTCTTACAGACAAGCTTAAAAATTGTTGGAGCAAAATTTTCTCCTTTATGAACATCTTCACATTAATGTTTGTCTGTGGAAGTTTGGAGTAAAACCTCCTACTGGTGTATAAGTTTGCAGGACCTACAGACCAATGGAAGTACAGACGGACGGATAGATGGATGGATAGATGGACATGGACAAGAGCAAGGCTACATGCAAATGATACCACATACTTTTTGGGGGTGGGGTATAAACAAGGCTGTGACACTTGGATACTAAAAATACAAAACCAGTCTATTGATGACTGTGTACTACTGCTGACTTAGACCTGAACGAATATACGGCTCATTTGTGGAAAGTATTAAAAAGGACTATTATGCATATTAACCCTTTCCCTCATACAAACGTGTTTTCACGCATTTGCAAACAGAGTAGACCCAGATCAGACGGCTCCTAGAGGAGCCGCCTGATCAGGGTCTGCTCTGTTTGCTAATAAATTTTGACAGATCTGTTTCCTTTCTTTCTAAAATGTCTTCAATGTTACACCTTCCATATTTCTTTATTACTGTTTTCTTAATGAATATTCAATAGGTATTGACATTTGTAATAAACACAGAACAGGGAAAGGGTTAACCCATTTCCTGATGAATATTCATGTTAGAAATAATATCATGAATATTATAAGCTGAAGTTTTATAATGAAATATGTGCATAAAAAAATTTGTACTGGTAGAAACTAGAGAATCAGATCTATTGTAATTTCATAAGCAAACAGAGCAGACCCTGATCCTATAGGAGCCGTCTCATCTGGTTCTACTTTATTTGCAAAGGTGTGAAAAAGCGTTTACATGAGGGAAATGCTTAATTTCTCTAAATACCATAGTGTTTGTATGGCCAACTCTAATCAGGCTCAATCATTAACTTTGGTGTGGTTTCATTTTGATAAGAGTAGCTAAGTTTTATACTGGCCCATAATTTTTATACTGGCCCATAATTTTTATACTATAAACTTGTCAAGGGAATTTTTTTTTGCTTTGACAAAAACTGTAGAATTAGATCTATATTATGTCAACAGCAAACAGAGCAGACCCTGATCAGACGGCTCCTATAGGGTCTGGGTATACTCTGTTTGCGAATGCGGGAAAACACATACAGGTCCTATTATTTCTAACATGAATATTGAACAGGTAATGGATCAACCTATTAACCCATAGGCTATTTTCAGACCAGTCCCTCAAAGGCTATTTTTAGACCATTACCTCATGGGCTATTTTTAGACCATTTACTCATTGGCTATTTTTTAAACCCAGCCTCAAAGGAGCATTTACTACAAATTTTAGATTTGTGTAAGTTTAAAACCATTGTGTAGGTTTAAAACCATTGTGCTAAATAGCAGCAAATGCTCTATTTATCACTGTGGTTTCAAAGGGTGACCTTTACAGATGTGTTAAAAGTAGGGATGTTAACGGTTACGGAAACTGTAACCGGTTAATCGTAAGCAAAAACCGGTTAACCTGACATAAAATTAAACCATTGTCCTGCCGAGAATAATCTGTCTACCCGATGTTTATCGTAAATGTTACTGAAAGGCGCGCGTTCTTTGAATAATCTATTGACAAGTGTCGAAAAGCTTGAATTCGGATCAGACCTCGAGTGAAACTGTTTCCTATCTGGATCCAGACTGCTTCGTTACTCATTAAAAATCTGTAAAACGACACTGTCGACACACACTACACATAAGTGTAACTATGAAATATTGAAGGTGTTCTATGAGGGTTGAGGTACGACTGAAACCTGATATTCACGGAACATGTTCCAGTTCTGAAGTTTTACATTTTACAACTGCACGCTAAAATTCATGTGTTTTCTGACAACGAATATACACACAACTTAGATCTGGTAAGCACTGGATCTGGATCCATCAATTCCTACCCTTATCCTGTTCAGCTGTAAAAAACCAAACAGACGAAGTTCAAAATTTAAATAGAATAAATTTTCAGATGACATTTTTGCCACACTAACAGACAGCAAATGCAGACTGTAGCAGACGACAATACGAAACGTAAATTACGTAACCTGCTTGTGAATGATACAATACAGAAATTTATCAAATTGACAATCGAATCTGAACCGCATCGCATTAAATTTTTCAGGATGTACACTGTGTTATTTTTTATCTTTAATAGTTACGCTGCATCAAACTCAGTTATTATAACTGATCTGGAACAACACACTTTTCTTAAGAAGATCGACTTTATCGTCTTTTGTATTCTTGACGTTGATCATATATTTTTTTTAAAAATGAAACATGGAACAGAAAATATTCGTTGTCAAAAACACACGAATTTTAGCGTGCATATTGAAAATGTAGAACTTAAGAATTGGAACATGTTCCTTGAAATTCAGTTTGAACTAAATTACCCTAGCAAGTTTTCTACATCTTTCTTTGTAAACAATACCTGTACATCACTAATCTTAATCTGTTAAAATCACACAATAACAACAGTTAATTGGGGATATGTCAATAGTCCTATCCCACTGGTTTGATATCAGGGTTCCCTGGCAACCACTGTAGACGAAGTATAGGGCCTACACGCCCGTGGCGTGTTAACTCGACGAGATGTCAAGGCAGTTAAAAGTGAGCCGTGGAGATGTCTTATGCTACTTACGTGCAACAAACTTTTTGTCCAAATATATTTTTTTCAGGTTAACCTTTGAATGAAAAGTGAAACCGGTTAACCGAGTTTATAACGATTAACCGGTTAACCGATTAATCGTTAACATCCCTAGTTAAAAGGCCTCAAAAATAGCGAATGGATTAAGCAATTTAAAGCAACAACTATATACCTGAAGACCGTACGCTGGCACCGAGGACACAGATGTCGCCGTCACCTGGAGACCTGTGGGTGTGGCTTCTGTTGTCGCTGAAGTATGATTTGTCTTCTTTGTGGACAGATTCAACAGCACAGAGTCGATACTCGGCAGCTGGGCTTTCGTGGGTGCCATGGAAGCCTGGCTGTTTATACCGGCAGTGCTGGTGGTGGATGACTGACCAGAGTCAGCTTTGGAAAACTGGGGAAAAGAACACCGTAAAACAGTCGACTCTCGTTACAACATTCACATACATTTCAATCCCGCAGAAAGTGTTAAAATGTAATGAACATTCAGTTATACAGCAACACACCTCCAATCTGGACGCTCTAGTCAGCGTCGATAGTTCAATATCGGTCTGTAAAACAGGCGGCTACCTAATGCATGGTGAAAGTCACGCAGAAAACTCCCAAAGGATCTTTCTGCATGACTTTCATCATGCATTAACCCTTTACTCCAAAAACAAAACTTTCTACGTAAAAGTCTCTTTTTGAAACCATTGTGATAAATAGAGCATTTGCTCCTAAGGAGCAAATGCTCTATTTATCACAATGGTTTCAGAACTACGAAATTCTAAAAAAATTCCTTTTCTGTTGTTAATGCTCCTTTTTGGTAGATATATTCAAATAGGTTGGGTCTAAAAATAGCCTATGGAGGAAAGGGTTAAGTAGCCACCTTCCAAAAACGATTTAAATTCTTCTTTACTAAAATTTCTGTTTAGAGGGGTTTTACTGAATACATTTCCAAGATTTAAGTATTTAAGTACGCACATAGGGTTTGGTGGAGATTGTGTAACCGAAATTGTAAACTAAATTGTTGATACATTTAACCCTTCTCTTGCTGAATTTTAAAATACGTTTCTCCTTCTTTACCCATGCCCTGCTGTATAATTACATATATCTTCAAGTTGTGTACAAGTATTTCGTTGTGCAATCACTGCTGTGGAGGGCACTGGTTGCATAATCAACTTGTAAATAGTGCAGACCCTGATGAGACAGCTCCTGCAGGAGCTGTCTCATCTAGGTCTTCACTATTTACAGGTAGGTATATTGACGGGAATAGCAAGCGAAGGGTTAAGGTTTGTTAATGTTGGTTGAAATCAGTCGTTCGAAATTAGTGTCATCCAGAATATGGTACTGGTTGTTTCCTTTGTAGAGAGTATTCAGCGCAAAAAGCTGCGCAGAACTTACTACCGAAATCGTCTTCAGCAACAACCTGCCCAAAATACCAACTAATTAACACAATTTTGTGGTCGTTATAGAGAGGTTTTTACTGTACTTTACACCTGCATAAATCTGTGAACTTGAGAAAATGTTCAGACCAGAAAAATTAATCAGATAACTAAAATCTCTATTATCTCAAAGTAATTTGTACGCTCCCTTGAATTTCGAGATATCGAAGTTCAACTGTATATATATACAGTGTTGCACCTAGGACGCGCGATCGCGCAATTCCCCCCATTTCCTGAGTACTCGCGCATTTTGGCAAAGGCAAGGGGCGATTAATCGCGCATTTAACTCTTGTCTGATTTGAGAAAGATCCTATTTTCGCCGAGCTCCTTAGTGTTTTCTACTTTGAAATCGGCTGTAGCGACGCATTAACCTTTGACACGGTAACCATTTCAGGTTAGTATAAAACATGGCCGCTGTCTCCAGTCACGACTAGAACGACGGGCTCGATACGGGTTTATCGAAGGTAGGCGCGAACTATGCCCTTGTTTTATCAAAACCCTATCGCTATTGCTATTTATAGCGCTGTCATAGAAACACTCTTACGAAAGTTAATCTTTGTAAACACGACTATTATAAACATGTCTAAATGGAAAATTAGCCAATATTTCACTGCTGTGGGCCCTTCAACCTCGAAAACAGGCACAGCCTCCCCCGTAAGTACGAAAACGAAGCAAAATAAAGTATCTGATGGTAATAGAAATGCCGAGGAAATCGAGCATGAAACTCTATCAATGGAAACCCCAACCGAAGGTGAAATCACCCAGACTTTACTTGTTTTTAGTTAAAGAGCAGTGTAGACCCTGGTGAAACAGTTCTAACTTCTTGTAAGAGCTGTATCATCTGTGTCTACAATTGCTACAATACAGTAGTGAATACATAGTCAGGTAGACTAGTTTTATTTGAATAAATGTTACTTTAGCATTATTTTTGTGTTTTTTTTATTTAGATCCCCCCTCTTTTTTACAATTCCCCCCATTTTTTTCAGATGAGGGGTAAAAATCCCCCCTACTTTTGAAATCCTAGGTGCAACACTGTATATAGATACAAAACCAGGACCAAATTTCGTTCTCAAGCTTTTGATTGGTCAGATTTGAGTTCTCAAGCTTTTGATTGGTCAGATTTGAGTTCTCAAGCTTTTGATTGGTCAGATTTGAGCCAAAGGCTCAAATCTGACCTATCAAATGCTTGAGAACGTTCTCAGACTCAACTCAAAGTTTTATAAGCATGGACCCAGGACTAAAATTTCTCCTTGTTTCCCACTGAAGTTCTCTCTGGTGGAGAGCTCCAGCTTGCACCCTGCAAGATCTTTCATTGTTCTCCATGCTACATGTTTTGTACTTACCTGCATATAATTGTAGCCATACTGAGACAGGTAGTACTGCTGTGTGAGGGCGCTAGAGTAGTTCAACATTCTTCGATACACGTCCCGATGGGCCTCTATGGAATTAGGGTCTGACGACTCCACTTCTGATTTCGGAACCCCTTGGCTAACTGCTACTGAGGCTGGGGTAGTGTTCTGAGGAGCCAAAACTGAAAAAACAACAAACAGAAGGGATTTTTAACTTTTTACTGGGGAAATTTACTTTTAACTGTTTACAGTAACTATGGCAACTACCCTTTCCCTGATCTATGTTCGGTAACTATCTTTGCCTGTTATGTTTGGATACTATGGTCACTACCCTTTCCCTATTCCATGTTTATTCCAAATTGTAATACCTACTGAATATTCAATGACAAAATAGTTATAATGAAATATGGAAGTAAGAATATTGCAGTCATTTTAGAAAACGAAAGAAACAGATCCATCAAATTCTGTTAGCAAACAGAGCAGACCCAGATCAGACGGCTGCTATAGGAGCTGTCTGATCTGGGTCTAATCTGTTTGCAAATGCATGAAAAGGTGTTTATATGAAGGAAAGGGTTAATGCCTTTGCAAACAGAGTAGACTCAGATCAGATAAATCCCAGAGGAGCCGTCTGATCAGGGTCTGCCCTGTTTGCTACTGCAATTTAATAGAAATTTAATAGATCTATTTCTTTAGTTCTAAAACAGCTACAATGTTCCACCTTCCATATTTCTTACAAATTTTGTGCCCATGAATATTCAGCAGGTAATGACATTTGGACTAAATGTAGAACAGGGAAAGGGTTAACGCTTTCCCTGTTCTATGTTTATTCCTAATCCTATCTGATCTTGGTCTACTCTGTTTGCAAATGTGTGAAAAGGTGTTTATATGAGGGAAAGGGTTCAGACAACTTCAGCTGATGTCTGACCAGTGTCTGTTCTCTTTGCTTGAGGAGTATTGTTATATACATTGTATATGGAATAATATAAATATGATTCTATAACGAGGGCTTGGTGCAAAACTATTCTAACTCCTTCACTTTAGTGAAGGAGTTAGAATAGTTTTGCACCAAGCCCTCGAATTAAGTTTCTGGCTAAAAAATCCTGTACTCATATGCCTTCATAGGAAATACCGGGTAATTACACAAAAATACCGGGTAATTACACAAAAATACCGGGTAATTACACAAAAATACCGGGTAATTACACAAAAATACCGGGTAATTACACAAAAATACCGGGTAATTACACAAAAATACCGGGTAATTACACAAAAATCTATAACTAAGGTCAACTTTTATGATGATATATACATGTACATGTACACAAGACGTTTTTGGTAATGGGAGAAAACTGAAGGGTCATATCTTAATTTCATCTATGCAAACAGAGCAGACCCAGATCAGACAGCTCCTAGAGGAGCTGTCTGATCCGGGTCTACTCTGTTGGCAAAGGTGTAGAAATAGCAAGGACAGGGTTAATGTACATAGCATCATTATTTCTTGCATTTCTTCACCCTTTCCCTCATATAAACATGTTTTCACGCATTTACAAACAGTGTAGATCAAGATCAGACAGCTCCTACAGGAGCCGTCTGATCTTGTCCTGCTCTGTTTGCTAATGTGATAGGGTGGGACATTTTCTTTAGTTTCCAAATTGGCTACAATGTTCCAGTTTACATATTCTATTGTAACTATTTTGTTCATAAATATAGAGTAGATAATGGAATTTGGAATAAACATAGAACAGGGAAAGGGTTAAAAAAATTAATGAAATATATCTCCAGGCCCTAGTGTCACGTAAAACCATAAGTTATATAGCTAGGTAGAGACTGTTATTTCAACATCATCCAATTACTATGCATATTTATCCTTTTCCCTCATAAACACAACTTTTTAACATATTTGCAAACAGTGTAGACCCAGGAATTGTCTGATTAGGGTCTACTCTGTTCGCTTATAGAATACTACAGATCAGATTGTAAAGCTTCTGTCACAGCGATAACATTGCTTGTTAACTCTATACTCCATAGTCCAAACATATGCCTTTCTATGCTTTTGCCAACAGAGTAGACCCAGATAAGACAGCTCCTGTAGGAGCTGTCTGATCAGGGTCTGCTCTGTTTGTTTATGATATTGATATGATTTTACACTTTCTGCCATGGCCAAAACTTAATGTGTCTATGTGTTATTACAGCAATTAATCAAATTAACAATCATGATGTCATTTTATTTCTTACATAAATATTCATAGAATAACGGGTTAACATATTTATATTACACCACTAGCAAACAGAGCAGACCCTGATCACACAGCTTGTATAGGACCCGTCTGGTCTACTCTGTCTGCAAAGGCATTCAAACCTGTGAGGTAATTGTTAATACATGTATGTATACAACGTCCCTAAAAATAGTTATAATGAAATATGGAGGGTCGAACATTGTAGCCATTTTAGAATCTAAAGAAACAGATCTTTCAGATTCCGCTAGCAAACAGAGCAGACCCAGATCAGACGGCTCCTATAGGAGCCGTCTGATCTGGGTCTACTCTGTTTGCAAATGCATGAAAATGTGTTCATATGAAGGATAGGGTAAAAATGCATTTTTTTTGGAGAAAAAAAATGCAAGAAAATGCTTGTTTGGTGAAGAAATCATGATTTTAGTATTTGCATACACACCTTTACCTTCTGCTCTCCTTCATACCTTTTCATCATGATCAAATATCCAAGCTTGAACACTTTGACATCCTCTCACTAATGACATATTTCTCCTCTGAGTAGACATATACCATTAACAAAATTATACAGTACAGTAGTACCTGTATCTATTAACCTTTTCCATCATATAAACGCCTTTTCATGCATTTGAAAACAGGGTAGACCCGAATCAGACGGCTCAAATAGGAGCTGTCTGATCAGGATCTGCTCTGTTTGCTTTTGGTTTGATAGATCTGTTTCTTTCACTTTCTAAAATGGATGGACGACACACACTGATGGACGACAGACATCAGGCGATCACAAAAGCTCACCCTGAGCACTTGTGCTCTGGTGAGCTAAAAATAGCCTATGAGGTAAAGGGCTAAAAACTATAAACCAAGCTTTTGAGAAATTATTGACTAAGCCTTAACCGTTTACTCCATGAATATTCATGATAGAAATAATGGCGTCATGCATATTAATTAACTTTTATAATGACATACGAAATCAGAATCCTTTAGCAAAGACAGAAACTATAGAATCAGACGTTTATTACGGCATAAACAAATAGAGCAGATCCTGATTAGATAGCTCCAATAGGAGGTGTCTGATCTGGGTCTACTATGTTTGTTGAAAGGTGTATTTTATGGAGTAAAGGGTTGTACATCTCAAGTTGCGGTAAGCGGGATAAAAGTTGACGATTAATCAACGCTCCAGATAAGGTGCGTAAATTAAAATATTTTCAAGAATAATTTCTTTATTTCTCCACCAAACCTCATGTTGTGACCACTCTTTAGAATCGTCTCAAAGAGACGATTCTAAAAAGTGGTCACAACATAGAGTTTGGTGGAGAAATGATGGTTTGAGTATTATCTGTAGCTCTGATTAATGAAGATTGAGAAAGCAAAGAAATTAAATACTTTGGCCATACATTTACTGTACAACCAGTAGTGACTATGTAACCAGTAGTGAAAACTATGTGCCCATCTTTTTATCACTGGTCAGTAGAGAAGTAGAAATCAATCAGGACACACATTTCAGTTATTGATCACCTACCGGTATACACAATAAATCAGGCCTGCCACTACTAAATTCTTTCTGCACCATGAGCCAATTCATAATTAGCTAAGCAAACAGTTTGGATCTAGATGAGACTGATTAAACCCATTCCCACATTAGATCCAACCTCTTTGATTAAATCAACCAAAAAGGAGCATTCACTAGAGAAAAGGATTTTTTTCAGAATTGTGTAGTTTTTAAACCATTGTGATAAACAGAGCATTTGCACCTGTGGAGCAAATGCTCTATTTATCACAATGGTTTTACAATGGTTTTACAAAATGACTTAAGAAGCCAGGGTTGAGAATAAACGTGTTTTAGCCCATTCCCTCATAGGCTATTTTTAACTAGAGAAAACAAAGAATTTAGAATTTTGCAGTTTGAAACCATTGTGATAAATAGAGCATTTGCTCCTGTGGAGCAAATGCTCTATTTATCACAATGGTTTTACAATGATTTCACTGTACACAAAATGACTTAAGAAGCCAGGATTCAAAATTAACAGTGGTAAGTGGCAGTTTTGCCACCAGAAATGTCCAACTTGCCACCTGATCTGAAAGTCAGTGGCAAAATCTAGTCACCAGAAATAAGGAGCAAATGCTCTATTTTTCTCACATACCTTCTCTTATCTTCGAGTTAGAACAATGGGTTCAGGGCTTGAATTTAGAATTTTTTTCCACTCACAAAAAATTGCAAGTGCCCAAACTTTCAACTTGCAAATTTTGGAATTGACTAGCAAAAACAAATACAACAAAATTCCGGGTTGATAGCTTACATTTTTCATCATACGTACATCAACCTTTCTATTTTTGGGGGAACAATTTCTATTTTTGGGGGAACAATTTCTTGTTTCAGAGATGGCACAACATTATTAGTTTCTTTTTCCCGGTCCTTTTTCCAAAGGCCGGTAATGATTGCTTGCTTCTTCGCTGTCATAACTGTAGTAAACAATCGAAAGGAAACCAGTCATTTGATACCCTCGTCGAGTATCCTTACAATGCCATATATCTGAGAATGTGTGATTACACAGCGAAATTCGGAAATCTCGGAAGTTACCATCTGGCCTGATACGGTGGCTAGTTTCACTTTCATTGATTTGTAACGCGAATGAAGACACATTTCAGGAATTTATTTTACTTTTTTCAGACTTTTTTCCCCCTACATGCATGTCATGTAATGTTTATGCATTCTTTCAAAATGTATCTGTTATTTCAGTATTCTGAAAGTGGGACTTTAGATTACAATTTAGATACAAAAGCAGTTAAGTCCGAGTTCGGTTATGTCTGAATAACAGTTACTACGTCGAGAGACTTGATTATATGTGACATTCGACAGTTAACTTGTTTTTCATTTGAAAAACTAGGCTTTGTCTTGAGTCCAATGCCATACTTTATTAGAATAAAGAGGATTTTTCTCTACTCGCAAAAAATTGTGAGTGGTTAAAAATCTACTCGCATTCTGCTAAAACAACTTGCATTTTGTGAGTGTTATATTCGAGCCCTGGGGTTAAGTTTCCCCGATCTGTAACACGTGTAAGATCACTTTAGAACATATAAGACGTCATATATGACGTCAAACCATGGAAACCGATGTTTACATATCACTAAAACCGTGAAATTACGCTGTTTTGGTTATGTGAGAAAAAAAATCTGATGCTCGTTGTCTTTTAAGATCACATGTTCCTAAACTCACCAAGGCTCGCTTAATAACATTTTCTAAGGCTCATTTAGGAACATGTAATCTTAAAAGACAACTCGCAACAGATCCTATATATCACAATGGTTTCAGAACTACAAAGTTTTAACATTTTCCTTTTCTCTAGTTAATGCTCCTTTTCGGTAGATTTATTCAAAGAGGTTGGATCTAAAAATAGCCTATGCGGGAATGGGTTAACTCTTTCCCTATTCTATGTTTATTACAAATTTCAGTACCTACTGAATATTCATGGATAAAATAGTTATAAAGAAATATGGAAAGTGGAACATTGTAGCCATGTTAGAAAGTAAAGAAACAGATCTTTCAAATTCCATTAGCAAACAGAACAGACCCTGATCAGATGACTCCTCTAAGATCTGGGTCTACTTTGTTTGCAAATGTGTGAAAACACGTTTATATTAGGGCAGTCACGGTTAGACAATTCTTGAACCGGTTAATCGAGAACGCCGAACCGAACCATAACTGGTTAACCGCCATGTTTATCATCCGTGTCAGACTGTATATAGGACAAAGCATGGTGCGCTATATATTCGGAAATTAAATCCTATTTGGGCCAATATAAGACTTGAAAAACCTGTTGAAATCCTGCTTGACTCATTTGTTGACCGAAATCATACAACCATTCATTTCAATCTGGTAGATTTATGACAAAAGTGAAAGTAAGAATCGTGTTTACCTTTCGAGTCTCAACTTACGCTAGACTGGTCTACTGTAAAATTATCAACTTCCGTTATGAATGTGTACTGACTAAAAGTGCAGGTTCGTATGCCCTTCCACTTTACTGTAATGCTTGTAAAAGTAATCGTACACACTACACAGAGATGAGGAAAACTGGATAAAATTGAGAACGAACAAACGTTGGTTTATTGGTAGACACGTTTACATGATAAACCACCGTTAGGCAAGACTTAGTGGAAGACTGTGTTACCCTTCAATTAGATTTGAGAACTAGAGACAGTTTTTTTTAAAATTACAATTAGCATGTAAAAGTGATACATAGCTCGACGTGAATTAAATGAAATAGGAAATGTTTACAGAAGATGATATGTATATAGTTTACAGCCCCGAATAGTCAGATACCTGCGCTTTTCTCCATCATAGCATGTCGAAGGAAACAAAATGACTTAAATGAAATATGACAGTATAAAATAATATTTTTAGCGTAATTTACTTTCCCAAATTATTACAGGCGGTTCATGGTTAGTGAAATTTTGAACCGGTTAGAACAACGAACCGAACCGTCAACGATTAACCGAGTAACCGTGACAGCCCTAGTTTATATGAGGGAAAGGGTAACCCTTTCATCATCAATGTCACAAAATGCACTATGACAAAAACTGCAGTCCCTAATCATACACCGCCTTTTCACTTTTTGTCTCCTGTTAACATTTATTCCCAATTTCAATAAAAAGTAAAAACAAGATGTGTTTGTGAAACACTATGCCCTCATATATTTGACCTCTGACCTTGAAGGATGACCTTGACCTTGACATGTCACCTCTCAAAATGTGCAACCTCATGAGATACACAAGCATGCCAAATATCAAGTCTCTATCTCTACTGGTCCAAAAGTTATGGCCAATGTTAAAGTCGGTTATTTGACCCATATATTTGACCTCTGACCTTGAAGGATGACCTTGACCTTGACATGTCACCCCTCAAAATGTGCGGCTTTATGAGATACATATGTATGCCAAATATCAAGTCTCTATCTGTACTGGCTCAAAAGTTATGACCAAAGTTTAAGTTGCTGACAAACAAACAAACAGACAGGGCAAAAACAATATGCCCCCAGACTTTCGTCAATGGGGGCATAAAAAGTACCTAGTTATAATCTACTTTCAATCCGAATGACCGCTCAGCCAACTGTACATTTACTCCCCTGGACATTGAGTCATTGGCCTACAATATTGAGCACTGCTAACATATGGCGAAATCATGCAGTCACAGTACCGGCGAGTGACCCTCACAGGTACCCATTTTTACCCCTGGGTAGAGAGGATGTGCGGGTGGGAGACACGGAAAAGCGTCTCAGTAATTTCCAGATCGGACCGGGATTTGAATCCCGGACCTCCGGACTGATAGTCAAGTGCGTTTACACTAGACCATTGCCACCTACAATACATACTTAATATTCATGGCAAAAATAGTTATAATGGAATATGGAAGGTGGACCTTAATATAGTCATTTTAGAAAGTAAAGAAACAGATCTTTCAAATTCCAATTAGCAATCAGAGCAGATCCTGATCAGACGACTCCTATAGGAGTCGTCTGATTTGAGTCTACTCTGTTTCATTATAACTATTTTATTTCCATAAATATTCAGTGGGTGGTCACAACATAGGATATGGTGGAGAAATAAAAGAGTTAATCTTGAAAATGTTTTAATTTTAACTTACCTGAATCCCTGGAGCCGTCTGATCTGGGTCTACTCTGTTTGCAAAGGCGTATAAAGGGGTATTTATGGAGTAAAGGGTTAATTAGGGTCTACACTATTTTTTCTATTTCTGACTTTTTTTTCCTCAAGGGAGGTAACTCACCTGTTTCTGTAGTATCTGAAGCAGTTGCAGTTGTGCCTCCTTCAGGTTGCTTGTTTAACATCCTGTCCAGCATGAACTGTCCATATTGCTGCAGTAGCGTGTTCTGTATTGCCCAGGGGAGAGAACTGCCGCCTGCTTCTGTAGTGGTGGCAGAGTCGCCCGACTTGACAGGAAGAGCCATAGCTTTTCCATCCAGGAAGGCAGCAGCTTCCAGAAGACCTGAGACAAACAAAGCCAGGGGCATAGGTCAGAAGTGTATCCCTTTCCCTGTTCTGTATTTTATCCAAATTTCAATACCTACTGAAACTCCATTAGCAAACAGCTACAGTAAAACCTCTCTATAACGGACACTAAATTACATCAATTATTTTCTGTTAAAGACAGGTGGCTGCTTAAAGCAAGGTGAAAGTAAAACAGAACATTCTGTTTTACTTTCACCTTGCTTTATGCGGCCACCTGCCCTATGTACCAACTAATTAACACAATTTAGTGGCCGTTATACAGAAAGGGGTATAGAGACAATTCTAATGAGTGATTGCATTTGGTGGTGAATGTTTTACATCTACAGAAGCCATCACCAATGGCTCCGAGATCCTTTACACCTGAAAACATCTACATACAAATCTTGTTATATTGTGTCTACATTTATTTTAGGTCAGACATTTTATTATCACAAATATTTTAACCCTTTACTCCATAAATACACCTTTCTACACCTTTGCAAACCGAGTAGACCAAGATCAGACGGCTTCTGTAGGAGGGTCTGAATTGTTTGCTTATAATATAATATAGATATGATTCTGCAGTTTCTTCCATGGCCAAAACATCTCATGTCCATGTGCTATTATAACAATTAATTTAATTAACCTTTAGCCTGCTATGGGTGGATGATTAAAAATACCAATGCAAATAGTTTGGATCCAGATGAGACACCGAGTCTCATCAGGATCCAAACTGTTTGGCACCCTGATTGCATTTTGGTAGACACACTGATTATAGTTTTCATTTTGAAAATGTAGTTTTCTGTAAAAATAATTTGCTCAGCAGGCTAAAGGTTAATATGCATGATGTAATTGTTTCTACACCAGGGTCCATGCTTATAAAGCTTTTAGTTGAGTCTGAGTTTGGTTCTCAGGCTTTTGATTGGTCAGATTTGAATTCTCAAGCTTTTGATTGGTCAGATTTGAGCCAAAGGCTCAAATCTGACCAATCAAAAGCTTGAGAACGATCTCAGACTCAACTAAAAGCTTTATAAGCATGGACCCAGATTATACTCTTTACTCCTTAACAATTTCTGTTGAACCCTATCCTCCATAAACACACTTTTCTACACCTTTACAAACAGAGTAGACCCAGATCAGATCACTCCTATAGGAGCCGTCTGATCAGGGTCTGCTGTGTTTGCTTATGATATAATATAGATATGATACTATTATATAGTTTCTGCAATGGCCAAAATATCCTGTACTATTATACCCATGAATCTAATTAATATTCATGATGTCATTATTTCTGACATAAACATCCATGGAGTAATTTAATATGAGGGAAATGGTTAAACTTAATTTTTCATCTGCCACAGCTGTCATCTGCTTCAGTACCTAAATAAAACTTCTCTCATTTCTCTGAAAAACCATCAGCTTCAAACAGTCTGGATCCTGATTAGATGCTGCATTATGTGACGTCTGATCTGGATCCAAACTGCAACATCTCATCTGGATCCAAACAGCGGCATCTGATCTGGATCCAAACCGTTTGCACAGGTAATCAAGGTACAATGTAAACTAAAGAAAAAGGAAACTTTTAGATTTTTTTAGTTTGAAACCATTGTGATAAATAGAGCATTTGCTTCTATAGGAGCAAATGTACTATTTATCACAATGGTTTCAATAGGCGATTTTTACAGAGGCTTAGAAAGGCGTATTTATGGAGGGAAGGGTTAAGCCTTTCCTCAATAAATACGCCATTCTAGTACGCCTCTGTACCAGTCACATTTAGAAACCATTGTGATAGATAGAACATATGCTCCTAAGGACCAAATGCTCTTTTTATCACGATGGTTTCAAAACTACAAAATTCTAAAAAATTCCTTTTCACTACTTCATGCTCCTTTTAGGTAGATTTATTCAGAGAGGTTGGATCTAAAAATAGCCTAAGGGGGAATAGGTTAAAATAATAAAATCTCAGACCTTTTTCTGGCATCTACATGGGTTCATTTACCCTTTCCTCCTTATATACGCCTTTCTATGCCTTTGCAAACAGAGTAGACCCAGATCAGACGGCTCATATAGGAGTCTGCTCGGTTTGTTTATGATATAATATAGATATGATAACAGTTTCCGTCATGGCTAAAATATCACATGTCCATGTGCTATCATAACAATTAATCTAATTGATATTCATGACATCATTATTTACATGAATATTCATGGAGGAAAGGGTTAAAAGAATCCACCCCAAATCAAAATATGTCCTGGCGGCCATTATGTCCATGTAACATGAGAGAAAAAATCCCAATAGAAACCATATTGATTAAAATGTGAAAAAATTAGCAAAATGAATTAAAATTGGGACCAAAAATGTTTTCCAAATCATCAAGCTTTAAGCATGAAAAAAATCGCAAATATTAAAATGTGTTCTTTCTCTAACTGCCAGAAAAGGTCTGGATCTGTAACATTATCAGCAAGGAAACCAGACTCTGATGAATAAAAAAGCTCCAACAGGTCCGGGTCTAGTCTGTTTGCATATATATATACATGTATAACTGTTAACCGTTTCCCCCCAGAAGAAGATAAGATGCCTTAGTTAAAACATTTTCAAGAATAACTTCTTTATTTCTCCACCAAACCCTATGTTGTGACCACTTTTTAGAAGCACTTTTTAGACATTACAGGAGCTTGGTTGAGAAATACTGAAGTTTGTATTTGAGTATGTACTTTTATCTGATATCCATGTTAACCCTTTCCTCCGTAAGCACGTCTTTCTACGCCTCTGTAAAAATCATGTTAACCCTTTCCTCCATAAGCACGTCTTTCTACGCCTCTGTAAAAATCACTTTGTGAAACCATTGTGATAAATAGAGCATTTGCTCCTATAGGAGCAAATGCTCTATTTATCACAATTGTTTCAAACTACACAATTCTAAAATTTTCCTTTTCTCTAGTTAATGCTCCTTATCGGTAAAGATTTATTCAAAGTGAATGGATCTAAAAATAGCCTATCGAGGAATGGGCTAATACATGTACAACAACTTCATTAATATTAAGCCTTTCCCTGTTCTATAGATGTTTTATTCCAAATTTCAATACCTACTGAATATTGATGGACAAAATGGTTATAATGAAATATGGAAGGTGCAACATTGTAGCCATTTTAGAAAGTAATTAAACAGATCTATCAAATTTAATAAGCAAACTGAGCAGACCCTGATCAGACGGTTCTTATAAGAGCCATCTGATCTGGGTCTACTCTGTTTGCTCTTTAGAATTGTCTCTTCATGACGATTCTAAAGAGCGGTCACAGTATAGGGTTTGGTGGAGAAATAAAGCAGTTCTTTTTCAAATTGTTCTTATATTCGCACTTTATCTGGAACTCTGTTCAAAAGACATCTGTGTAACAATCAAAGTGTTGTTTACTGATTACAGATTTATCCCTTTCCTCCATAAGTATGCCTTTCTGCGCCTTTGCAAACAGAGTAGACCCAATTCAGACAGCTCCTATAGGAGCCGTCTGATCAGGGTCTGCTCTGTTTGCTCATGGAATATAAATCTGATGCTATAGTTTCTACTTTCGCAAAAATATCAAGTGTTTATAATATTTATGCCATTTAAAAAAAATAATCTAATTAATATTCATGATTTTATTAAATTTCCTACATGAATATTCATAGAGACGAGGGTTAAAGCAATCCCTACGAGCATTCACTTTATGTTGTTTACCTATTTATGGAGATTTACTGCACTCCTTCCGTTCATTTTGTACCTGTCTCCACCAATTCAGGTGTTAAGTTACTTCACAATTTTACACACAATTAAAAGCCTGAAATTAAACCCGCCTAGTCTTTCACCTTTTCAATACTGAATGTTTAAACTTTAAAGTGAAATATTCCATCATTGTTAACTGGAAGGTCCATTTGGTAAGAGAGGGTAAACATTGGAGGGCTCATCTAATCAGCGTCTCCACTATTTGCAATGAAATTTAGCTTGGTTCCCCTATTTCACTCTTTGCACGCTAAGTAATTTTTCGTCTGCAACAATTGTCGTCTGCTTCACTTCTTAAAATAGACATTCTCTCATTTCTTTGCAAAAATATGGTCAAGATGACAAACAGTTTGGATAGTGATTAGACGCTGCATTATGCGGCGTCTCATCTGGATCCTAACTGTTTGCATGGGTAATCACAGCTTCACCGCTAGCGTGCAAAGAGTTAATGGACAAACCAGAACTATACATAAAGATGTGTATATCTTTTTTTCCACCAAACCTTATATTGTGACCACTCATTAGAATCGTCTCTTCAAGACAATTCTTAACCCTTTCCCTCATATAAACGTGTATTCACGCATTACCAAACAGAGTAGACCCAGAGCAGACGGCTCCTATATGAGCTGTCTGATCAGGTTCTGCTCGGTTTGCTAATGAAATTTGATAGATCTGTTTCTTTAGTTTCAAAAATTGCTAAACTGATCCACCTTCCCTATTTCATTATAACTATTTTGTCCATGAAAAATCAGTAGGTATTGAAAATTGGACTAAATATAGAACAGGGAAAAGTTTATTCCTTCCCTTTCTGTTCAGGTCACTATACCTACCTGTAAATAGTGAAGACCCTGATGAGACAGCTCCTACAGGAGGGTCTGCACTATTTACAAGTTGATAGTACAACCAATGCACTACACAGCAGTGATTGCACAGAGAAATATTTATAGACAGTGACCATATTTGTAATTAACCCTTTTGCTGCCAAACTCTGTCGTCTGCTACAAATTTTCATTCTTTTGATTTTCTTCATTTTTGTTCCAAAAACATAGTAACAGTAACAAACACTTTGGATCCTGATGAGACGCCGAGTTACTCGGCGTCTCATCTGGATCCAAACTGTTTGCATAGGTAACCACAGATCCGGCATTGGCAGCGAAAGGGTTAAACAGCAGGATATGGGTAGAGAAATGTATTTTAAAATTCAGCAAGAGAGAGTTTAACCCATTACATCATAGGCTATTTTTAGATACAACCTCTTTGAATTTATCTACCGAAAAGGAGCATTAATTAGAGAAAAGGAAAATTTTAGAATTTTGTAGTTTGAAACCATTGTGATAAATAGAGCATAAATTTGCTCCTGTAGCAGCAAATGCTCTATTTATCACAATGGTTTCATCTACCAAAAAGGAGCATTTATTAGAGAAAAGAAAAAATTGAGAATTATGTGGTATTGAAACGATTATCATAAATAAATTAAGTAGTACTGAAACCATTGTGATAAATAGAGCATAATAAATTGCTCCTATCAAGCAAAATTTTTAATACTCTATTTACCACCATGGTTTCAAAAAGTGACTTGTACAGAGGCGTAGAAATGCGTATTTATGGACGAAAGGATTAAGTGGCAATCAAAGTAGGTCTTATGGTCGGTCTGTATGGCCGGTGGTAGCTTAATGCAGGTCAAAGTAATGCAGAAAGCTCCTACAGGAGCTTTTTCAAGAGCTTTTCGCATTACTTTTGACCTGCATTAAGCAACCAAGATTCCTGTGTCCAATAAATGAGTGGTGGCTAAGGATAGGTTCTACTGTATTAAACGGTCGACATGGCAACAGATAAATGTGCATATTTGTATACTAAAATCATTATTTCTCCACCAAAGCCTATGGTATGACCACTCTTCAGAATTGTCTCTTTGAGTATTCTTGAAAATGTTTTAATTTACACATCATTCTTATCTCATGATCTACTCCTTTCGCATGTATAGTAATGAAGACTTCAAGTTATAGCTAATGTTAAAGCTTCCAGATGACAACGATCAGGGGTGGCGAAATCAAACGTCCGTATTGTCCGTGTTGTCCCAAAGCCACAACGGACAAGTGAAATTTTGCAGGTTTTTGTTATTAATTCATCATACGGAAAAGTAGGAAATAGCTTTTAACAAAAACGGACAAGTCAACCAAAATTAGATTTCCCCATCCCTGACGATGGTTACAACAACAACAATGCAGTGTTATGCAGACGTCAAAAAATCTGACATCATCTGTAGGAGCTGCCTGATCTGGGTCTGCTAGTTTGCTGATGAAATAACATACAGAGCTCCAGATAAGATGCGTAATTCAAAATATTTTCAAGTATAATTTCTTTATTTCTCCATCAAACCCTATGTTGCGACCACTCATTCGAATTGTTTCTTCGAGGCGATTCTAAAGAGTGGTCACAACATAAGGTTTGGTGGAGAAATGACGATTTTAGTATTTGAGTACATCTTGTTAACGGTACATAGCTCTGTAACATAGATCTGATTCCACAGTACCTGCAAAAATTCTCTTAGCATGCCTTTATAAAAATCAGAGGTCCAGATAAGATGCGTAATTTAAAACATTTTCAAGAATGACTTCTTTATTTCTGCACCAAAACCTATGTTGTGACCGCTCTTCAGGTTCATCTCAAACAAACGTCTCGAAGAGACGATCATAAAGAGTGGTCACAACATAGGTTTTGGTGAAGAAATGACAATTTTAGTATACGCAACATTATCTGTATCTAACAAATCCTTTAACCCTTTCCCTGTTCTGTGTTTATTACAAATTTCAATACCTACTGAATATTCATGGGCAAAAAGGTTATAATGAAATATGGAACGTGGAGCACTGTAGCCATTTTAGAAAGTAGAGACACATGTGTTTGAAAGTCTATTAGCAAACAGAATAGACCCTGATCAGACCGCTCCTCTGAGGAGCTTTCTGATCTGGGTCTACTCTGTTTGCAGATGCGTGAAAACACGTTTATATGAGGGAAAGGGCTAAATGCTGCAAATTGTGTAGACTCAGGTCAGACGGCTCTGACACATTACACCCTTTCGTACTGAATGAACTGCACCTGGACTATTCCACTAATTAATACTTTCCCTGTTCTATGTTTATTCCAAATTCAAATATCTAATGAATATTCATGGGAAATTAGTTATAATGAAATATGGAAGGTGGAACATTGCAGCCATTTTAACCCTTCGCTTGCTATTCACGTCAATATACGGTACTTACCTGTAAATAGTGAAGACCCAGATGAGACAGCTCCTACAGGAGCTGTCTCATCAGGGTCTGCACTATTTACAAGCTGATTGTGCAACCAGTGCACTCCACAGCAGTGATTGCACAGCGAAATACTTGTACACAGTGAAGATATATGTAATTATACAACAGGGCATGGGTATAGAAGGAGAAATGTATTTTAAAATTCAGCAAGGCGAAGCGAAGGGTTAAAAAGTAAAGAAACAGATCTTTCAAATTCCATTTTCACAACTTTGCCATTGGGAACATGGCCCAATAACTTGAAATACGGTGGCATCAAAAGGTGTAAATATGAGCGAATCCCAAACACTCTATAGCTTGAGCCTTAAGTTTGTCTGACCAAGTTCTTTGGGCAATTTGCAAACAGAATAGACCTAGATCAGATGGCTCCTATTGGAGCTGTCTGATCAGGGTCTGCTCTGGTTGCTAATTAATATAATTTACTTTCTAAAACGGCTACAATTTTCGACCTTCCATATTTCATTATAACTATTTGTCCTTAAATATTCAGTAGGTATCGAAATTAGGAATAAACATAGAACAGGGAAAGGGTTAATGCAAACAAGCTTAGGCCTAAAAAAAAAATAGGGTTGTTTCTGGTTACATGCCCCAAAAAAAGTTGGGTCGGTAGGTCGGGAACTTTTTTTTTTTTATTATTTTTTTTTTTTTTTGGTCAGCAGTATGCTAAAAATCGAACTGATACCTAAATACTAATATATATTCATAGTAGGCATAGTCTTGTATGAATAATCATCAATATTCATCAGGTAACAGTTAATTTGTGGTATGGACCTATTGGCATTTAGCACCCCACTGTAAAACTCCACTATTTACCAAATCCTATTTTCTACAAGGAATGTACTGTACGTAGTTTAACCAAGTAAACTCTTCTTTCAATTTCTGACAGAATTGCCTTTTTTCTTCCTCATATTTTCTCTTCGACGACTCCTTACATTTCCCTTTCTTTCTTGTCATCTCCACTGACCGTAAACCCAAATTGAAACTGGCATATATCGTCGCGAGTGTACATAACAGAAAAGTGGTGTTAGTGTGGGAAACCAAGATTTACGACATCTATTTTACGACATACATTTAGGGAACGTTTCATAATGTTTCAAGTGGTGTCATTATGAATCATTTGGCTAATACTTTTTCTGTAAATATATTCCCTTAAAATATAAATTTCCACAAAAACATTTTTTACACGTAACCTTAACTGAAATAAAAGCATTAGAATAACTAGCGATTTTTCGACAACGACAGTGTTTTATCATAATACCCTAACTTAATTTGAGACAACCCCGACCTCGACATTATGAAGGAAGTCACGTGGTTGCAAGGTGCTCGCAGCTTTCTCTACTTAAAACAATGATAAAAACAAAACAATATTAGAGCGACAGAAGGAGAAAATGAGTGGGAAAACTTGCAAAATGAATGGAATTTTTCTAGAATCGATTATTTCGCACTGGACCATTCGGACCAGTTGAATATTTAACGACTGGACCTGACCTGCACTATACTAGAAATGTCGCTCGGTCTATGGTTAGTGTCAAACTCCGATGTATCTTTTTAGCATTTTCTTTGACTGTGGCAAAAATGTTTGACCGTTGGAAATGTTGAGATATGTCAACATAATGGGAATTTCTCTATCGGTTATTTCTTTGAAATTCTTTCACAAAAAGTTGGATATAAAAAAGAGGCTTTTTCTAATTGGGAAGTCCCCGAAGATCGGCCTCTCACCAAACTCGTAATAATCACAAGAGACAGAACCGCGGAAATTTCTGGATGCAATAAAAAAAAGTGAGTCGGGGGGTAAAATGGACGGTCGGTCGGGTAACCAGAAACAAACCTATTTTTTTTTTTACGCCTTACATGATACCAGTTGATAGAGGAATTACCTTTATCCAAAAATGGCTCTGGAGGTTTTTGATTGGACGATGACGGATGGGCATGTGCTGGAGGCGGAACCACAGGCATCTGTTGGGAAACTGTTGACATGTGGGCCTGTGGAGCGGAGATTGCATGAGAACCCGATTGGGACCAACCCATGGGGACACTTGTGACCCCAGCCATGGCAAATTGGGTTGCGATGTCAGGCTCTTCTTTGACTGACTCCATACGCGGATCTTGGCGTGCACTATTCTCCTGCATTGAGGGAGACGTCATATCTATAAATCATTTCGTCCAATACTCTCAATGTGATTTTGCAGCTACTGAATATGTTGTGAATCTCCATAATGTGTTTTTATCTGTTTATACTGCCCCGTCTTTTGTGGTGTTAGCCAATTCTAACAGCTATAATCTTGCATCAATTTTTTTTTAAAAAAAAGTTTTGCTGCAGTTTCATAAACAAAAGGAGAATCTATTTTTATCAATCTATTTATAACAAATTCTATTTATAGCAGCTCTATTTATAGCACCAACAATCAAGCACTTAGATCTATCACAGGTATTATAAACTATCACAAATTCTGCTGTATTGCTTTAAGTTAAAATGGCTTCTATTGTCAGTGGTCGGCAAACATTTTAAGTCCCAAAAACAAGGCGAATCCAAGGGGCACAACTGCAGACAGAACAGGCTTCACGGAGTTTTCCCATACTGAAAATATAAAACAACAAAACAGATGATACATAAAAACAAGTCTTCAAAGGAACACAAGTGTCAACTATTTTTAGACCCAACCTCTTTGAATGAATCTACCGAAAAGGCGCATTTATGTTGTAATTGTGCAGTACACTGGAGATCCGTTATAACGCGGACCGTTTTACCGCAGTATCCGATATAACGCGGGTGGTCTGTGATGCCGAATGTTTTTTGTAAATACCTGATTTATAATATGATTGAATATCGCGATGAAACATAAAATAAACTTAGGTAAACTTATCCGCCCACAGCAGGCTAAAGGATAAAAACAAACACAGGTCCCTACAACAATTGAAGACAATCTTACGTGTGAAAAACTGATAACTATACCCGTCACGTATAAGCCAGTATTGGTATCTGTGACGTATCATTCAGATTCAGAACTATCAACTTGTATATATGCCGCCATGAATGTACTATACACACAGCTGATTACCGGCTAGTACAATGCACATGATGTCCTAATAGCACGGGAACCAGTAAAACTGCATAACTTTCGTTACAAATTAATTGTGTGTATAATTGAGATGCGCGTGTACTGAATTTTTTCACTGTCAAAGCCACAAAAGTTCGCACTTTAATTATGAAAAACAAACATCATTAGAAATTTAAACCCCTAACTCAGTGCGGGGTTGGAGGTTATATGCTAATGCAGAAAAGGGTGTGTACCCTTTGACCAATCAAATGAAATTTAAAACCCCAACAAATCACACGCGAAATCACATGTGACCTTTCATTTTCTGAAAACAGTGACAGTTACACAGCTGGTTTAATCGGATTAGGGGTTTGACTGGCCCAGAGGCAATTACATCCTGTCAACAGGCTTGTTTTATGAAATATACTTGGTTGCTTGAAATCATACTCGATTTAATTTATAATTTTGTATAATTACGTTGAACCTTTCCAGTACATGAGTGGGCGGGGAAACAAAGTAAACAAGTCAGTTTCGTTCGAAATTAGTTTATAGTAGGATCATAGGGGTTTATCCCTTTCCCTGTTCTATATTTAGACCAAATTTCAATACCTACTGAATATTCATTAACAAAATAGTTATATGAAAAGAAATATACAAAAGAAATATGGAAGTTTGAACATTGTAGACATTTTAGAAAGTGAAGAAACAGGTCTATCAAATTTTATTAGCAAACAGAGCAGACCCTGATCAGACGGCTCCTCTAAGAGCCGTCTGATCTGGGTCTTCTCTGTTTGCAAACGCGTGAAAACACGTTTATATGAGGGAAAGGGTTAAGTAAGTACCCAGATAAAAAAAAAACGTTACAAGGCGTTTCCGTATATAACGCGGGTTGAATTTTATATCCCCGGACAACCGCGTTGTAACGGGTCTCCAGTGTATAGAAACCATTGTGATAGAGCATTTGCTCCTATTGAGCAAATGCTCTATTTATCACAATGGTTTCAAAAAGTGATATTTAACCTTGCATAGAAAGGCATATTTATGGAGGAAAGGGTTAATTATGAAAGATGTCGAACTTTTTACTCCATGAAGATTTTTATGTAAGAAGTTATTACATCATGAATTATTTATAGTGACACGCGGGCACAGAAATTTTTGGCCATGGCAGAAACTGCAGAAGCATATACCATAATATTATATCATATGCAAACAGAGCAGACTCTGATCAGATGGCTCTTATAGGATCAAGGTCTACTCTGTTTGCAAAGGCATATATATTTATGGTGTGACAGATCATATAAACATGCATTTGCAAATAAATTAGACCCATGAATAATTTTTTTTTATTTCTCCACCAAATTAATTATGTTGTGATCACTCTTTAGAATTGTCTCTTCTAGACAATTCAAAAGAGTGGTCATAACATAGGGTTTGGTTAGAAAGGATGATTTTAGCATTTGAGTATGCACCTTTAAAATTTAACTGTTGCTCTGATAGTCTACGCAGTATCTGACATATAGTCAAAACATCCTGTACATATTCATATGGATTATATACAGTAACTTTCATTAACCCTTTGCTTGCTATTCACATCAATATACCTACCTGTAAATAGTGAAGACCCAGATGAGACAGCTCCTGCAGGAGCTGTCTCATCAGGGTCTGCACTATTTACAAGTTGATTGTGCAACCAGTGCACTCCACAGCAGTGATTGCACAGCGAAATACTTGTACACAGTGAAGATATATGTAATTATACAACAAGCATGGTCAAAATAGTTATAATTAAGCAAACAGAGCAGACCCTGATCAGACGGCTCCTATATGAGCCGTCTGATCTGGGTCTACTCTGTTTGCAACTGTGTTTATTGACGTGAATTCCATACCAACTGAATATTCATGGGCAAAATAGCTATAACAAAATATATACGGTGAAACATTGTAAACATTTTAAGAAATTAAAGAAACAGACCTATAGATCAAATTTCTATTAGCAAACAACGCTGACCCTAATCAGACAGCTCTGTTTGCAGATGCTTGAAGAGTTAACAGAAATTTATTATGTCACTTTGAGCAGAGAAAATTTTCATCATGACAGAAATTATAGACTCAGATCTGTATTATTTCAAGACCTTTACAGAGTAGACTGAGTAGTAGTGAGAGTAGACCCTGATCAGACAGCTCCTATAGAAGCCGTTTGATCTGGGTCTTCTCTGTTTGGAAAGGTGTAAAAAAAAAAGCAGCACACCCAACAAGTTAAACAGAGCTTTAAAGATAAATGTTCATACTCAAATATAAAAATCGTTATTTCTTCACCAACTTTATACTAATTACAAGACCACTCTTTAGAAAAGAGGAATCGTCTGATCTGGATCTACTCTGTTTGGAAAGGCAGAGAATGGTGTATTCATATAGTAAAGCGTTAACCATTTCCCTCATATAAACGCATTTTCATGCATTTGCACTGAATGTAGTAGACTCAGATCAGACGCCTCCTATATAAGCCATCTACATCTGATCAAGGTCTACTCTGTTTGCTATGATATAATATAGATATGATTCTGCAGTTTCTGCCATGGCCAAACATCCCTGTGTCCATGTGCTATTACGCAAATAAATCTAATAAATTAATATTCATGACATCACTATATCTTAGATGAATATTCATGGAGGAAAGGGTTAAATGGTTAATCTAACTTATCTATGTCTCCAATATACATATAATACAGTTAACTTATCTATGTCTCCAATATACATATAATACAGTTAACTTATCTATGTCTCCAATATACATATAATACAGTTAACTTATCTATGTCTCCAATATACATATAATACAGTTAACTTATCTATGTCTCCAATATACATATAATACAGTTAAACCTCTCTGTAATGACCACTTAATTGTGTTAACCCTTTCCCTCAGATAAACGTGTTTTCACGCATTTGCAAACAGAGTAGACCCAGATCAGACGGCTCCTAGAGGAGCCGTCTGATCAGGGTCTATTCTGTTTTCTTGTGGAATTTGATAGATCTGTTTCTTTAGTTTCTAAAATGGCTACAATGTTCCACCTTCCATGTTTCATTATAACTACTTTGTCCATGAATATTCAGTAGGTATCGAATTTGGAATAAACATAGAACAGGGAAAGGGTTAATTAGTTGGTATTTAGGGCAGGTGGCTGCTTAAAGCGAGGTAAAAGTAAAACAGAACACTCCTATAGGAGCATTCTGTTTTACTTTCACCTTGCTTTAAGCATCCACATACCTTTAATACAAAATATTTTATGTGATTTAGTGGTCATTATAGAGAGGTTTTACTGTATAGCCACACTCTCACTCAGGCAGACCTTTCTCCAGGAATATAATTGTGACTTTACAGAATGGGGAGAAAACGACTGTTAGCACGCTAGGTGAGAACTACTGACGAAAATACACAAGTGGTACAATCATCTTAGTTACAGAAAATTAAGTTAATAAAAACGAACTCTCTCAATTTCTCAAAACTGTTTTCCACACACAAATTTGTCTTTTTCAAACTGAAAGAGAAAAAGGCTCGTATTTTAGAGCAGAAAATGAAACTCTGAGCAGATTACAATTTATTCATTAAGTTAATGGTTGATGTAAAATCAATGAATCTGCAGGTATTCTTGCGCACTCGTCACGAAATGCACTTTGCTCCACGAACTTGTGGAAACCAAGGCCCAGCTCTGAATCTCAAAAACCATAATTAGTCCTTCAGGAGCGGTTTGATCAGGATTTTAACTACTTGCTATTATGTCAGTCTAGTTTAAAGTTATTCATACGACCAATAGTTTCAATTAACCATTTACTCCATGAATATTCATGAAACAAAATTAATCCATTAAATTAAATTTCAAATACCGGTAGGCACATAATTATGTTAACCCTTTCCCTCATGTAAACGTGTTTTCACGCACTTGCAAACAGAGGAGCCGTCTGATCAGGGTCTGCTCTGTTTGCTTATAGAATTTGATAGATCTGATTCTTTGCTTTCTAAAATGTCTACAATGTAGTACCTTCCATATTTCTTAATAACTATTTTTTGAATGAATATTCAGTAGGTATTGAAATTTGGAATAAACACAGAACAGGGAAAGGGTTAACACATCAATTTTTTGTCAGTGCAGAAACCGTAGACTGAGATCTATATTATTCCATATAATAAGCAAACAGAGCAGACTCTGATTAACTAGATGTCTCCTACATGTTGTACAGGAGACGTCTACACTGTTTGCGAAGGCGTTTATATGAAGGAAATGGTTAATAAGTAACCCTTCGCTTGCTGAATTTTAAAATACATTTCTCCTTCTTTACCCATGCCCTGTTGTATAATTACACATATCTTCACTGTGTACAAGTTTTTTGGCTGTGTAATTACTGCTGTGGAGTGCACTGGTTGCACAATCAACTTGTAAATAGTGCAGACCCTGATGAGACAGCTCCTGCAGGGGGCTGTCTCATCTGGGTCTACACTATTTACAGGTAGGTATATTGACATGAATAGCAAGCGAAGGGTTAATTAACATGCAGACATTTGCAAACAGTTTTCAAAAAGACCAAAGAGCTCCTGAAGGCGAGAAATTGGGTAATTTTCCACATCAAAATGAGATATGTCCACAATTTTTACTGTCATTGGGGCAAGCGTCTCAAAAAATGTCAGTTCATACCAAAAGAGGCCGACGTAGACAGATCAGATTTTAATAGATCAAATCAAATAGTGAATATGATCAGAGAAAAAAATATTTACATGTTAAGGAAATCAGTCATAGATCCCACATGTACAGATTCATAAACATATGTATATAATAGCATTTTCTCAATGAATAATGGTTAAAAAAATATTTTCACACTTGTCAGTGTCTCACAGATTTTGAAAAATGTCCCTACTTTCTAGCTGTCAATGAAAAACATTTCTCAAACATTTTCAATCCTCAACAGAACCCTGGGTCTACACTGGCTGTTATTCAAAAATCCTCAAGCAAATTCAAGAATGAACCCCAGACTATATATAATTATAAATTTAACCTTTTCCCTGTTCTGTGTTTACTCAAAATTGCAATACCTCCTGAATATTCATGGACAAAATAGTTAAAATGAAAAATTGACATTGGTATATTGTAGCCATTTTAGAAAGTAAAGATACAGAACTATCAGATTTCATTAGCAAACAGAGCAGACCCTGATCAGATGGCTCCTACAGGAGCCATTTGATCTGGGTCTGCTCTGTTTCCAAATGTGTGACAAGGCGTTTATACGAGAAACAAGAGGGCCAGAATGGCCCTGAAGCGCTCACCAGACAATCAGAGGAGAAGCTTTTCAAAGTTTTAACTATGTGTTTCTTTAGGAAACTAGCCTGCCCTGGGGCTGGGCTAATTTTGACCCAAGAGGCACAATTTATATAGCTTTTGTAGAGGACCTAGACATGGTGCTATGTGCCAAATATGAAAGCTGAAAACCTTCCAGTATCAGTGAAAAAGATTTTCAAAGTTTTCACTATATGTTTCTGTTGAAAATTGGCTACTCCTGGGGCGGGGCCAATTTTTACCCCTGGGGCATAATTTATGTACCTTTTGCAGAGGACCTGAACATGATGATAAGTGCAAAGAACCACCCAGTTTCCAAGAAGAAGATATTCAAAGATTTCCCTACTTGTTTCTATTGAAAACTGCCCACCCCTGGAGCGGGCTAATTTTGACCCCCGGGCCATAATTTATATAACTTTTGTAGAGCACCTGAACATGATGCTCTGTGCCAAATATGAAAGCTGAGAGCCTTCCAATTTCAGAGAAGAAGATTTTCAAAGAGTTCACTATTTGTTTCTACTGAAAACTGCCCACCCTGGGTTGGGGCCAATATTGACCCTAGGGCCATGATTTATATAATTTTTGTAGAGGACCTAAACATGATGCTCTGTGCCAAATATGAAGGTTAAGAGCCTTCCAGTCTCAGAGGAGAAGATTTTCAAAGATTTCACTATTTGTTTCTATTGAAAACTGCCCGCCCCTGGGGCAGGGCCAATTTTGACCCCCGGGCCATAATTTATATAACTTTTGTAGAGGACCTGTACATAATGCTATGTGCCAAATATGAAAGCTGAGAGCCTTCCAGTTTCAGAGAAGAAGATTTTCAAAGATTTCACTATTTGTTTCTATTGAAAACTGCCCACCCCTGGGGCGGGGCCAATTTTGACCCTAGGGCCATAATTTATATAAATTTTGTAGAGGACCCAAACATGGAGCTATGTGCCAAATATGAAAGCTGAGAGCCTTCCAGTTTCAGAGAAGAAGATTTTCAAAGATTTCACTATTTGTTTCTATTGAAAACTGCCCACCCTGGGGCGGGGCCAATTTTGACCCTAGGGCCATAATTTATATAACTTTCAGAGAAGAAGAATTTCAAAGATTTCACTATTTGTTTCTATTGAAAACTGCCCACCCCTGGGGCGGGGCCAATTTTGACCCCAGGGGCATAATTTATATAACTTTTGTAGAGGACCTGAACATGATGCTATGTGCCAAATATGAAAGCTGAGAGCCTTCTGGTTTCAGAGGAGAAGATTTTCAAAGTTTTACTATATGTTTCTATTGAAAACATGGAACCCCTGGGGCGGGGCCAATTTTGACCCCAGGGCCATAATTTATATAACTTTTGTAGAGGACCTAAGGATGATACTATGTGCCAAAGATGAAAGCTGAGAACCCTGTAGATTTAGAGGAGAAGATTTTTAAAGGTTCAAATTGTTGACGACTGACAACGCACGACGGACGACGCACGCCGACGGACGACGGGCATCAGGCGATCACAAAAGCTCACCCTGAGCACTTTGTGCTCTGGTGAGCTAAAAAGGGGTTAACCATTTACTCCATTAATACCCCTTTCTATGCCTTTGCAAACAGTAAAGATACAAATCCCTCTGATCAGGGTCTGCTGTCTGTTTATAAAATAACTTAGATATGATTCTACAATTTCTGCCATGACCAAAGATTCCTTTGCTCATGTGCCGTAATAAATATACAGGTACGTTAATTATTATTCAATATTCATGGTGTAAAGGGTTAACTAACAGCCTTCCCTCAAACAAATGTCTTTTCATGCAATTGCTAACAGAGCAGACCCGGATCAGATAGCTCCTGCTTGCTTACAGAATAATATAGATATACAGCAAAACCCCTCTAAACCGGATGTTAATTTTGGTATAAATATCGGTCTTGGAGCCAGGTGGCAACTTCATGCAGGGTGCTTTCTCTATAGGAGCTTTCTGCATGGCTTTCATCCTGCATGAAGCAGCCACTTGCTAAAAGTATCTAAATTCTTCTCTACTAGAACCTTTCTTAACCCATTCCCTCATAGGCTATTTTTAGATCCATCCTCTTTGAATAAATCTACCGAAAAGGAGCATTAACTAGAGAAAAGGAAAATTTTTAGAATTTCGTAGTTCTGAAACCGTTGTGATATCATAAATAGAGAATTTGTTTCTATGGAGCAAATGCTCTATTTATCACAATGGTTTCAAAAAGTGACTTTTACAAAGGCATAGAAAAGCGTATATATGGAGGAAAGGGTTAAAGCTTGATAAATTAATCCTTTCCATCATATTTTAATTAACACAACTTCTCTAACCGTTTAACCAGGGCCTGGTCTGTTTCGCAGCTTATTGTATGGGCCCCAGGCCTTTTTTTCACTTGAAGGGGAAAAAATTGCTACCCGCAAAAATGGCTGATTTGGGGAAACAATCATGTGCAGTTTGACAATTTGGGGAAAAAAACCCTGAGGTAAACCCATTTTTAGGGGGAAAACTGCATGATGTGAAAGAAAATTGCGGGTATCTGTTATATAGAGAAAAAAAGCCCTGTATGGCCAAAATGTCCTGGGTTCTGATCACATGCCATTATAAAAATTACTCTTATTGGAACCGGTTATATTGAAACAATAGTGCATCGCATTTGTTCACGGAATTTCCCCCTGAATTTGGAACTGAGGGTCCTAGGACCCCCTACTTTTTCAATTTGAGAGTCCCTTGGATTTTTTGAGAGTCCCAAGTATCTGAGACCTTTAAACTTGATTATGCTATCACGGAAAATAGGGGTAAAAAGACATTTGTATACTTTACCCCATTACCTCATACTGCGGAACTCGGCAGAAAAAAGAGTTTAATTTCGGGGTGAATTTAGCCTTTTACGAGTCGCAAGGATGGACAGCTACATGCAAATAATAGGAGTCCATCTAAAAATTGAGTCCCTGACGCATCAAAACCATATCTATATTATATCAAAAGCAAACAGAGCAGACCCTGATTAGACGGCTCTTACAGGAGTCGTCTGATCAGGGTCTACTCTGTTTGCAAAGGCTTATTTAAACGGTTAACCATTTCCATGTTCAATATTCATGTAAGAAATAATGACATCATGAATATTCATTAGCTGAATCTTTTATCATGTAAAGTTTTCATGATTTTGTTTTGCTCTAACAGCTACTGAGGAGCTGTCTGATCTTGGTCTACTCTGTATGTAAATGTCAGAAAACACGTTAATATGAGGGAAAGGGTAAAGAAAGTAAGAAAGCATATATTTCATATTCCATTAGCAAACAGAGCAGACCCTGATCTGAGTGCTCCTATAGGAGCCATCTGATCTAGGTCCACTCTGTTTGCAAAGGAGTTAACCCTTCTCTTGCTGAATTTTTAAAATACATTTCTCCTTCTTTACCCATGCCCTGTTGTATAATTATATATTATATCTTCACCGTGTACAAGTATTTCGCTTTGCAATCACTGCTGTGGAGTGCACTAGTTGCACAATCAACTTGTAAATAGTGCAGACCCTGATGAGACAGCTCCTGCAGGAGCTGTCTCATCTGGGTCTTCACTATTTACAGGTAGGTATATTGACGTGAATAGCAAGCGAAGGGTTAAAAGGCGTTTATATGAGGGAAAGGATCAAGAGGTCATCAGAAAGGTCAAATCATGGACCTGCAAGTAAAGCAGGTAGTAGCTCTTCATCATAAATATGCCTTTTTTTGCAGAGCTCCAGATAAGATGCGTAAATTAAAACAGTTTTAAGACTAACTTCTTTATTTCTCTACCAAACCCTATACTGTGACCACTCTTTAGAATCATCGCTTTGAGACGATTCTAAAGAGTGGTCACAGTATAGGGTTTGGTGGAAAAATAAGGACTTTAGTATTCAGGTACCCACCTTTATCTATAGCTTTGTTATTGCCTTTGAAGACAGTAACCATTACAGAGGTCCAGATAAGATGCGTAAATTTTTTCAAGCATAGTTCCTTTATTTCTCCACCAAACCCTATACTGTGACCACTCTTTAGAATTGTCTCTTCAAGACGATTCTAAAGAGTGGGAACAGTATAGGGTTTGGTGGATCTAAAGAGTGGTCACAGAATAGGGTTTGGAGGAGAAATGACGATTTTAGTATTTGGGTACGCATCGTTACCTGTAGCTCTGAGATTAGACCTTGATCTCCCTGAAGTGGTCTGAGAAACGCGAATAGGGCAAACAGTTGCGAAACTAAAAGCCAGCCCATACATAAGAGGGCCATGATGGCCCTTAATCGCTCACATGGTTATAACAGATTTATGTATACAATGAATTCGTGTAACCTGGGACAGGGCCATTCTTTTGCCAAGATGTCATCATTTGAATAATCTTGGAAGAGCACCATCATACCAAATATCAAAGGTCTAGGCTTTACAGTTTCATAGAAGATTTTTAAAGATTTTCCGATGAAAAACTGATAAGCCCCAGGGCATGGTCATTTTGGGTCCGGAGGTCATAACTTGAACAATCTTTGTAGAGGACCAATTTGTATCACACTACATACCAAATATCATAGGTCTAAGCCTTACTTTCCTATGAAAAAATGATTTCAAAGGTCTAGGCCTAATGGTTTCAGAGAAGCGGATTTTTAAAGATTTTCTTATGAAAAACTGATAAGCCCCGGGGCGGGCCATTTTCAATACTGGGGTCATAATTTGAACAATCTTTGTAGAGGACCATTAGATAATGCTACATACCAAATATCAAAGGACTCCGCCTTCAGAGAAGAAGATTTTTAATGATTTTCATATGAAAAACTGATAAGCGCCAGGGTGGGGCCACTTTTAGATCTGGGGGTCATAATTTGAACAATCTTGGTAGAAAACCATAACATGATGCTATATACCAAATATCAAAGGTCTCAGCCTTACAATTTCTGAGAAGAAAATTTTAAGGATTTTCCTATGAAAAAATTAAAAGCCCCAGGGCGGGGTCATTTTTGGCCCGGGGGTCATAATTTGAATAATCTTGATAGAAAACCATTAGCTGATAATACATACCAAATATCAAAGGTCTAGACATTACAGTTTTCGAGGAGAAGATTTTTAAAGATTTTCCTTTGAAAAATTGATAAGCCCCAGGGCGGGGCCATTTTATGTCCAGGAATCATTATTTGAACAACCTTTGTAAAGGACAATTAGATGATGCTACATACCAAATACCAAAGGTATATGCCTTATAGTTTCAGAGAAGAAGATTTTTAGAGATTTTCCTGTGAAAAACTGATAAGCCCCGGGGCGGGGCCATTTTGGGACCAGGGGTCATAATTTGAACAGTCTTTGTAAAGGACCATTAGATGATGCTTCATACCAAATATCAAAGCTCTAGGCTTTATGGTTTCAGAGATGAAGATGTTTAAGTAAATTGTTGACGCCCGCACAACACACATACGCACCACGACAGACACAGGATCATCCCAATAGCTCACCTTGGCACATTGTGCCAGGTGAGCTAATAAAACTGAAACATCAGGGAGCAACATCCGGATCGGCGATATCAAACACATGGATGTTTTGTCATTAAAAACGGTAATTGGATGGATTTTCTTGCAATATACATGTATACTACTTTTCAGCATGTTTTGTATGTTTTAGTTGTTTTTGATTGGTCAGATTTGAGTTCCCAAGCTTTTGATTGGTCAGCTTTGAGTTCTCAAGCTTGAGATTAGTCAGATTTGAGCCATTGCTAGCATGCAATGCATGCAAACAGAGCAGACCCAGATCAGACAGCTCCTATAGCATAACTCGTGGCTCCAGCGTGACATAACACTATCATGTATATTTTGATATTCACGAGCATATATTCACTAGTGAATAGCATTCGAACCACCTACCTGTATTTATACGCGCTATCAAAACAAACAAACTGGCGGGCGGTGACCTATCTGTCAATAGATGGCAGAGGACTGTTGGCACTTGCGCCTTTATTTCGATAAATTGATACAAATCATGATCGTTGTCCAGTAAATGTCTACGAAATACATGCCAAAAAAGATCTACCAGCTACTCTGACCCAAACCATCCATTCTACATTGCCGCCACAACCTTACATTTTCTTCACCGTAAGTCCTTTTGTTTAAAAGAAATCCTGTAGGAATCAACAAATTATCCTCTACGCCTTTACGTATGTTCCAGAAATCAGGTCTCAATCCAAACAAGAAGCAAACCACAGTGCACGCAAATACACGATTCAAAGGCTGAATAACATTTTAACGTCCCGGCAAATCAGATAATGCAGATTTCTACTCACAAAAATATCTATCTCGTCAATCAACAACTATAGTCATCTGAATCCAGCACAGCACATATTTCAAATATATGTTATACTCCAAAACAGCTGATCGCGAAAATCTTCCTCCTTTTCCAACACAGTTAAAAATGTGCAGCATTTCATACTGAATCTTTTGTCCATTTCAATAAACTTTTTCACTGAATAATTTGAATCGAACTTTTTTTCACGGTGGAAATGTCCTTGTCTGTGTTTACAATTTTGAATCCCACTGACAGTGAGTGACGTGTAGGCAAACTGTATATGGGTCTTCATTCAAATTATGAGCAAATGGCAAACTTTACACAGACACATGTTGTATACAGTGACGTCATACTGTCATGCCTTTGTCTGTCGAAACAGTAACTCAAAAGTTTATTTTGAGGTGTTTCTGTAGGGTTTTTTATCATAAACTATCACAGTTGAATTGAATATCAGAGAGGTCTAAAATAGATCCTGATTGATATGACAGGAAGTCAATTTAAACAGTTGGAAATATGGAACTACTTTATCCCAGTTACTAAGCAAACCTAATAACACCTTTCATTCATCGTTTCTATATGTAAGGAGAATTTATAACAATCCACGTTACTGCTGAAATAGTGACTGAAAAAAAACATAAGTTTGTGTTTGTTGTTATAAATAGAATTTTGCATTCGTGTTCATGATTATTGGATTTATTACATTCGTCTTTTTAAAACGATAAAAAACGAGCTTTATAAATAATCAAGAACACTCATGTAAGATCCTCTATTTACCTCATAGGCTATTTATAGAGTATTAGACCCATTACCTCATAGGCTATATTTTGATCCAACCACTTTGAATAAATCTACCAAAAAGGAGTATTAACGAGAGAAAAGGAAATTTTAGAATTTTGTAGTTTGAAATGCTCTATTTATTACAATGGTTTCAACAGGAGACTTTTGCAGAGGCGTCAAAAGGCGTCAATATGAGGGAATTGGATAAACTTCTTTTTATGCATTTACAATTGCAAACTGAGTAGACAATGAACACAAGTTTTTTTGCCATGACTGAAAATGTAGAATCCAATCTATATTATTTCATTTATTTTACAAACAAAGCAGACCATCTCCTGTAGGACCCGTCTGATCTGAGTCTACCCTACTTGCAGAATGTATATGTACCATAGTTCTTTGGAGTATAGTCTGAGTCTGAGATCATTCTCAAGTATCTGATCTGGGTCCATGCTTATAAAGCTTTTTAGTTGAGTCTGAGCTTTTGATTCGTCACATTTGAGTTCTCAAGCTTTTGATTGGTCAGATTTGAGCCAAGGGCTCAAATCTGACCAATCAAAAACTTGAGAACGAACTCAGACTCAACTAAAAAATTTATAAGCATGGACCAAGATGCTTGAGAATGATCTCAGACTCAAGCAAAATGTTTTATAATCTCGGGTTCTGCTTTTACAGTATCTGCTCAAGATAAACCAGACTGAGAGGTGCTGCTACAGACAAAGGTGCGTACCCAAATACCAGGGCTAAAGAAAGCGGGCGACTCCGGATAAATAGTCTCCCTAACCCTGCTGACTTCTACCTGTTTTGAGCTGAGGGAGAAATTTTATTATATAGATCATATCTATACAAAATCTCCTTTAATATCACTACACTTCTCCCTAATCAAGAACTCCAGCTTGAGCCATGAAGTACATGTACTAAAATCATCATTTCTCCACCAAACCCTATTCTGTGACCACTCTTTAGAATTGTCACAGTATAGTGTTTCGCTGAGAATTAAAGGAGCTGTTCTAGAAAATGTTTAAATTTACAATCTTATCTGGACCTCTGATAAACATTCCTGTTTTCATATATTTTAGCTCATAAATATTCATGATGTTAATGTTTATCACATAAATATTCATTCAGTGAAGAGTTCAGTGTACTATGCGGCTCACAGATTATCATGCAGCAGAATGACAAGATTTCCTATTGGAACAGACAAGCAGCGTCTACGAACTTGATTACTATACATGTACATGTATATGGATTTTGTCTGCATCTGGTCAGTCCAGCTTGCATGGTCAATGTTGATCTGACTGCATGTTACAGCAGAAAAATCTTTGACCCTCTCCTCCATGAATATTCACAGAGCTACAGATACCTGTGCATACCCAAATACTATAATCGTCAATTCTCCAGTGGAGAAACAATAGAGTTATTCTTGAAAATGTTTTAATTTACGCATCTTATCTGGAGCTCTGTATTCATGAATAAATCTACCAAAAAGGAGCATTTACTAGAGAAAAGGAAAAGTGTAGAAGTGTACATGTGTAGTTTTTTAACCATTGTGATAAATAGAGCATTAAATTTTGCTTCTATAGAAGCAATGCTCTATTTATCACAATGGTTTCATGACATTGAAGTGACTTTTACAGAGACGTGGAAAGGCGAAATTATGGTACACGCGCATCTCAATTATACACACAATTAATTTGTAACGAAAGTTATGCAGTTAAGATTTTACTAGTTCCCGTGCTATTAGGGCATCATGTGCATAGTACGAGCCGGTAATCAGATGTGTGTATTACATTCATGGCAGCATATAATTATACGAGTTGACAGTTGTCAGTTTTTCACACGTAAGATTGTCTTGAATTGTTTATGTAGGGACCGGTGTTTGTTTTTATCCTTTAGCCTGCTGCGGGCGGATAAGTTTACCTAAGTTTATTTTATGTTTTATTGCGATATTCAATCATATTACAATAAATGAGGTATTTACACAAAAAAATTTGGCGATACAGACCACCCGCGTTATATCAGATACCGCGGTAAAACGGTCCGCATTATAACGGATCTCCAGTGTATATATATTAGGGTTAAATAAATAGCTTCCTGAATTGCAACATATAATATATGTTGCCATTCAGGAAGCTATATATATATGATATATATAACAATTTTGCCTGCTATGTATAATGACATTATTATTAAGCAATCGAAGAGACTTAACCCATTCTCTCATACAAACATCATTTCATGCATTTGCAAACAGAGTAGACCCAGATCGAACGGCTCCTCTAGCAGCTGTCTGATCAGGGTCAGCTGTTTGTTTACTTTTGATGAGAAAAATATCTGATTCTAGATTTTTGTCAAAACAAAATAAAAACTGTGAAAAGTTTACATTATAAAAATTCAGCTAATATTCTTGATGTCATTATTTCTGACATGAATATTGAACTGGGATATGTTTAACCCTTTCCTTAATGAATATTTATGCATAAATTTATTTTTTATGATTTAAATCTTTCAAGGGAATTTTGGCTTAGACAAAAACCTGTACAAGATATATTAGCCCTTTCCTCCATAAATAAATACCACTTTCTATGCCCTTGCAAACAGAGTAGACCCCGATCAGATAGCTCCTATAGGTAACAGGAGCTATCTGATCAGTGTCTGCTCTGTTTGCTTGTGATATAATAAGAGATACGATTCTGCTTTTTCTGCCATGTCAAAAAATTCTTGTGGATGTTACAGCAGAAATTACGATTCAGGACAATCATCGATTCTCCTAGGACAGATTGCTATTGCAATCTTTCCTAGGACAAACTCTGATCCTCTTTTTAAATCATTCACAATTATGTGCTGTTTGTCATGTTTGACTTTAGAGTTGTGATCTTAAAATAATATATTCTTGTAGTAGAATTGTAGATTTTCTATGCAGAGTTAAGTGTCATTTAAAACATTAACAATAAATTGTACATTTTCCTAGAAGAATTAAAGTGTCATAAATTATCTAAAACTAATAATTTAGATTCTTCCAGTAGAATTGTAAATTTTCATGATAGAATTACAGTTTGTTCTAGGACAGACTGTGATTGGAATCTGTACTAGTAGAATCGTTGATTGTCCTTAGGATGTTTTAGGATCAGAGTCTGTCCTAGAGGAGAATGCGATCACAATCTGTCCTAGGAGAATCAACGATTGTCCTGAATCGCAATTTCTACTGTGACATGTCCATCACTGTGCTGTCATAACAGTAAATCTAATTAATATTCATAATGTCATAATTTTTTGTAACATGAATATTCATGGAATGAAGGGTTAAATCATTTCCCTAATTAACAAGTTTGCTTGAATGGATCACCTACTGATTGTTTATGTTTATTATTAACCCTTACAGTGCTGACTTTTTTAACCCTTTCCCCGGGGTTTTCCCTGACCCCCTTTTTCTATTGAAATGTCCCTTAAATTTTACAAACGACCCTCAAAATTAAGAGGGTCTGTTCTTTACTTTATATAGAAGGGGTTAAGAGGACTCTCAAATTGGTTTTTTTGAAGGGGTCAAGGGAAAACCCTGCTTTCCCCGTTCTGTAATTAAGCCAAATTTCAATACCTACTGAATATTCATTAGCAAAAAGGTTAAAATGAAATATGGAAGGTGGAACATTGTAGACATTTTAGAAAGCAAAGAAACAGATCTATCAAGAGGAGCCGTCTGATCTGGGTCTACTCTGTTTGCAAATGCATGAAAACACATTTATATGAGAGAAAGGGTTAAATGGACTGGTCCAAAATTCAAAAAGGTAAAGTTTATGGTCAATATTCAGGGATTTTTCTATAGAGAAGTGTAATATGACAAACAGTGCAGACCCTGATGAGAGGGCACCTCAGAGGAGTCCTCTTATCTGGGTCTACACTATTTGCAAAGGACATTAGTAACTAGGGTCCTGCACAGTAAGGATTAACATCCGTTTCTGCTCACTTTGGGCTAATTGGACGCCCAAGAGAGGGGAGATGATACAGAGAAACCCGACTGCGATGCCCAGCTCACTTTTCCTAATGAACGATTTTGCTGGAACTAATCAACTTATTTATAATGTAAATCTTTTACGTAAACTTTTGACTTGGACAAAACCTGCAGGATCAGAATTCAGATCTATATATACAGTCAATTTCAAGACAGGTGGCAGCTTAATGCAGGGTGAAAGTCATGCAGAAAGCTCCTCTAGGAGCTTTCTCCATGTCACTTCCTACCAGCATTAAGCAGCCACCATGGCCTACCTATAAAGGTCTAAATTCTTCCTTATTAAAATTTCGATTTATTGAAATCATTACTACTGTGTTATTACTGTGTATATAGATCTGAATTCTGATCCTACTAGTTTTACAATCCTTGGACCTACCCGTCGGCCGACACTCTGAATGTTTTATTGGAAATAAAGAAATTTAAATAAAGAGTTTCCTGAATTGCAACATATATAACATTTTCGCCTGCTATGATAACGATATTATTTAGCAATCGAAGAGTTAACCCTTTCCCTCATACAAACACCTTTTCTTGTTGTCATTATTCCCTACAAGAATACTGAACAGGGAAAGGGTTAACCCATTCCCTCATAGGCTATTTTTAGATTCAACCGCTTTTAATTAATCTACCGAAAAGGAGCATTACCTAGAGAAAAGGAAACTTTTAGAATTTGTGGTTTGAAACCATTGTGATAAATAGAGCATTTGCTCCTGCAAATGCTCTATTTATCACAATGGTTTAATAAAGTGACTTTTACAAAGACGAAGAAAGGAGTATTTATGGAGGAAAGGGTTAAATTAAGGCGCCACTATAAAGGAGAAGCTATCAGAAAGCTCAGCTTAATTCCTGACAAACAATTCAATACAATAGGCATAGATTTGAAAGCATACTGCTTAAAGTATTAACCCTTTTTCACGCCTTTGCAAACAGAGTAAACCTAGATGAGACGGCTCACGTAATCGAGAGCCATCTGATTAGGGTCTGCTCTGTTTGTGTATGAAATTATAACAGATCTGACTACAGTTTCTACCAATACCAAAACATCTTGTGTACATATGCCATTATTAAGAACCAGCTTATAAATATTCATGAATATTGAACCGGGGAAAGTGTTAAATAATACACAAGTTTAATTAAATCAATTTCCAGACTGACAGAGCCAATTGTCAAATAACCCGACTATAAATAATTGTATTTTTAGTGCAAAGTCCCATGTCCTATACACTGCAGTTGAATGTAGGTCACCGGTATGACTGTATATGTCCAAGCTATTTATTTGCATACTAATGTTTGATCAGATTGCAGAAATCAATAAAGTTTGTAAGCTCTCCACTGGACAGAACATTGGACGACAGTTCAGTGCGAAAAGGCAGTTGTCTCGATTTGTATTGCCAGCTCAAGATTTTTAATTCATCTCACACCTGCCTGATGACACCAGCGAGACATAATTGCGACAAGCTGAGCGGTTGTGTACCTGAATGTTTAACCACTCTAAAAATGGAAAGTTTACATCTTGTATATATCAACTATACATGGACCAGTGCACGACTTGGGTTTATTAACCCAACTGATGACCCACTCTGACATAACGGGGGAACAGCCATGCATCTGCATTGAAAAAAACCTGCCAAACCAGTACACAAAACACTGCAGCTAGCTATTGTACACAATACACAGCCGTGCATTACAGCCCAGACATTATTGACTGTCTGTGAAGGTCATATATAACTAGCATTTTCCTAGCTGCCCCCGCCCCTTTTAAAACACATGTCGGGCATTATTTTTCTACCTATTCACGCAATCCTACCTTTTTCACGGCGAAACGAACTCCGTTTTGCTCGGGAAAGCCATCGGTGGTGTCGTAAAACCGATTAAATCTGTGTAAATTGGACTTAAACTCATGTATCTTTTTATATATGTCTCGCATATACACACACCGTTTCGCCATGTACATTCCTCGCGAATTGACCCCCGAGTGTCTGGATCTTCTACGCACGCTCGATAAACCGGAAATGATTCCTAATACGGATGTAAAAGAAAACTTACACCTCAGCAACAATATAATCAAGGTCTGATGCAAAATAAGTCATCTACTTACCAGTTCTAGTCCGAAATACTTCACATAAAATACATGAAGTTTTCTGTCATGTCCGAATTGCATCCAGTCCCGGAAATACTATCCGCGTAACTCTGTGCGGAAGAGTTGACAAGATTGAAAGAGTTATCTCTCTTCAGAAATCGTCTGCTAACAACTTTGAATGAGTCTGGTACAAGTCATTTCTCCGCCAAACCCTATACTGTCACCACTCTTTAGAAATGTTTCTTATAGACGATTTTAAAGAGCGGTCAGAGTATAGAAATTAGAGGTTGGTGGAGAATTAAGGAGCTAGAAATCTAGATCTAGATCTATTCTTAAAAAAAATGTTTAATAAATTTAAGCATCTGGACATCATCAGATATGAAAACGGTTTTGATAACTTAATATTGTCACAAAAATCCAAACCCATTGACACTGTAACTGCATCTTTAAAGATCTTTAAAGAGAAATTACGAAAAACGTGTCAGAACTGCAGATCTAACAGGCGACATTTTTTAAGACAGCGATCAGATCAGACATCAAATTCACTTGAATAGGCCTAGTGTGTATACATCAGAAATAGATAAACTACAGAATGGCTCATACCAGACCAGCATTACCACCGACTCACTATATTTAACCGCAATCAGACAAAAACGGGCAGATTAGACCAAAAAATCTCTGATCTCTCATCTAAAAACATTGTGGACAGATCGGCTATAAATAACAGCAAGTGCTTTCAAGTCCAATATATGGCTTAGGCGACCCGTCGTGCCTGCTTGACTTTACTACTTTTCCATTTATAGGATTCTACGACGTATAGATACAGATACAGATACAGATACCAAGTACAAAAAGCTTCTTTCTTTTTAGATCAAGTATAAAATGGAATCAACTTGAGGAAAGTAAGGTATGTGCATCCAGTGTGGAGAGCTAAGACAGCTCTTCAACAATGCTTACTAAAGCACCCATCTCTCTCTCTCTCTCCTCTCTCTCTCTCTCTCTCTCTCTCTCTCTCTCTCTCTCTCTCTCTCTCTCCTCTCTCTCTCTCTCTCTCTCTCTCTCTAACCATTTTATTTGGTTGTCCAATAATTTAAGATGGCCCACTACGAATTATAAATTTATATTACGGGTATAATTAACCGACTTAAATCTAAATCCAGTAATAATTGCCTTATGTTTGCCTCACTTTAATTTTATACCATCTAAAAGCATAGTTTACTTAGTTACCAACATTAATTAATAATTTATCCTGTTGCTATGAAAGAAATTTTTTGGCGGCAAAATTTTCATGTCTGAATTCTGCTTCAGATATCTATGGCTGTGAGGGCAGGTGGGGCAGAGTGACTTGTGAACCATTTTGTTCATTGTTAAGGTTCCCCCTTGTTTATTCTTGATCTATGTTATGATAATATTAGAGCGTGGTCGGATATTTCCGACTAGATCTAGATCTAGATCTACCCAGGGACATATTCATAGGCCTATTGCATTTTTAGAAAATAAGCGTAACTCATTAGATATTCAATTCTTCCGTTAAACATGCAAATTTTGGGGTTTCCACTACATCTTTATGAGGTGAAGACAACTTAACACTTCACCTGGTGTCCACGACACTATGACATTTGCAAACAGTTTGGATCTAGATCAGACAATAAGTTATCTGTTTCTGACCTGAATCCACACTGTTTGACGCTCGGTGAATCAATGCATTATCAAAAGCTTAGTGATTTTGGACACTTTTAAAAGTGTAAAAAAGTTTTTTACATGAAGCAATACAATAATTTAAGGAGATGACACTATTTGCAGTAGGGAAGGGGTTTTAGCTATTCTGTAATGAGCATACACGTCCCTAAATATCACCACAAACAACAAACCATGGCATGAAAAGTTATTATTCAAACTTTCGCTTTTCTCAACAGACACTAGCAACTAAATAAATAACTTAGATTTCTATGTAAGTTAGCTAAACAATGTCTCACATGTTCATTAACAGTGTAGATCGAGTACTCATATTTAAAAACAAACAAACTTGTAAATCTACTTTGACAGGGGTTGTATTTTGTAATTCTGATGCAAATAAAGCCAGAAAAATGTTTTTGTTTTTTTTAAATAAAATGTTTGAGTTTCAATGACCTTATTGCGTTATTTAAAGACAATCACGGTAAATTAATATTACGTTTCCAACAGATTAACTGAAACACAAGTTTTTATTTCATTCTCAATCTATTTCTTTCGATAACAGAAAATGTCTGTATGCATATGCTCTATTCAAATTAATTACCACATGAAGACATCCCACCCACTGATTTAATCTACAGAAAAGCAGCATTGACTAGAGAAAAGGACAATTTCAGAATTGTGTAGTTTTGAAACCATTTTGATAAAAAGAGCATTTGCTCCTATGGAGCAAATGCTCTATTTATCACAATGGTTTCTAAATGTGACTTTTACAGAGGCGCCAAAATGCGTCACTAGGAGGCAACGTGTTAAGCCAAACCCCTTGATTGCATTAGGTAATGCAATCAATGTTTAATTGATATTTTAGACAAACTAATCCATATGTAGGATCAGTTCATTTGTCAGACAGGTTATGTTAACCCATTTGCCCCCAGTGGTTTCTTTCATGCTTATATATTGGATTAGTCTATATTTTATCTAAGGGATGTCTGGTCTAAATTTTCATTTTGTTTTATATTGAATTTCCTGTCAGCAAACAGTGTAGACTCTGATAAAATGGAGAAGTTGACGACATGCAATAAGGTATGAATAGCAGAATAAGAAACAGATGGGAACATAAACATTTCAGTAGTTCACATTTTAGCATTTGAGAAATAAAAGAAATCATGATTTCGTCGTTTAAGCATCCAACCTGTACATGGGGCAGTTTTGGTCGGTAATAAACGCACATGAGCTCTTTACTGTGTCTATTTCCGACTACCCTGACATTCATGTTACACACGTGATCATGTCAGTGTCAGGCATTTCACTCGAAAGTTATGAACACATGATTATGTTCAATTCACCTAAAATCGAAAACCATACTGTTGTGAAGGATGTCACAACCTTAGCCATGGACATGGTCCAGATATTAAAATATATATTATTTGATTACCTTGGGAGTGTCTTATTTGTAAATTTGGTTTCAACGCTTGTCCCGCAACATGTGGATTGTCTCTCAGAAATGAAACCGCGACAAAAAGGTTGATGCCGTCTTAACATGGTGTCACTGTATGGTTGGCAGCGTGATTCTATGAGATTTACAGGATTGAAAAAAAAAGATCGGAAATAGTCGCATATTCGGAATTGTCCGACATCGTTCTATATGTACATCAAAAAAGAAATATTAAGAACTGTTGTTTTAATATAAGCAACTGACTGAGACCATTTGGGTGTCGGAACCCCTTCCAGAAAATCAGCATGATTGGTATTACTGACATCCCCTATATGATATAGTTTCTAAACCCTTTACTCCATAAATACACCTTTCTAAACCTTTGAAAACAGAGTAGACTCAGATCAGACTGCTCCTATAGGAGCCACTTTATACTTTGTTTATAGACTTATGTGAAAACGATAGAGTTTTTCGATGTTGGGAAGAATAAAACATACATTAAAATGTGTTTGGTTTTATTAAAGTGTTTTGGCCAATATTTCAGGCATTTTATCTTTGTGTGAGCTTAATTAATGTATCCTTGATACAAGATACAAGAAACTTTATTTTACGTTGGATATAAATAACATATAACATTAGCTCATGAGCTATTTTCCGACAAACATATGTAAAAATCGAAATTATATAAAAAGATTCATTGTAAACAAATATGAGCATATTTTAGCTCCAGAATCTTTAAGAATTCGTAACTGTATGGAAATGTCATTAAATGTATTTGATATTGAAATCGGGGTCTTATGAACACAAAAATGATTAGAGATAACTTTGTTTGAAGAAAAACTTGCATTTGAAGCATTTTTATATAATTTCACACCATTAGATGTGGAAATTTGCATCAAACTACATGTATGTGCCAAATGTAGATCACGAACTAACACAAAATGATGCTTTAGCAAAGAATATTTTTGATTTTTACATCACTCTAACTTGTTTCGACAATTTTCGACACAAAATAACGTGATTCAATAAGAATTTAATGTCTTAACCATGATTCTGTTCATATTTTTGCTATTTTATTATGAAATTGGATGTATCTACCATTAATTTAATAATTGAAATATTTTAGACTATTTTATATAGGGGCTGTTATAACCACAGTTGGAGTTTATCGTCTAAGTCATTTTTCGGCCTATGATCGGCCATCAATGGTGTGTATTTCAAAGACTGAACATTTCTGCGTGTAATGAACATAATTGATTGAAATCGAGCGGAAATTTATGTCGTAATAAGACGTGGAATTGTTCTGCCATTAATTTTGGACCGTTTAGTTATACATATTTTTACACAGTATTATACTATACAAACAAAAGAGTCAAAACTTTTTTCTGCTGTCAAAGTATGATGTCAAAACATATTGTCACGCGCCTGGCACGATTGAGATAGATAGATAGATAGATAGATAGGTACACTGTGGTGCAAGCTGTACGGTCGCGAATGTTTAGACTTTTCCAAGATGGCGGACGAACAGGAGGCTGAAAGGTAAGCATCACATTTTTACACTTTTTAAACAATGTAGATTTTTCTTTCCGTCTTTTAGTTGGTGTCATAACACAGAATTATAACGCCCGTCAACAGCGGTTTACCTCCTAATGATTCATGTATGTGTGTAAGGTTCAAAATCTTCCGTAAACAATGCAGAAACCGAAAATCAGAAATCGAATCGAGAAGGAGGTCATATTTTGCCTCATTGTAAACTTACCAACAACGCTAAGCCTTTTCTAACACTGTGGGTATATGCATTTGAGTCCGATATTAACGTTGAGATAATTAGTTTGAAGCACAAATCTACATTTTGTCTTTTTGAGAGGGTTGAAAAAAATCTCGAGTGTACGGTTTAGCCCGTAGTGGTAAAAGTGCACTGTACGGTTTAGACCCGATGTATTTTGTACGGTTTAGACACGAATTTCTTACAAAAACTGTACGGTTTAGACACATACAAATACTAACGTTTGAACATGCGTCGTAGGTCTAGATAGTGTAATCCCAACTAATTAGTGTAGATATTCCTTCACACAATGCCGATTTGCGATTTTTACAGTATATTACAAACAATTAGGATCGAGAACAGAAGCATAGCATATAATCTGGATCTATACTGGTTAACATTTGAAGACAATGAAAAGTTTTGAAGTGAATTTGATTTTTAAGTTTTAACTGATTGGGTATTTGGGTAAAAGTGTTTTACCCGTTTCAGTCCTAATGCAAATACAGGGCGTCTGTAATTAAGTCAAGCACTTTGTACTGTTACTTTACATTATCTTACATATCTTTTCAGATTATTTGCCTGTTACTACTGAGAGACAAAGGAAACCATCAGCCACTGTGTAGATGCCAATCCTAGAAATCCAATGAAAATTAGGAGAAAAGAGCTAAGTCAAATATATCGGGAAAGTCGGGTCAACGTACATTAACTTTTAATGTAATGCCAGACGTTTTGAAATAAACAAGCAAAATAATTCTAAATGGTGAAATACAAACCATTGAAATTCAAGATATTGACGAAGACTTTAGACTTGGCAATTTATTTGGTCCAATAAATATATGTTTTTTTCTCATTAATTTGTTATCCTTTTCTGTTATATAATTATTTCACGGTCACCTTTAAAATGCATGTATGCCCTACGAAATGGCATTTAGACATTCCATACAGACTCAGCCCAGATCCGTCATCGCGAAACTGACGAGATATCGATTAAGTGCTAAATTACATCAACTCAACTAAATGCCTGTAAAACATAATCCGAGGGTAGGTTCTTTTTTCTGACAGATGATACAGATTAACCATTATGTTCGCTAAATGAATTGCCGGCATGTCAAAAACATGTTAGTTAAACTTAAAAATAAATTCGCTTCAATTTTTAAAGTAAAACATTGTCCTTAAATGTTTAATAACCATGTTCTACCCATGATTCTATTCTGGTTTTCCAGTTATCTTACTGAAAGAATGCAACGTGTAATTTTACCTGGTACCTTCTCTGACTGGAATACTATGAAGCTGGTGTTCCACAAGGATATACATTAGGTCCATTGTTATTTCTTGTTTTTATAATTATACGCCCGTTTGAAACAACGGGACGTATTATGGAATGTCGCTGTCCGTCTGTCCGTCCGTCTGTCCGTCTGTAACATCTCTAACTCAAGTTCCGCTTGGTGGATCCTTCCCAAATTTAACCACAATGTTTATCTAGACATGCTACAGTTGCCATCCAAGTCCAGGTTCGTAAATCCAAGGTCAAGGTCACACAATTAGACTTAGAATTTGCGTTTTAGCAAAAATGTTAACCTACCCGTCTGTCTGTAACATCTCTTACTCAAGTTCTGCTTGGTGGATCCTTCCCAAATTTAACCACAATGTTTATCTGGACATGCTACAGTAGCCTGCCAAGTCCCGGTTCGTATATCCAAGGTCTAGGTCACACAATTGGACTTAGAATTTGCGTTTAGCAAAAATGTTAACCTACCCGTCTGTCTGTAACATCTCTAACTCAAGTTCCGCTTGGTGGATCCTTCCCAAATTTAACCACAATGTTTATCTGGACATGCTACAGTAGCCTGCCAAGTCCCGGTTCGTATATCCAAGGTCAATGTCACACAATTGGACTTAGAATTTGCGTTTAGCAAAAATGTTAACCTACCTGTCTGTCTGTAACATCTCTAACTCAAGTTCTGCTTGGTGGATCCTTCCAAAATTTAATCACAATGTTTACCTATACATGCTAAAGTAGCCTGCCAAGTCCGGGTTTGTTCATCCAAGGGCAAGGTTGCTTAATTTGACTTAGAATTTGCATTAAGCAAAAATGTTAACCTCAATTTATGTGGAACACATTTTTTTGAAGTCCACTTATTTACATAACACTTTGCGATAAAGCTTTGAAACTTGGAACACTTGTTCACCGTCACAACCTTCACATGTAAGCATAAGTACATAACTCTGTCAAGCATTTTGACCGAATGATGCCCCTTTTTGACTTACACTTTTTGGTTAAGGTTTTTGTTAAAGTCCATTTATTTACATAACCCGTTCGGATAAAGCTTTTAAACTTAGAACTTTTGTTCACCATCACATGCTTCGCCCGTAGACAACAGTACATAACTCTGTCCAACATTTTGGCAGAATTATGCCCCCTTTTAACTTAGAAATTTTGGTTAAAGTTTGGGTTAAAGTCCATTTATTTACATCACCCTTTGAGATAAAGCTTTTAAAGTTGAAACATTTGTTCACCATCAGAAGCTTCATCTGTAGGCAAGAATAAATACAATGTAATTCTGTCAAGCATTTAGACACAGTTATGGCACTTTTTAATTTAGAATTTTTGGTTAAGGTTTTTTGATAAAACTTGAAACTTGGTTGCAAAATGTACTTAGAATTTGAGTTTAGCAAATACGTTAACCCCAGTTTATGTTGAACAAGACCTCGACGGGCGTATATTGTGCCCACTAGCACTCTTGTTATAAATGATATTGTTAGCGACATTGGATGGAACATTCGTTTGTTTGCTTACGACACTAGCTTGTTTAGTGTAGGTATTACTCCCGTACATATGGCAACAAATAGCAATAATAATATATTAAAAAGGCAGAGAAATGGCTAATTGAATTCAATCCTAAGAAGACCGAGTCGTTAATAATCTCGAGAAAAATGTCTCATCCGTATATATTCACATAAGCACATTGGCGTTCATCTCTCACGTGATCTAACATGGCACATATCGCTACTAAGGCATGGACAAGAATAAATGTCATGCGAAAACTCAAATTCACTTCGGACAGATATTCCCTTGAAACAATATACATGTACGTATATTTCGTGATACCTATTTTAGAATACGATGATACTATATTTGATTACTGTAATGCCAGAGAATCTAACAGTTTTGAAAAAAAATCAATATGAAGCTACCCGTATAGTAACTGGGACAACTAAATTGGTTTCTGTTGGTAAATTATTGCATGAAGTTGGATGGAAACGCATTGAACCAGACGTAAAACACAGACTTATTCTCTTTTATAAAATGGTGTTTCATTTAACTCCAAAATATCTCACAGAACTGGTACCTGAAGTGGCTGGAAGTGTTTCTCGATGCAATTTAAGATTACGAAACGCTGGTAATATTCAACCTCTGGCCTGTCGCACAACCCATTATAGCAACTCTTTCCCCCCTGCAACAATACAGGAATGGAATAACCTCCCCGAAAATGAAAAACAATCTTCTACTCTAAACGCATTCAAAACGTCTCTGAATATCAATCTGCTAACTGTTCCCACACATTTTATTACGGTGTCAGAAAACAGGAGCTCCTGCACAAGAGGCTTCGTACAAACTGCAGTTCCTTGAACCATGACCTATTCTCAAAGAACATATCTGACACTGCCTTGTGTACATGTGGCCTCGTTGAGAACACATCGCACTTCTTCTTAAGCTGTTGCAAATATACCAACGAAGGAAACCAACGAAGGAAAACAACTTTTTGATGATGTTGCCAGATTCACTACTCCGCCCCTGTCTGTGTTTCTGTTTGGTGATCCTCTTTTAAATTATAATAAAAACATCATTATAGACGAAGCTGTACATCGGTTTATCCAAGCCTAAAAACGATTCTAATAAACTCGGTAACGCTCACCTTCTTTCGAATGTGCTTGTACTGCTCAGAATCCTAGACCTCTCTACATATATATGTGTCAACCTTAGTTTCCTTTTTTGTTTCTTTTATTTATTTTGTTTTCTTTTATTCTGAAGTATCTTTCTCAAAAAGTTTTTGTATAAACTGATATATCCTGCTTAATTAATTTAATTAGTTTTTCAGTACAATTAATATAGTACAATAGCGGGCAGTCATTTCTGCATAAAGCGAGTTCAGTAGTTACGGTGATGGGGGGGGGGGGGGGACACAATAAGCAGTCTTGTTTTCGTTTCCATCCTTTTCTTTTCCTTTGTGTTATCATTACAATATTCATGCAAATATTTAAAAATAAAATACGTTTAAACCAATTATATACTGTGCTTCTGATCTCGATCCTAATTGTTTGTGACATGCTGTCATAATGGCAAACATGCATTGCATGAAGGAAGATCCATAAATAATAGTTTGGGTCTATCTAGGCCTACGGCGCAGATTCAAATGGTAGCATTTGTTTTGTGTCTAAACCGTACAGTTTTTCGAAAGAAAATCGTGGCTAAACCGTACAAAAAACATCGGGTCTAAACCGTACAGTGCACTTTTACCTCTAATGGCTAAACCGTACACTCGACATTATTTTCAAACGTCTCCAAAAGACAAAATGTAGATCTGTGCCACAAACTAGGTAACTCAACGTTAATATCGGGCTCAGATGCATATATCCACAGTGTCAGAAAATGTTTGGCGTAGTTGGTAAGTTTACAATGAGGCAAAATATGACCTCCTTCTCGATTCGATTTCTGAATTTCAGTTTATGCAAAGTTTACGGAAGATTTTGAGCCTTACACACATACATGAATCATAAGGGGGCACGCCGCTGTTGACGGGCGTTATAATTCTGTGTTATGACACCAATTAAATGACTGAAAGAAAAATCTACATAGTTTAAACAGTGTAAAAATGTGATGCTTACCTTTCAGCCTCCGTTTTGTCCGCCATCTTGGAAAAGTCTAAACATTCGCGACCGTACAGCTTGCACCACAGTGACGTAGGAGCTCTTCTTCTTCTTTGTGGATACTACACTCCCTCATTACATTGAGGATTATGTGTAGGCGCTGGTTTAAAACATTAAAATGTATTAAAAGTACTAAAAGTTTTAAAAGCGACATGTTTATGAACTTGTGCTAGATAAAAAAAAAAAATAAATTTGTACATGATAAGGACAACACCAAGAATGATAAAAGATAAGACTTTGACATGATAAAAGGTAAAACTTTATACGTGACTTAGAGTATGTTTATCTAAAAGTTGAAGGTGGAGACGATAATGGGCACTGTAACAATGGCTTTAAAAGAGTCGACTGTGGGTGCTTGTTGTGCAGTCACTGGCAGCATATTCCACTGACAGATTGTTCTTGGATAGAAAGAGTATTTATAAAGGTCTTTAGATGTTCGTATTTGTCTATATCCATAAGTGTTACCATGCATGTCTAGTTCTAGAATCAGTTGGAACGAGGAGATAATTTTCAGGGTAGATGGCGGCAATCTGGTGTATTATTTTGTAAAACATTATCAGACGGGTTTTTGTTCTTCGTACTTATAAGGAAGGCCAATTTAGGTTATTTAACATATCTGAAACTGAGTTGGTGTTGTGATATCTATTTGTTACGAATCGTGCTGCCCTTCTTTGTACTCTTTCTATCTGGTTAATTTGGTTTTTCGTATGTGGGTCCCAGACTGATGAGGCATATTCAAGCTATGGTCTCACAATGGCCTTATAAGCATGTTCCTTCACTTTATTCGAGCTGATCTTTAAGTTTCTGCGGAGAAATCCCAGGGACTGGTTTGCTCTGTTTGTGATTGAATTAATATGTTTATTCCACTTAAGATTACTTTGAAGAGTTAATCCTAAATATATAGATGAATCGACTTTTTCAAATATGTGGTTGTGCAATTTGTAACAGTATTTGATCGGATATTTCTTTTGTGTAATGCTTAAGACGTTGCACTTATCAGGGTGGAAGTGCATCAGCCAATCCCTCTCCCATGCACCTGCTGCCGCTAGATCAGACTGGAGAAGTTCTGCATCATTTGAGGTTTTTTTTATTTCTTTGTATATAATGCTGAGTTTTTTTGTTATTTCTTTGTATATAATGCTATCATCACAACAGGTAGAACAGGTAGGTAGGTAGGTGGGTAAGTAGGTAGGTAGGTAGGTAGGTAGGTAGGTAGGTAGGTTGGTAGGTAGGTAAGTAGGTAAGTAGGTAGGTAGGTAGGAAAGTAGGTAGGTAGGTAGGTGGGAAGTTATTATTTGTAACACATTGCTGATTAGGAGAGTTAATTTAACTACATACGAGTTCGACAACAGGTAGAAGTATAAACATATTTTGTAAATGGCCGAAATGTACCGGGCCGTGATGACAATGGTGCGAAACGCATGTAATAATCGCCAATCGGAATACCTCAACCATTTCCCTAACCTTGGCGAATTATAGGAACCAGACGACATATCTAGGCTACTGAAACGCCTCTCGCCAACGGGCGTAATCCTGTTTTCCAAACGAATAAGCGGAATCACACCAGCGCGTCTGATGCACGTCTTCGTTCACGTATAAGGTGAGATCTTATATCCATATTGACTAACAAATGAAGATGGACTGTTTCACAGTGAACGGACACCGCGTTTGGTCGTCTTGCCACAGTAAAACAATTGGCCGCCATATTGCGAGGTGAAAACAACTGCGCAGTTTAGTCAGTCTAATTATATTTTATTGCTTGTTAATTATAAAACATATAACATAGTTATACATACATTCACACATATATGCACAGCCACACACACTCACTAGCTAGACTGAAATGAAAAAGAAAATCTAGATTCTACTTTCGATTTGAATAGCGTGTTCTCTGACCGTCTTTCGAACCACTTAATTTTTGACCAGGAACAGAAAACGTTTACTGTGAATATTGAAGAAAATAATAAATCAGCAGTTCAAAATAATCTTTTATACATACCTTGAAATAATTAAGTAATTATATCCTCATCTAATAATCCCCAAACAATCCAGTGTTCACCACCACCCGCATAAAAACAAAAATGGCTGCCAGAAAAAGATCACCTGCTTTTCGAACCTTTATTTTAGAATTTGTTTAGTGTTTACTGTAGGGGTGTAACAATACATCGAACTATCGATGTATTGCGATAGTTCTTTATCCCAGTTACTCTAACGATAGTTATTTCCAATTAACAATAGAGCTCATTATACAGGTTGCTGTCAGTAAAAGCAACAACACATCAGGCCAACGGAGCTGGTAGACAATGTACCACTAACTACTTGGCCGCCTTCATCCATTCAAAGAAAAGGCCTCTGTCAAACTGGACTTAACTCATGACTTAGATAAAATTTTACTGCAAGTATCTATCTATGGTTACTCAAAAGTGCCCGACGCATGCTTGGACTCACCATGGACCCCTCCCCCTCCCCCCCCCCCCCCCCCCTCCCAAAATTAAAAAAATGTGATCGAAGTATGTTCAACTAGCTTCAACCAATTTCAATCATTTTGGTCTTGATCCGTTCCAAATTCCATATGCTAAGCGGCACAGTTAGTGCTTTTCTTAAATATTTGCTCCGTCTTGTCGCTGCAAGACCGCATATTTGAAAATACGCTAGAGCGAAACGATGTGCATACATGCCAAGTTCTCCCGCTGGTTTTCCAGAAGTTTGGTCATGAAAATCCAGAAGATTTGATGAAAATCCAGAAGATTCCAAAATATTGCATTTTCACTGATCATATTTTCATAAATGAACCTATCTATTCCTAGTGTCCAAATAACAATAGTAGCAAACAGTGCAGACCCGTACCAAAAGCCCTCTGGTAAGAGTCTGCATTGTTTCCATTTAAACCACCTAGTAGCCTTCTAGATATTTTTCCGGAAAGGCCCTCTCCGCCTCACCCTAACCTCAAAAAGCAATAAAAAACCCTAACCTTCTTATGGCATCAAATGAAGACATGAGTTCACTTCAGCATTTAGGCTTCACTGGGTTAATGAAAATTGTTAAGTTTCCAATTACATACTACTCTTATTATCACTTATGATTTTTTAACATGTACCTATAAGAAAACTTCAACTAGGGCCATCTACTGACACTCCAACACTGTCTGTTCTTTTATATTCTTTATTCCATATAACTTCCAATAGCACATAAACAACTATTACATTTTAAATGGATACACAACAAATAGATAATGAGTCTGGAATGGTTCCTATCAACTTTTCTGAGTCTCAGAATAAAATCATACTAAAGCTTCAGATTTACTTCAACTAAATTTGATCCATCTGATGTTTGAGTATGATTGTAAGCTTTAGTCCAAATATGATTGAGAAAATTCATGAGTGAAATTGTTATTGGAGGTAAAGCATAATACATTAAAACCCTGTCACTCAAGTAAATAAATAAATACAACAAAGACAATCAAAGAATAAAGCAATTAAGCATGATCAAACTATATTCAACTCTCTCCCTAATACAAATGGCTTTTTCAAACTGAGTTTATCAAGAGAAGACAGTCCAGAAAGAATTTTAAGTCATACTCAGTTTTACTTGATCATAGAATTAAGTCCCATTTTCATTTTAATAACATTTCCTTCATATAAACACATTTTCCTGCTCTGGCAAATAGAGAAGTACCTGATCAGACAGCTATACATGAGCTGTCTGATCTGGATCTGCTCTGTTTGCTAATGAAATTCAATAGCCCTATACCTTAAATATAAATCTAAGCAAACCATATTTCATGTGTCCATGTTCCACCATGAACTGTTTTCTTGTTCTTAAACTACTAAAGACATGCCTGTTTGGCTGCCTTACACAAGTCTTTGGTCACATTAAATGCTGTACAGTCACAAGTACGGTTTATTTTACATGACAGTAGGGCCTCAACTGTCCTGGAATCAAGGTTTCCTCTATGATCTGACTGAATTTTACGAAGCATAGAGAAACACCTTTCTGGGTCCGCATTTGAATGTGGTAAACTAAGGGCCGCCAAAGCAACCTCACCAAGGAGTTTAAATCTATATTGGCCCATAGATGTCTTCATTTGGGAGACGTCTACCCTCCAGCAGTCTAGGGGTGTGGCATTTTGGTTCTCTTTGGTGGGCTGCTGATAGAATGGGGGAAATACTGTTACTGGTGTGAGCTGGTAATCAATCAATTCCTGTCTCAGTCTTTCAATGTTCAAGTCATCTGCTACTCCAAGACGACGGGCAAGCTTCTCCACTGTAAATAAGATAAACAGGTTAGAACGTTTTAGAAACAACTGTAAATAGAATAAGTAGTTAAGAACTTATAATTATTTCCTGAAAAAAAAAAGATATCAAGCCTTTTTGAAAACTTTTCATTTTATCACAGGCAATGTTTCATATACGTTAATTAAAAAATAGTGATATCTTTCAGTTAGAAAAGCTACTTATGCTTTGTTTACTCACAGCATTTTTTTTAAATTTTATTTATAATGCTTTAGCAACTCACCAGCCTCTGTGTCGCAGGCTTGCTTCATGTTTGGGTTAAGGGCACCCAGAAATGTCAGAACCTCATCATTGAAAGGGAACTTTGCCAGCATCTTCTCCGTTACCTCCATATAAAAGTCTCTCACACCTCTGGGAAAGAAAAATATAGATTTTTCAATTAGAAAACAGAACATTTTTAATATTTTAGAAACTATAATCTATAAAATTGCATAAGCAAACAGAGAATACCATGATCCTACAGGAGCTTCTTGGTCTACCCTGTTTGCCAGTACGGAAAATGTTATCATTATTTGATGAATAGTGTATTTTATCAAATCATTTACATTTATCAAACTACAAAACTGACTCAGTCAGAGAGGGTCCTGCAGATGGTCTTTTGTTGAATATGACATTTTTTATGGATCAAGGGCAGATAACTCTTGACATAGTGGCATCTTCCTCTGATGATACCTAAGCATATGCCCTCAACATGAAACCAATATGTGAATTTCGGTTTGAGTTATCGCGTCACATCAAAATTGTTGACAAACGGACGGACGGAAAGACACAGACAGACAGACAGAAATGTGATTTCTATAGGGCTCCTACATTTTCAATGCAGGGCCCTAATTATCATGTACATTTATCAAATTACCTGAAGAACTTGGAAACATCAGCAGGACTGATGTCTTGTTGGTCACTCAGGAATCGTCTAGTTTCCATCCCCACAGCCAGTAAACTGTCATTGTGGTGTTTGCTAGTAGATTTATAGTCCACCAAGGTGACATGCTCTGCTGCTTTGATGGTGCCCATTGTGACGAACTTGGCCATGAAGAGCTTCATCAGACGCTCCATTTCGTCATGCAGATATGCCACCATTGAATCACCAGCCTGCAATAAACAAATATGATTGAGAAACAAATTCTTCATAGTAACTTGATGTGTTGCTTATTTTTCATTTTGTTTTCACGATATTTAAATTATCTACAATGATGTCTGGGTATGAAAATCTTTGTATATATATGAAACTAGAACTATCACTAAAGGTGATGGAATACTTGCTCAGCTGCCATGATCGCAAATCTGCCAGGGACAGACACACTGACTCCTATATATCCCCGCTCAAACTGTTTGCTGGGGTATCATGATAAATGAGCTCTTATCTGTGTATTAAAGTAAACAAGAGTGTTCGGAGGAACACATGTGTCACCTGCTCGCAGCTGACACAAAAACTTATTGTTAATATGAAAATGTAGAATAACTCCATAATGATTAGTTTCGAAATGACAGCCAAAAACAGAAAGTGTGACAGGCAGGCAGGCAGACAGACAGACGGTCGGACAGACAAACAGACGACGGAAAAGTGATCCCTAAGTGACACACTGCCTCTCAGCAGGTGACACAAAAATGCAATTTTGGGAGAAAACTTACTTGGAACATGGTGTTGAACTCATTCAGAGGACCAATGATGAATGATAAGAATCTGTATGTCAGCTGCATCACTGGATCATCCAGGCCGACTGCGCATCGATGAACCCGACTACCAGTCTTTTCAGACTCTTCATGGCTCTTGAAGTAGGACAAGAGGGCAGGCCACTGCTGTATCAGTCGATTCACACATTTCTGAAGGCTCAGCCATCTGGTCCCACAGTGCTTCACCAGCTTGTATTCCTCTGTATCGGTGAAGGCCAAGAACTCTCTGAACACCTCTCGACGTTTAGCACTGAAAGGAAAGCAATACAGAATAATTTGGCTGAATGTGATCACAAATATCATTTTCTCAAGAAATAAAATTATGAGAAGAACCATGTGTAGCTGAATGTATTTTTTTATTAATAAATAGACTAATTATGCTCAGTGTGCAAAACCAAGGACTGCAATTAATTCTTGCTGCAAACGTGAAGTATCAGTTCTGTGCTCGATCCACCGCATTCATGATTCTGTTGTCGAAAGATATTGAGAATTAACCTTTTTTCTCAATAAAAATTGACAAACAGAGTAGAACAAGATAAGACATCCACATTATGCGCTGTCTGATCAAAGTCTTTTCTGTTTGCTAAAAATATCTTCCAGATCTGTTTCTACCCATTGAACGGTTTGTCTTGTTTAAACTCACCTGTGCTGAAAGTGGTAGAAGATGTCTACTAGTAGGTCTTCTACTGCTACTGGCAGTTGCTTCAGCCCATACTGAGTGCAGGTACTCGCAATATGGCAGATGCACCCAACGCTTATGATGTTTGGCTGCTTCTCACGCACACGGGACAGTACCGAGTTGTTTTTTCCAACCATCACATTGGCATTGTCGCTGCTGTAGCCCACAAGGTTTTGCCATGGAATGTCCCTTTCTCTGAAAAAGTTAAAAATATCAAATTAACAATTTTAAATTCTAATACATTTTAGTGAGGCAAAAATGCCCAGACAAATATTAATATTACCACTTAGTTTCTGTACTTTAAAAAAAATCAGTTACATTTAAATTCTTTCAACTCTTTCCATGCTAAGTAAATGTCCGACCGTCTGCTTAATGTAGTTTACTAATACCAATCTGGATCTTAACCCTGTACTCCATGAATATTAATGTAAGAAATAATGACATCATGAATATTAATAATCATGAATATTAAAACAGGAAATACAGTAGAACCCCTCTAATGCGACCGCTTCATGAGTAAACAGTTTATAAGCAGTTGTTTGCTTAATGCAGGACAAAAGTAATGCAGAAAGTTCCTAGTGGAGCTTTCCTCATTACTTTTGTCCTGCATTAAGCTACCACCTGCATATAACACCCATAATTATAACTCTTTAAGGTGGTTACATTAGAAAGGTTTTACTGTATTGGCAATGGCAGATACTGTAGAATCGTACCTAAAGTATTTCATGAGCAAACCGAGCTGACCCTGATCAGAAGGCTCCTATAAGGGCCGTCTGATCTGGGTCTACTCTGTTTGCAAAGGCATATTTTTCGAGGAGAGGGTTAAGCATGATTGACATAACATGAATAACATTTTACTCACAATTAATGTTTTTAAATTACTTAGCAGATTGAAAAATTGATTCTTACACTATCACTTGTTCAAGGCAGTTGAACAGATTCTGTCCAGTGCCTATGTTGCAGACTGGCATGGCTAAGAACTTTGTAGAAACACGCCGAATTTCATTGTCATATACCCTAACAAGGATGGCCACACATTTCTCGGAACCTTTGTCATTTGACTCGTCCATGAGCACTGAGAATTTGTTTTCCATACACAGTTTAGTGACTTTCTTATCAAACATAGGGGCTAAGGCATTTTTCACAATGCTAGAAGTCTTGGTTTTCTTGCAGCGAAACTTCTGGGCAATTTTAGAGTCATGAAACATAGTCTTCATTAGATCTGATAGATGATCAGCAACAGAGAAGGGCAAGTTGTGCTCAGCAATAAAGTTGGAGAACATAACTTCTGCTTTTGTAACGTCATCTGCTGGCTGATTTGCACTAAACATAAGAGTCACCTTTGGCACATTTGATGCAGCTTTGCAATTTGCCTGATGAGTTGCACTTTTTATATGTCTAGTAAGGTCATTCTTGCCACCACTGGCAATACTGATGTGGCTTTTACACAAAGTGCACAAGGCATAGCTGCATCCTTTCTCACTACGTCTAACACAGTCAAATTCTGAGATCCATAACTGATTGAATTTGCTCAGATACTTTTTCTTTGATGGTGTACCTCCTAAGGAAGCATCTGCAGGTCTTTTAGCCATTTTGATGGCGGACTCTTAATATGTACTTAAGAATTAGCCCTTAATACTTGATGCACTTGACTTCCCTTACTTTAGCTACAATGACTTGGATCATCAAATGGTAATATATATATATGCATGTCTATCCTACGTAAGCCTACAGTGTACAGCAGAAAATCACACTTACCAGAATTACTGTCGCCAAACAGCACGGTGCAGTACCCCAGTCATGTATAAGAAAATGTCGGCCTCTTTGAATGGCTCCATTTCAGTCCATTAATTGGTGATGATTACTAATTGCTGACACTTAGAGAGGGGTATCTCTTGCCCTCTCGTAGACCTTAATCCCTTGTGTAAACAAATGTCTGCCATGTGTGTGTATTGTGATACACCCCAAGGCTATCCAAATGCGAAAAACATCACGTGGCCTCGTGACCTCGCGTAACCTTATCGATCGATATCGGAGTGCAGGCAAAGACTCGCTGATTGCCGAAATGGCTGTCTGCTATACAGGTGAAGGTATAATCGTGAAATTTTTATTTCCCGGGAGATTTCAAGGTTTTCCGTACTATCGGGAGAATGCTTCAAAATGCAGGAGACTCCCGGAAATTCCGGGAAACTTTGCATGTAAGGATGTGACTCCCGCCGGGATACATAGAAGTATATAGGGGGATCTGTATTCATTAAACTTTTCAACAAAAACGCGAATTGTGCTGAAACACATTCAAAAAACATTCAACTCACCGCAGTTAAAACGGTGCTGGCTATTTCCAGTCTGTTACGATACGCCAGTTTTCTTTCTCCTACTTTCGTTTTGAATGAAGTTGGCCATTCGCTGTGGCCCGGAAGTGGTAGTCAATTTGCATATCGAATAGGTTATGAGCTGGGTCACAGCAAAATGGTCGCATCCGTACAAAAGGAAAGTTGGAGAAAGAAAACTGGCGCCTCGTAGCAGACTGGAAATAGTAAGCGCCGTTTTAATTGCGGTGAGTTTAATGTTTTTCGATAGTGTTTCACCATAATTCCCGTTTTTGTTGAAAAGATTAACGAATACAGATCCCCCTCAGCTATTTTTTTCCTGGGATTGTGAATGGGTCCGGTACCACTTGAATTGTGAAAAATTAGCGTCGTTTTGGCAAAAATTGTGAAAAAAGTATCAGTGTTTTTACAAAAATTGTGAAAATTTGGATAAGTGGTTAAATTTAGCTGTTTAAGGGGAATACAAAAACAAATAAGCAAATATTCTCATCTTGGAACTATAATTGTGGAACCAGCTGATTGAACTAAATGTTTACAATTGGATTTCTCTCTTTTTCATTTGTTTAAAGTTTTCAATAATGCACTCCTTTTGCCTTTTAGTCAACACGTTTGACCCCTCTCTACATAAGAGCATGAGGGTGTCAAGACTTGTCAAGCTTTTAAACGTATTTGCCGTTTTGCCACATCTTGCAGCCGGTGTTAATGTCAACAATCAAACGGTGTCGAAGTAATGGTTTTAGGCCTGTTTAAAACACATGCGGTTTCAAATGAATTTTAAAAACTGATTCCACATACCAGGTAGTAATAGTAACTTTCGCGAACTCTTTTTAATATCAAACCATACAAAAGTAATTTGAAGGCATATATCGCCTGCACATTTTTACCGGGTTTTCCAAGGAAAACTCCGGTTATTGAAATGGTGATGTACGGCGGGCGGGCGGCTGCCAGTTTTGTCCGGACGATAACTCCTATGGCTCATGCCATTAGATTGAAACTTCATACATAGAAAGATCATGATAAGAGGAAGTGTCATGCACAAGGTCCATAACTCTGGCTTCACTAATATTAGAATTATGCCCCTTTGAACTTAAATGTGTCAGTCCTTATGTTCGTCCGTCCGGTCTTATCCGGGCTGTAACTTAGAACTCCATGGATGGATTGTGAAATCACTTGGCATAAATATACCTCTAGACTGTATGGTGTGTCGCATGAAAAAACCATGTCAATAGCTGAAAGATCAAGGTCATACTTAGATATGGTGTGTGAGTACATTTTGGGATGGCGGAGTGTCGCATGCTATTTATAGGTTTATGTGACCATGACCATGGGCTTCATTTACAAGAAAAACTTGTCCGGAGCATAACTCCTATACAGAATCAGCTAGGATCACCAAATATGGTGTGTAAGTTCATCTTGGGATGGCAGAGTATCGCATACTATTTTTAGGTCAATGTAACCTTGACCTTGAACTTTGACTTCATTTACAAAAAAGCTTGTCCGGAGCATATCTCCTTCACTACTTCAGCTAGGATCACCAAATATGGTGTGTGAGTACATCTTGGGATGGCAGTGTCGCATACTATTAATAGGTCAATGTGACCTTGACATTGACCTTGTGCTTCATTTACAAGAAAAACTTGTCCGGAGCATACCTCCTATACTGAATCAGCTAGGATCACCGAATATGGTGTGTGAGTTCATCTTGGGTTGGCGGAGTATCAAATACTTTTTTTAGGTCAATGTGACCTTGACCTTGAACTTTGACCTCATTTGCAAAAAACCTTGTCCGAAGCACATCTTCTACACTGCTTCAACTAGGATCACCAAATTTGGTGTGTGATTACATTTTGGGATAGCGGAGTGTCGCATACTATTTATAGGTCAATGTGACTTTGACCTTGGGCTTTATTTACAAAAACACTTGTCTGGAGCATACCTCCTATACGGAATCCGCTAGGATCACCAAATATGGTGTGTGAGTTCATCTTAAGTTTGCAGAGTGTCACATACTATTTTTAGCTCACCAGAGCACTTTTGTGCTCAGGGTGAGCTTTTGTGATCACTTGATGTCCGTCGTCCGTCGTCGGACGTCAACAATTTGAACCTTTAAAAATCTTCTCCTCTGAATCTACAGGGTTCTCAGCTTTCATCTTTGGTACATAGCATCATCTTTGGGTCCTCTACAAAAGTTATATAAATTTTGCCCCTGGGGTCAAAATTGGCTCCGCCCCAGGGGTGCCTTGTTTTCTATTGAAATATATAATAAAACTTTGAAAATCTTCTCCTCTGAATCTACAGGGTTCTCAGCTTTCATATTTGGCACATAGCATCATGTTCAGGTCCTCTACAAAAGTTATATAAATTATGCCCCTGGGGTCAAAATTGGCCGCGCCCCAGGGGTAGCCAGTTTTGAATAGAAACATATAGTGACAACTTTGAAAATCTTCTCCTCTGAATCTACAGGGTTCTCAGCTTTCATATTTGGCACATAGCATCATGTTCAGGTCCTCTACAAAATTATATAAATTATGGCCCTGGGGTTAAAATTGGCCCCGCCCCAGGGGTGGGCAGTTTTCAATAGAATCATATAGTGAAATCTTTGAAAATCTTCTCGTCTGAAACTGGAAGGTTCTCAGCTTTCATATTTGGCACATAGCATCATGTTCAGGTCCTCTACAAAAGTTGTATAAATTATGCCCCTGGGGTCGAAATTGGCCCCGCCCCAGGCGGCCGTTTCACTAAACTTCGTAACTTACCAACTTCGTTGGCTTAAGAATTTTGCTTACGAAGTTCGTACGAAAAAAGTTACGAGCGTTTCACTAACAGGTTCGTACGAAAGACACTTGCGAACTTCGTAGCTGCGAAATTCGTAAGTCCTCTTCACAACTAAGGTAGGATTATTCCATAGCAACACACACTTCCGTCGCAGGCGCGGGCGTGATATAAATGTATGTATGCATATTCACCGTGTAATATTTCCCATTCAATAGTTTATGTCTCATTTGAAATTGCTACTTAGCGTGCAACTGTGTTACTATTCATCGCTAGGATGTGAAATTACGGGATATTTTGTACAAGAGATGTTCAAAATTACCAAAGCGAACATACGCTCCTTTCGGCAACGATTCTACTCGCACCTTCCGCCCGTTATTAAAACTGATTTCAGTACGAATGTAATCCTGTATAGATATCAACAAACCATACATGGTTAAATAAAATAAAAATCGGCTTGATTTTTTTATATTTAAATATGTAAATCTACCTTAAATACCGATTTCAGCCTCTTAATTTTTGTGACATCACTCATCAGCTTAATTGTTTTTTAATAAATTACCCCCCCCCCCCCCCCCCTTTTCCCCTTTCCTTAACATGCCCCCACACACCAAAAAAATAAAGCAGATACCTTCAAGCAGCATATTTAATTTGATAACGTTTACATAGACTTTTTATCATATTTATGATCTACATATTTATTGAAAATTCGGCAAAATCTACCAAATTAATATCCAGTATGACTGCCCGTCTTCTATGTTGAATTACTTAACAGGAAGGTCATATTGTTCATGTGTTGCTCACCCAGTTAATCAATCTACTTATGCAACAGACACGCATGATTTAATCCTTCATGCAAACACCTTTTCACACGTTTGCAGAGAGTTCTTACAGCAGCAGCTACAGGCCCGTACCCAGGTGGGGGGATCCCCCCCCCCCCCCCCCCCCCCCCAGCTGGTATACATAAATTTGTTTTTAATATAACCAGGTGAGCGAATAAGGGCCATCATGACCCTCTTGGTAAACTGTAACATTCGATGTTTGTAGTTTTGATCAGGGTTGTTTTCATATTCAGAATAAATACATAAGCGGATGCTAGTTCTGAGATGAATAATGCAGAGTCTGTCCATGGCAAAAAAAAACATAATCAAATGTCTGTCTGCCTGCCAATGGCAAAAAACTTTAATCATGTTCATAATTATGTGTGTCTGTCAATGGCAAAAAAAACCTTTAGCCTTGATCACAACTTTTGGTGTTAATATAATTATACAAAGCCCCTGCATTGAAACATAAATGCTTTAAGTCTATACACTGAAATCCAGGTAAAAAGGAGCCGATTTCCTATAATATAACATAAAATTATATCTTGATAGAGTGATTCAGATAGCAGGAAATTGCACCATTCAATGCGGCATACCCCCCAAAAAATCGACTTAAGTAAAAGTTATTGTCCCGACAAGAAAATATGAAAAAGGGGAGTAACTCCAGAAATATTGATGCTAGAGTTATTGCCCTAGTGCATGACATTACACCTCATCATGCTTGTTCCATATGAGAAGTTTCAAATCAATTGAACCAATACATAAAGAGTTATTAACTGGACAAGAAAATATGAAAAGGGGAATAACTCCAAAAATATCGATGCTAGGGTTATGGCCCTTGTGCATGACACTAACCCTCATCACGCTTCTTCAATGTGTGAAGTTATAATGAATTTGGCATAACTTTGTAGGAGATATGGCCCGGACACGAAGCGTGACAGACTGACGGACGGACGGATAGACAGACGGACGGAATCGAGCAAACCTATAGTCCCCCAACCGGTAACCGGTGGGGGACTAATAATACCCATACATATCAACTTTATCTTAACCCTTTCCCTGTTGCATATGACATCATGAATATTCATTAGCTGAACTTTTATAATGACATATGAACATAGGATTTTTGGCCATGGCAGAAATTGTCAAGTAGATATATTATAATTTCATAAAGAAACAGAGCAGACCCTGATCGGACAGCTCCTACAAGAGCCATCTGATCTGGGTCTGCTCTGTTTACAAAGGTGTGAAAAGGCATTTGTATGAGGGAAAGGGTTAATGCCTATATAAAGGCTTAAAGGACAGCGATGCTTATTCATAAAGTGGCCATTCTAGAGAGGTTCTACTATAATGAACTTTCTGTATAAACCTCCTTTAAAATCTGATGTTTGTAAAACAAAACAATTCTAGATATACCAGTCTTTATTACTACACTGGATGAGAATACATGTCAGATATTTCAATCATTTGTGTATTATTACATGATGATTGACAGCCCAGGCATCAACTGTTCACCTGTAGATCTATGTACGGACTGTACGGTATACATAATTATATGGTCCTGCTTATAGATAAAACATGGCATCAGGAAGCCTCATCAATGAGCTGTAAGACAACCTGCTAATTTTGTGATGGTTGCCATCTGCCGGGATATCGTAAAACCGAAAATAGCTCGATATCACCATTTAGAGACACACATGTGAACTTTGGGGGGGGGGGGGGGGGGGGGGGGGGGGGTTATGCAAAGTATTCGAAAATTGGAAACGATTGATAAGTGTCTTGAGCAAACTTACCTGTGATTTAGAATGTTCTTTCCTCATTAAAGTGGTTCTTTAATTGCAGATTTTAGTTGCAAATATTGGTTCGACATCACGAATACTCAGCATTGTCTTGGTTGCAGTAAACATCCATTGCGGCATTGTCTAAAACTTGCACCATAACACGACTGTGTACTTCGGGGCTTGTCGGACCGCACTAAATTTCTAAATTTACAAGAGAATGGAGTTCTGTCCGTCATTATATGGTCGAATCACACTAAAACAAAGACGGCCGCCATGACACTTACGAATTTTTTGGAGTTTACGAATGCCCCTACCCTATCTTAAAGTTACGAAAGAATTTGAAGAATTCAAATATGTTGGATCTGAAAATAGCCTATGAGGGAATGGGATAGGAGCCAACTGATCAGGGTCTGTTCTGTTTGCTGATGACATGATACATGTATAAATGGTTTTCTACAAAATATGTGTATTAGAATAATGCATCTCTAGAATAATTAGTATGCATGTTTTCATTATTTCTTGCATAAATATTCATGGAGGAAAGGGTTAAGACATATCTGACCATTAGTCCATTACTGATCTAGATCTACACTGATTGCATAGCATTAGTATGTGACTTTGACATTTGATGATTTCAGGACTGATTGAATGGTAAATTTTTGCTAACTGTTTTGCCTTGTCAACATGTTCTAAGGTATTGCCATGTAAACTATGTCTATGTGTTCTTGCTTATAGCAAAGCCATGTAGATCTATGTACGGACTGTACGGTATACAGAATTATATGGTCCTGCTTATAGATAAAACATGGCATCAGGAAGCCTCATCAATGAGCTGTAAGACAGCCTGCTAATTTTGTGATGGTTGCCGTCTGCCGGGATATCGTAAAACCGAAAATAGCTCGATATCACCATTTAGAGACACACATGTGAACTTTGGGGGGGGGGGGGGAATGTTCTTTCCTCATTAAAGTGGTTCTGTAATTGCAGATTTTAGTTGCAAATATTGGTTCGACATCACGATACTCAGCATCGTCTTGGTTGCAGTAAACATTTATTGCGGCATTGTCAAAAACTTGCACCATAACACGACTGTGTACTTCGGGGCTTGTCGGACCGCACTAAATTTCTAAATTTACAAGAGAATGGAGTTCTGTCCGTCATTATATGGTCGAATCACACTAAAACAAAGACGGCCGCCATGACACTTACGAATTTTTTGGAGTTTACGAATGCCCCTACCCTATCGTAAAGTTACGAAAGAATTTGAAAAATTCGTACGAAGTCGAGTTTAGTGAAACGCAATTTAAGGTCTGCGAACTTCGTACGAATTTCTTACGATAAATTTGATCGTACGAAGTTTAGTGAAACGGTCCCCTGGGGTAGCCAGTTTTGAATAGAAACATATAGTGATCTTTTCTTCTGAATCTACAGGGTTCTCAGCTTTCATATTTGGCACATAGCATCATGTTCAGGTCCTCTACAAAATTTATATAAATTATGCCCCTGGGGTCAAAATTGGCCCCACCCCAGGGGTGGTCAGTTTTCAATAGAAACATATAGTGAAACTTTGAAAATCTTCTCCTCTGAAACTGGAAGGTTCTCAGCTTTCATATTTGGCACATAGCATCATGTTCAGGTCCTCTACATGAGTTATATACATTATGCCCCTGGGGTCGAAATTGACCCCGCCCCAGGGGTGGGCAGTTTTCAATAGAAACGTATAGTGAAAACTTTGAAAATCTTCTCCTCAAAATCTACAGGGTTCTTAGCTTTCATATTTGGCACATAGGATCGTATTCAGGTCCTCTACAAAAGTTATATAAATTATGCCCCAGGGGTCAAAATTGGCCCCGCCACAGGGGTAGCCATGTCTCAATAGAAACATATAGTGACAACTTTGAAAATATTCTCCTCAGAAACTGGAAGGTTCTCAGCTTTCATATTTGATACATAACATCATGTTCAGGTCCTCTACAAGAGTTATATAAATTATGCCCCCGGGGTCAAAATTGGCCCCGCCCCAGGGGTAGCCAGTTCGCAATAGAAACATATAGTGTCAAATTTGAAAATATTTTCCTCAGAAACTAGAAGGTTCTCAGCTTTCATATTTTGGCACATAGCATCATGTTCAGGTCCTCTACAAAAGTTGTATAAATTATGGATCAAAATTGGCCCGCCCCAGGGGTGGCTAGTTTTCTCTAGAAACATATAGTGAAAACTTTGAACATCTTCTCCTCTGATTGCCTGGTGAACGATGTCAGGGCCATTCTGGCCCTCTTGTTAGGTCAATGTGACCTTGACCTTGCACTTTGACCGCATTTGCAAAAATAATTTGTCAGAAGCATATCTCCTACACTACTTCAGCTAGGATCACCAAATGTGGTGTGTGAGTACATTTTGGGATTGCAAAGTGTCGCATACTATTTATAGGTCAATGTGACCTTGACCTTGGGCTTTATTTACAAAAACACTTGTCTGGAGCATACCTCCTATATGGAATCAGCTAGGATCACCAAATATGATGTGTGAGTTCATCTTGGGTTGGCGGAGTGTCACATACTTTTTTAGCTCACCAGAGCACAAAGTGCTCAGGGTGAGCTTTTGTGATCGCCCGTTGTCCGTCGTCGTGCGTCGTTCGTCGTCCGTCGTCAACAATTTGAACCTTTAAAAATCTTCTCCTCTGAATCTACAGGGATCTCAACTTTCATCTTTGGCACATAGCATCATATTCAGGTCCTCTACAAAAGTTATATAAATTATGCCCCTGGGGTAAAAATTGACCCCGCCCCAGGGGTGCCTTGTTTTCAATAGAAACATATAGTAAAACTTTGAAAATCTTCTCCTCTGAAACCACAAGCTTCTCAGCTTTCATAATTGGCACATAGCATCATGTTCAGGTCCTCTACAAAAGTTATATAAATTATGGCCCTGGGGTCAAAATTGGCCCCGCCCCAGGGGTGGGCAGTTTTCAATAGAATCATATAGTGCAAACTTTGAAAATCTTCTTCTCTGAAACTGGAAGGCTCTCAGCTTTCATATTTGGCACATAGCATCATGTTCAGGTCCTCTACAAAACTTATATAAATTATGGCCCCAGGGTCAAAATTGGCCCCGCCCCAGGGGTGGGCATTTTTCAATAGAAACAAATAGTGAAATCTTTGAAAATCTTCTCCTCTGAAACTGGAAGGCTCTCAGCTTTCATATTTGGCACATAGCATCATGTTCAGGTCCTCTATAAAAGTTGTATAAATTATGGCCCCGGGGTCAAAATTGGCCCCGCCCCAGGGGTGGGCAGGTTTCAAAGGAAACAAATAGTGAAATCTTTGAAAATCTTCTCCTCTGAAACTCGAAGGTTCTCAGCTTTCATATTTGGCACATAGAATCATGTTCAGGTCCTCTACAAAAGTTATATTATTTATGGCCCCGGGGTCAAAATTGGCCCCGCACCAGGGGTGGGCAGTTTTCAATAGAAACAAATAGTGAAATCTTTGAAAATCATCTTGTCTGAAACTGGAAGGTTCTCAGCTTTCATATTTGGCACAGAGCATCATGTTCAGGTCCTCTACAAGTGTTATATAAATTATGGCCCAGGGGTCAAAATTGGCCCCGCCCCAGGGGTGGGCAGTTTTCAATAGAAACAAATAGTGAAATCCTTGAAAATCTTTTCCTGTGAAACTGGATGGTTCTCAGCTTTCATATTTGGCACATAGCATCATGTTCAGGTCTTCTACAAAAGCTATATAAAGTATGGCCCCGGGGTCAAAATTGGCCCCGCCCCACGGGTGGGCAGTTTTCAATAGAAACAAATAGTGAAATCTTTGAAAATCTTCTTCTCTGAAACTGGAAGGCTCTCAGCTTTTATATTTGGCACAGAGCATCACGTTCAGGTCCTCTACAAAATTTATATAAATTATGACCCTGGGGTCAAAATTGGCCCTGCCACAGGGGTAGTAGACAGTTTTCAATAGAAACATATTGAGAAAACTGAGAAAATCTTCTTCTCTGAAACTGGAAGGTTAATCTCAGCTTTCATATTTGGCTCATAGCATCATGTTCAGGTCCCCTACAAGTTTTTCTAAATTATTCCCCTGGGGTCAAAATTGGCCCGCCCCAGGGCCGGCTAGTTCTCTATAGAAACTTATAGTGAAAACTTTGAAAATCTTCTCCTCTGATTGTCTGGTGAGCGCTTCAGGGCCATTCTGGCCCTCTTGTTTTAGGTCAATGTGACCTTGACCTTGAACTTTGACCTCATTTGCAGAAAAAGCTTGTCCGAAGCATATCTCCTACACTATTTCAGCTAGGATACCAAATGTGGTGTGGGAGTACATTTTGGGATGGCTCAGTGTCGCATACTATTTATAGGTCAATGTGACCTTGACCTTTATTTACAAAAACACTTGTCCGGAGAATACCTCCTATATTGAATCAGCTAGGAACACCAAATATGGTGTGCGAGTTCATCTTGGGATGGCGGATGTTGCATACTATTTTTAGGTCAATGTGACTTTGACCTTTGACCTCAGTTACAAAAAAAGCTTGTCCTCAGTATATCTCCTACACTACTTCAGCTAGGATCACCAAATATGGTGTGTGAGTACATCTTGGGACGGGGGAGTGTCACATACTATTTATAGGTCAAGGTGACCTTGACCTTTGACCTCATTTACAAAAAAAACTTGTCCGGAAAATGTTTCCTACATTACTTCAACTATGATCACCAAATATGGTGTGTGAGTACATCTTGGGATGGCAGAGTGTCGCATACTATTTATAGGTCAATGTGACTTTGACCTTGGGGTTTATTTACAAAAGAAATTTTGTCCGAAGCATACCTCCTATACTGAATCAGCTAGGATCACCAAATATGGCATGTAAGTTCTTCTTGGGATGGCGGAGTGTTGCATACTAATTTTAGGTTAATGGCAGAGTGTCACATACTATTTATAGGTCAGTGTGACCTTGACCTTGGGCTTCATTTACAAAAAAAAATATCTTGAGCTTACCTCCTACACTGTATCAGCTTGGTTCACCAAATGTGGTGTGTGAGTTCGTCTTGGGATCACATACTAGTTATAGGTTTATGTGACCATGACCTTGACCTTTTGTGCTCAGGGTGAGCTTTTGTGATCACTTTATGTCCGTCGTCCGTCGTCGGGCGTCAACAATTTGAACCTTTAAAATTCTTCTCCTCTGAATCTACAGGGTTCTCAGCTTTCATCTTTGGTACATAGCATCATCTTTGGGTCCTCTACAAAAGTTATATAAATTTTGCCCCTGGGGTCAAAATTGGCCCCGCCCCAGGGGTGCCTTGTTTTCTATTGAAATATATAGTAAAACTTTGAAAATCTTCTCCTCTGAATCTATAGGGTTCTCAGCTTTCATATTTGGCACATAGCATCATGTTCAGGTCCTCTACAAAAGTTATATAAATTATGCCCCTGGGGTCAAAATTGGCCCCGCCCCAGGGGTAGCCAGTTTTGAATAGAAACATATAGTGACAACTTTGAAAATCTTCTCCTCCGAATCTACAGGATTCTCAGCTTTCATATTTGGCACATAGCATCATGTTCAGGTCCTCTGCAAAATTTATATAAATTATGGCCCTGGGGTCAAAATTGGTCCCGCCCCAGGGGTAGCCAGATTTCATTAGAAACATATAGTGACAACTTTGAAAATCTTCTCCTCTGAATCTACAGGGTTCTCAGCTTTCATCTTTGGCACATAGCATCATCTGTTGGTCCTCTACAAAAGTTATATAAATTATACCCCTTGGGTCAAAATTGGCCCTGCCCCAGGGGTTTTCAGTTTTCAATAGAAACATATAGTGAAAACTTTGAAAATCATCTCCTCTAAAACTTGAAGGTCCTCAACTTTCATATTTGGCACATAGCTTCAACTTCAGGGCTTCTACAAAAGTTATATAAATTATGCCCCTAGAGTAAAAATTGGTCCCACCCCAGGGATTGCCAGTTTTTTTAAGCTGACTACTTAAACAGCCCATAGGATCACTAGTTATGCATAGGAAAAACTTTAAATGTATTCTTGTCAGAAACTACATGTCCCAGAGCTTAGATATTTGGTGTATAGATTTACTTAGCATAAGTTTATGGGTTTTATAAGTATCATAGTTCTTGGGTTAAAATTGGCCCTGCCCTGTGTGTACAGTCTTCTTCATGTCAGAAACGACAGCCTAAAGGTTTCTCCTTAATATATCAGCCTGCAGAGCTCAGACCAGTCAGTGTGAGTTCTTATATAATCACCCTTAGCCTGATCAGTAGAGTAGAAGTTGTGTTTAGACAAATAACACACTCTCATTTAAGATTGAGAAAACTGTGGATAGTTCTTAATATGCAGAACACTCTTAAAGCTTTTTTTCATACCTATGCCCTCCATTAAGCTACCAGATATCAATATAGAGCATATCTGTTGTGAATTTCAGCTTAACTCTTTGCATGCTGGGTAATTTTGTCATCTGCTAAATGGTTGTCTGCAGCATATTCATAAGTTATCCCTACTACACAATTTCTTTCTAAGTTTTTCAGAAGTTCAGTCTCATTGACAAACAGTTTGGATATCAGATCAGGCCCCACATTATATTGGCCCTGATCTGGATCCAAACTGTTTGCAGAGGTCATTAGTAGCGGGAGAATCCCACTACACACTTTCTTTCTAAGTTTTTCAGAAGTTCAGTCTCATTTACAAACAATTTGGATATCAGATCAGGCCCCACATTATGTGGGCCCTGATCTGGATCCAAACTGTTTTCATAGGTCATTAGTGGTGGGAGAATCTGCCTCTAGCATCCAAAGAATTAATACAAGTTCCAGTGGTCTAATTCTCTATCCATTCTTTCACTACATTCTTTCAGCATCATGTTCAGGTCCTCTACAAAAGTTATATAAATTGTGTCCCTGGGGTCAAAATTGGCACCGCCCCTGGGGTGTTAAGTTTTCAATAGAAACATATGTGAAAACTTTGAAAATCTTCTCCTCTGATTGTCTGGTGAGCGATGTCAGGGCCATTCTGGCTCTCTTGTTTGGGTTCTTTACAATGCAAATACATAAGGCAAAACTTGTATAATATGATTAGAGAACTAATAAAGCACATTAGGATGGTTTAAATATGTGCTAAGCCCCTGGACAATTCAAAATACAGTCCAACCTGCGATAGCGGTCACCTGGTATCAGCAGCCACACTGCTGTAAGTGGCCACTCTAGGACCCTCCCAACTAAAAACACTATATATTACACCTGTTATAAGCGGTCACCTGCCTAACGCGGCCAGCGGCCACTCTATTTCATCCCAAATGGCCAATACACACTGGTGTAAGCGGCAAATTCTACAAATGTAAAGCGTGTAAACACTTTTCATGGCTATCGATCGGCAACATCAGACATTTTGTCACCTTTGAATGCATACAACTAACGGTTATGACCCATTTTGACTCCATATCAGAGTTTCTTTTGTTAGCTCACCAGGGTCCATGCTTATAAAGCTTTTAGTTGAGTCTGAGATCGTTCTCAAGCTTTTGATTGGTCAGATTTGAGCCTTTGGCTCAAATCTGACCAATCAAAAGCTTGAGAACTCAAATCTGACCAATCAAAAGCCTGTGAACGAAACTCAGACTCAACTAAAAGCTTTATAAGCATGGACCCAGAGCACAAAGTGCTCAAGGTGAGCTATTGTGATACCCCTGTGTCCGGCGTCCGTCTGTCCGTCTGTCCGTCAACAATTTCAAACGACTTCTTCTCTGAAACCGACTGCCCAATTGTAACCAAACTTGGTCAGATACATACTGTTGGTGGGTGCTTCAAAAGTTGTTAAAAGATAGTGGGTGGGGCCATCGGTCTTGTTGCCATGGCAACCGTACACAATATCTAGAAAAATCTTCTTCTCCAGAATGACTTGTCCGATTTGAATATAGTTTTCACCAAAATGTTTCTCAGTTGATAGACTTCAAAAGTTGTTAAAAGAATTTTGATCCGGCAAAAAACATGGCCGCCAGAGGGCGTTATCATTTTTTCCATATATGGTAATAAGGAATTTTCATAGGAAAATCTTTAAAAATCTTCTTCTCTGAAACTGTAAGGCCTAGACCTTTGATATTTGGTATGTAGCATGATCTTATAGTTCTCTACAAATATTGTTCAAATTATGGCCCTCCGGGGCAAAAATGGCCCCGCCCAAGGGCTTATCAGTTTTTCATAGGAAAATCTTTAAAAAACTTCTTCTCTGAAACTGTAAGGCCTAGACCTTTGATATTTAGTATGTAGCATGATCTTATGGTCCTCTTCAAATATTGTTCAAATTATGACCCCCGGGCCAAAAATGGCCCCGCCCAAGGGCTTATCAGTTTTTCATTGGAAAATATTTAAAAATCTTCTTCTCTGAAACTGTAAGGCCTAGGCCTTTGATATTTGGTATGTAGCATGATCTTATGGTCCTCTACATATATTGTTCAAATTATGACCCCCGGGCCAAAAATGGCCCCGCCTATGGGCTTATCAGTTTTTCATAGGAAAATATTTTAAAAAATTCTTCTCTCAAACTGTAAGGCCTAGACCTTTGATATTTGGTATGTAGCATGATCAAATGGTCCTCTATAAAAGTGGTTCAAATTATGACCCCGGGTTAAAAATGGCCCTGCCCAAGGGCTTATCAGTTTTTCATAGGAAAATCTTTAAAAATCTTCTTCTCTCAAACTGTTAGGCCTAGACCTTTGATATTTGGTATGTAGCATGATCTTATGGTCCTCTACAAATATTGTTCAAATTATAACCCCTGGGCCAAAAATGGCCCCGCCCAAGGGCTTATCAGTTTTTCATAGGAAAATCTTTAAAAATCTTCTTCTCTATAGCTGTAAGGCCTAGACCTTTGATATCTAATATGTAGCATGATCTGATGGTCCTCTTCAAATTTTGTTCAAATTATGACCCGGGCCAAAAATGGCCCCGCCCAAGGGCTTATCAGTTTTTTATAGGAAAATCTTTAAAAATCTTCTTCTCCGAAACTGTAAGGCCTAGACCTTTGATATTTGGTATGTAGCATGATCTTATGGTCCTCTACAAAGATTGTTCAAATTATGACCCCCGGGCCAAAAATGGCCCCGCCCAAGGGCTTATCAGTTTTTCATTGGAAATTTTTTAAAAATCTACTGAAACTGTAAGGCCTAGACCATTGATATTTGGTGTGATAAACATGATCTGATGGTCCTCTATAAATATGTAGCTGTGGCTTGTAGTCCTCTGCCAAGAATGTTTAACTTACAACCCTGACCACTGGGTGAAATTGGCCCTGCCTCAGGGCTTATCAGTTTTTCATGGGAAAAATATGAAATATTATTTTTCTCTGAAATCATAAGGCTTAGACCTTTAATTAATGGCATACTGCTTTGCCTTGTGGTTCTCTACCAAGGTTGTCCACATGATTTCGTGTGGTCAAAAATGGCCCAGCCCCTGGGGTTATCTCAGGTGAGCCCTTCAGGGCCTCATGGCCCTCTTGTTTGTTTACAAAGCGTGTCGGTTGTTCACGCCATGTTAATTGGGGATTTACCTTCCACTCGGAATTCCCCAGGAATGTAATCACGTGTGAACTAGCTGGTTCCTGACTTTCGTTCTATGATTTAGATGTTCGCGGACGGAATATTCCGGAAACCAGTCGTGTCAAACATGGCTACACCGTTAGAAGTTACACCCCGAAGCCAAATTCGAATAACACTGGCATGTGTATTACTCAAATGAAAGAACTGACACTTATAAATAAGGGACAAAAGGTTGAAGAACGACAAACAAGGCAATTACTTCGATATGACTTGCGATTATTACGGGCACTTTAGGTCAGTACGGTCTTTATAAATATCGATTAGTACACAAAATACATGTCTGTCATAAATACTCGAAAGTATGCTTGGTAACTTGCACCTGGTTTAAGCGGTCACCTGCTGTAAGCGGCCAAAGTGACCACTTCCCTAGACTGACCGCTTACAGCAGGTTGGACTGTACCAGTAAGTGTTACCAGTATTTACCGCTGGCACGGTAAATACTCATAAATGCCAGCATTTTGCCAACCCTGGTATGTACATATGTTCAGATTGATGGTAGGTGTTCTGACAAGCAGACAGGTGGGGGGTTTCGTTAGCCTTTGGCTAGCAGTTCTAGTTACACCAGGGACGCAAGGTCCTGCATTTGAAAACTCTGTTTCTAGGTTAGTCATAATCAGTACATGTGAAACCATTAATACTGTTTTCTCTTTTTACCCAGGATGGCCAGATTGCAAAATGAAGATTACCTCAATTGGCTTCGTGGGAGCCTGTCGCTACTTTTTGTTAAAGAAGGTATTGAAGCATTTACCGACAGGAGAGTGGCCGATTTCCACGAGCGTTTGAAAGAAGACGTGTCTCAACAACCTGATCAGCCGTATGCATCATTGTGCAATACTTGCACACATCAAGATATAGAAAGACACAACCACACCTGGAGGGTCAGGTGTACATCGAAACTATGCAACACATGGCTTAAACAGATTCTACGATACCATGCACATGGCAAAAATCCAACCATAGCATGCACTAACTTGAAGCCGCACCTGTGGCCAACTGAGCCATGGGAAGTGGCCAAATTTTTCCTTCCTCATGGGAGTGAAAATATTACAGAAGCAAAGGATGCTGACATAGCTGCCATTTTGAAATTCATGACGTCATGCATGTTCATGTATACGTTCACTGACCGCAGCTTGGTGCAAGAGGTGAGGTTATATTCTGCACATATCGGTCTGTCGGCAGGTCGGTCGGTAGATGGAACAATTTCGATCAATAACTGATAAACGGCTTGGCGTAGAATCTTAAACTTACTTTGGTGATTGGTTATGACCACTAGATTACCCTTATTGTTTCTGAAGTCATTCGGACAAAGGTTAAGGCCACTGGTGAAATGGTTGCCCATCAATATCTGCTCAAGGGTTTTGCTTAGGATCTTCAAATTTGCTATGGTGGTTGCTCATGACCACTAGTTGACCCTATTGTTTTTTAGGTCAAAGGTCTAGGTCACCATGACCTTAACTAGTGAAATGGTTTCTTTGGCGCTTGGCAGTCTGTCTGTACATCCATATGTTAGCCATATCTTTGTCCACTCAACTTGCCAACTGTTTGATGTGCTGTCTTTATACTTAGTACGACGGTTGGTCATGGCTGGTAGATGACCCCTATTGATTTTGAGGTCAGTTGGTCAAAGGTCAAGGTCACTGACCTTCAACTCAAAAATTGTGTCCGCTATATAAGTTGATAAGTATTTGGTGAGCTGTCTTCATACTTAGTAGGAAGGTTGGTCATGGATAGTAGATCTATGACCCCTATTGATTTTGAGGCGAGTCAGTAAAATGTCAAGGTCAACGTGACCTTCAACTCAAAAATCTTGTCAGCTCAATAACTTGATTAGTATTAGGTGTGCTGCCTTCATACTTAGTAGGAAAGTTGGTCATGACTAGTAGATGACCTTTACTGATATTGAGGTCAGTCGGTTAAAGGTCAAGCTCATAGAGACCTTCAACTGAAAAATCTTGTCGGCACAATAACTTGATAAATATTAGGTGAGCTGTCTTCTGTTCATACTTAGTAGGAAGGTTGGTCATGGCTAGTAGATGACCCCTTTTGATTTTTAGGTCAAAGGTCAAGGTCACTGTGACCCTCAACTTGTATCCAGCCATCCATCTGTCTGTCTATTAGCTGTATATTGTTCAGTTAACGCCTCCTTTATTGTACTGTGGAATTTTGTTCTGGATGTGTAACTCATTGATATTGATGTCTAGTTATGCATGAAGGTAAAATGTCTTGGATTTTTATCCCCCTTTGTTGATTTTATATAATTGCACAGTTAACTCTTCCTTTTATTATTCGGTAGAATTTCTTCATATATGCATGGAATATTAATATGGATGTCTAGTGTGTATGAATGTCAGATAAATTTGATTGCATTGAACATACCATTGTATGTGCTTTTCACTGTAATAACTTTGATACAACTCCTAGATAAGTTGCAAAGCATAACAGTCAGCGATGTGGCTACTTTTCCCTATATGGTTATTATGAAAATTACAGGAACTGTTATGAAACCACTAGATGCATTTCAGTATATAATCTTACTGGGATAATCTTTAGGTGAAAACTACTAGATGCATTTCAGTATATAATCCTGCTGGGATAATCTTTAGGTGGCATCCTACCTAAATGGTTTAAACAACTTTGAACTTAAAGATGAAATGTACATGTAATGTGTAATTGAAATACAGTATTGATATTTGTTTGAAGCATTTCATGCATTTTAATTGATAGAATTTAAAATGACATTAATTTACCCAACAGGTGTTAGATGTACGTCATAGGCTAATGCATTCGAATAACATGGCCACCAGTGACAACGAGTTGAAGCGTGATACAGACAATATGATCAAACTACTAAACAGTCTTGTGGGCCTAACACAAGGAGAAACTGAAAAGGTGCAAGGAACAATTAACAACATCTGCAAGGTATTACTGAATACGATAGTTTCAAGCCACATTTCTTTTCATGACGTTTGACCCATGTCCTTCATCAAGAAAACTAATTTGCTTAAAGGGGATGTCCCTACATTTGAAGCGTTTCAAAAACACTTAAAATATACGAAACTCATTTGTTTGTATGCTGGAAAGTAGTATATCACAAGAAAACCCATCCAATTACCGTTTATAATGACAAAACATCCATGTGTTTGATATCGCCGTTCTCGGTTTTACTCCCCGATGTTATTGTTGTATTAGAGTTGGGTTTTTGCCCTGTTCGCGATGCTCTGACCACTTCAGAGAAAGCTATTACGTAAACAATGGGGGGATCGGGTGATCATCGGCCAACCGCGGAAAAATTTAACAGAAAAGGCCGATAATATTATGTTGTAGAACAAAAATTATCAGTATTGATGGAATCGGTTTATTTGAATCACAGGGGGCATTTTTATGCCCCCAGATCTGCTGGGGGCATATTATTTTTGCCCTGTCTGTCTGTTTGTCTGTTTGTCAGCAACTTTAACATATGTCATAACTTTCGAGCCAGTTAAGATAAAGACTTGATATTTGGCATGCATATGTATCTCATAAAACCACACATTTTGAGGGGTGACATATCACGGTCAAGGTCATCCTTCAAGGTCAGAGGTCAAATATATGGGTCAAATCACCGATTTTAACATTGGCCATACTTTTTGGACCAGTAGAGATAGATACTTGATATTTGGCATGCTTGTGTATCTCATGAAGCTGCACATTTTGAGGGGTGACATGTCAAGGTCAAGGTCATCCTTCAGGGTCAAAGGTCAAATTGTCTGTTTTTAGCTCACCAGAGAACAAAGTGCTCAGGTTGAGCTTTTGTGATTGCCTGATGTCTGTCGTCCGTCGGCATGCGTTGTCCGTCATGCATCGTCCGTCATCAGTCGTCAACAATTTCAACCTTTATAATTCTTCTCCTCTGAATCTACAGGGTGCTCAGCTTTCATCTTTGGCACATAGTATCATCTTTAAGTCCTCTACAAAAGTTATATAAATTATGCCACGGGGTCAAAATTGGCCCCGCCCCAGGGGTGCATTGTTTTCAATAGAAACATAGTAAAACTTTGAAAAAATCTTCTCCTCTGAAACCAGAAGGTTCTCAGCTTTCATATTTGGCACATAGCATCATGTTCAGGTCTTCTACAAAAGTTATATAAACTATGGCCCTGGGGTCAAAATTGCCCCCCCCCCAAGGGGTTGGCAGTTTCTTTGAAAATCTTCTCCTCTGAAACTGGAAGGCTCTCAGCTTTCATATTTGGCACAGAGCATCATGTTCAGGTCCTCTACAAAAGTAATATAAATTATGGCCCCGGGGTCAAAATTGCCCAGCCCCAAGGGTGGGCAGTTTTCAATAGAAACAAATAGTGAAACTCTTCTTCTCTGAAACTGGAAGGCTCTCAGCTTTCATATTTGGCACAGAGCATCATGTTCAGGTCCTCTACAAAAGTTCTATAAATTATGGCCCTGGGGTCAAAATTGGCCCTGCCCCAGGGGTGGGCAGTTTTCTATAGAAACAAATAGTGAAAACTTTGAAAACCTTCACCTCTAAAAACTTGAAGGTTCTCAGCTTTCATATTTGGCACATAGCATCATGTTCAGGTCCTCTACAAAAGTTATATAAACTATGGCCCTGGGTTCAAAATTGCCCCCCCCCCCCCCCCCAAGGGGTTGGCAGTTTCTTTGAAAATCTTCTCCTCTGAAACTGGTCAAAATTGGCCCCGCCCCAGGGGTGCATTGTTTTCAATAGAAACATAGTAAAACTTTGAAAAAATCTTCTCCTCTGAAACCAGAAGGTTCTCAGCTTTCATATTTGGCACAGAGCATCATGTTCAGGTCCTCTACAAAAGTAATATAAATTATGGCCCCGGGGTCAAAATTGCCCAGCCCCAAGGGTAGGCAGTTTTCAATAGAAACAAATAGTGAAACTCTTCTTCTCTGAAACTGGAAGGCTCTCAGCTTTCATATTTGGCACAGAACATCATGTTCAGGTCCTCTACAAAAGTTATATAAATTATGGCCCTGGGGTCAAAATTGGCCCTGCCCCAGGGGTGGGCAGTTTTCTATAGAAACAAATAGTGAAAACTTTGAAAACCTTCACCTCTAAAAACTAGAAGGTTCTCAGCTTTCATATTTGGCACATAGCATCGTGTTCAGGTACTCTACAAAAGTTACATAAATTATGGCCCAAGAGTCAACATTGGCCCTGCCCCAGGGTTGGGCAGTTTCCAATGGAAACAAATAGTGAAATCTTTGAATATCTTCTTCTCTGAAACTGGAAGGTTCTCAGCTTTCATATTTTGCACATAGCATAATGTTCAGGTCTTCTACAAAAGTTATATAAATTATTGCCCTGGTGTCAAAATTGGCCCTGCCCAGGAGTAGCCAGTTTTCAATAGAAACATATAGTCACAGAGCATCATGTTCAGGTCCTCTACAAAAGTTATATAAATTGTGCCTCTTGGGTCAAAATTAGTCCAACCCCAGGGCAGACTAGTTTTCTATAGAAACAGATAGTGAAAACTTTGAAAATCTTCTCCTCTGATTGTCTGGTGAGCGCTTCAGGGCCATTCTGGCCCTCTTGTTTGTCTGTAACTTTAACGGAACTTTAACATTGGTCATAACTTTTGAGCCAGTACAGATAGACTTGATATTTTGATATTTGGAATGCTTATGTATCTCATAAAGCCGCACATTTTGAGGTCATCCTTCAAGGTCAGAGGTCAATTATATGGGTCAAACTTTAACATTGACCATAACTTTTGGCCCAGTAGAGATAGAGACTTAATATGTGGCATGCTTGTGTATCTCATGAAGCTGCACATTTTGAGCGGTGACATGTCAAGGTGAAGGTCATCCTTCAGGGTCAAAGGTCAAATTGTCTGTTTGTCTGTAACTTTAACATTGGTCATAACTTTTGAGCCAGTACAGCTAGTGACTTGATACTTTGCATGCATATGTATCTCATAAAGCCACACATTTTGAGGGGTGACATGTCAAGGTCATCCTTAAAGGTCAGAGGTCAAACATGGGTCAAATTACCAACTTTAACATTGGCCATAACTTTTGAACCAGTACAGATAGAGACTTGATATGTGGCATGCTTGTGTATCTCATGAAGCTGTACAGTTTGAGAGGTGACATGTCAAGGTCATCTTTCAGGGTCAAAGGTCACCAACTTCGAATTGGCCATACCTTTTGAAACAATAGAGATAGAGTCTTGATATTTGGTATGCATGTGTATCTCATGAAGCTGCATACATGTCAAGGTAAAGGTCATCCTTCAGGGTCAAAGGTCACCAACGTTTAACATTGGCCATAACTTTTGAACCAGTAGAGATAAAGACTTGACATTTGGTATACATGTGTATCTCATGAAGGTCATAGGTCACCAACATTAACATTGACCATAACTTTTGAACCTGTAGATATAGACTTGACATTTGGTATGCATGTGTATCTCATGAATCTGCACAGTTTGAGGTGACATGTCAAGGTCATCCTTCAGGGTCAAAGGTCACCAACTTTTAACATTGGCCATAACGTTTGAACCAGTAGATATACAGCCTTGATACTGGTATGCATGTGTATCTCATGAAGCCTCACAGTTTGAGGGGTGACATGTCATGGTCAAAGGTCACCAACTTTAACATTGGCCATAACTTTTGAACCAGTAGAGATACAGACTTGATATTTCATATGCATTTGTACCCCATGAAGCTACACAGTTTGAGGGGTGACATGTCAAGATCAAGGTCAACCTTCAGGGTCAAATATCATATGGAGGGGGCATAGTGTTTCACAACCACATCTTGTTTGATATAAGTTCAAATTGGGAACCTTCATAATAATGATAGAGCATAACAAATACCAAGTTTTATGATATTATTGAAAAAATGCGTTCATTGTAAGGACTTCCTCTTTAAATATCAAGTGATATCAATTTTGTGTTCTGTTTCCTTTGAGTATGTAAGCTAAAAATTGTTTCCTTGATAAAGGACATGAATTAAAAAAAAATATAGAGTAAGTGTGTGGTTTAGAATAGTTATATGTATTTATATTAATAAACATCCATAAGGTGGACTTACTATCGTATTATTTAATGATCTCTCTACTTGATAATCACTGCATTGATAAAAAAAAAAAACATAGCTAAATTTTCAACTGCAGGGCTCAACATTTAACTTTGAATTTTACAAGCCCGGTCAGTAGTTTTGATCACTACAAGCCCTTACCAAATTTGTGTGTGCCCTGTAAGAGTTTATTTTGAACAAATATAGAGTAAGCGTGTAGTTTGGAATATGTATTTATATTAATAAACATCCATAAGGTGGACTTACTATCGTATTATATAATGATCTCATGTATTTGATATTCACTGTATAGATAAGAAAACATAGCTAAATTTTCAACTGCAGGGCTCAACATTTAACTTTGAATTTTTACAAGCCCGGTCAGTAGTTTTGATCACTGCAAGCCCTTACCAAATTTGTGTGTGCCCTGTAAGAGTTTATTTTGAATTTTACTTGCCCGGCCAGGTTAGTAGTTGTGAAAACTGAAAGCACTTACCAATGCGTTGTGTCCTGTTATTGTTATATTTGAGTTTTACTAGCCCGGCCAGGTCAGTAGATTAGAACACTGCAAGCCATTTCTAATTTTGCATGTGGCCTTTTAACCCTTTCCCTCATAAAATAAATTTTGCAAATAGAGTAGACCTCTAGATAGAAACCATGTGGTCAGGATCTGCTCTGTTTGATTTTTGGTATGCTCTGATTCCAGTATTTGTCAATGCAAAATTTTGTTTAGGAAATTATGTCGCCCCTATTTATAATGGGGAGACATATTATTTTTGATTGAGTTGTCCATCAATCCTTCTGTCTGTCCACCTGTCTGTCTATCTGTCCGTCCGTCCGTCTGTCTGTCTGTCACACTCGTGTCGGCTCCACATATCTCACAAATATGGAAGGATTGGAAGGATTTCTGAATGCTTTAACGAAAACATATTTAAGTGAAACTAGTGTACTCATTGATTGAGCAGCAAACAGAGTACAAACTGTAGATAAACAAACTGGATTGACCTGGCGTATTCAATGAATGAGCTGCAGAGTACAAACTGTAGATAAACAAACTGGGTTAATCTAGTGTTCTCAATGATTGAGCTGCAAACAGAGTACAAACTGTAGACAAACAAACTGGATTAATCTAGTGTTCTCAATGATTGAGCTGCAGAGTACTAACTAGATAAACAAACTGGATTAATCTAGTGTTCTCAATGATTGAGCAGCAAACAGAGTACAAACTAGATAAAATGGATTCACCTATCGATAGTGTACTCAATGATTGAGCAGCAAACAGAGTACAAACTGAGATAAACAAATTGGAATCACCAAGACTTAGTGTTCTCATTGATTGAGCCGCAAAAAGAGTACAAACTGAGATAGACAAAGTGGATTCACTAAGTGTTCTCATTGATTGAGCTGCAGAGTACTAACTGTAGATAAACAAACTTGATTAATCTAGTGTTCTCAATGATTGAGCTGCAAACAGAGTACAAACTGTAGATCAACAAACTGGATTCACCTATCAATAGTGTACTCAATGATTGAGCTGCAAACAGAGTACAAACTAGATAAACTGGATTCACCTATCGATAGTGTACTCAATGATTGAGGAGCAAACAGAGTACAAACTGAGATAAACAAACTGGATTCACCGAGTGTTCTCATTGATTGAGCTTAGTACTAACTGTAGATAAACAAACTTGATTAATCTAGTGTACTCATTGATTGAGCTGCAAACAGAGTACAAACTAGATAAAATGGATTCACCTATCGATAACATTATCCATTCTTTCATTACACACCCAGCACATGCTGGCCACAAGCCGAAGGTCAAGGTCAAATGACTTAGGAATTTTAGGCAAGCAACACCATGGGGGCATCGCTTTGTCTTACAGACACAAATTTCTAGTTTGGATATCCTCTGCTCTTTTCGTTTGTTCGTTGTTTCTTTTAAAATCGTATTGGATGAGATAAACACACCATGACAATTATGAGTCCCTGCAGGCTATATAATCCAAAATGGAGCACAAACGAACTGTACAAAGACTCTGAATCTATTTAAGGCATACAATAGGAAAGCCTTGTATAATTTGTGACTTGCTCAAAGGCTCCTGAATCTATTTGAGGCAGGCAATATGAAAAGGTATAATGTGGGACTTGCTCAAAAACTCCTGAATCTATTTGAGGCAGGCAATATGAAAAGGTATAATGTGGGACTTGCTCAAAAACTCCTGAATCTATTTGAGGCAGGCAATATGAAAACGTTGTATAATGTGTGACTTGCTCAAAGACTCCTGAATCTATTTGAGGCAGGCAATATGAAAACGTTGTATAATGTGTGACTTGCTCAAAGACTCCTGAATCTATTTGAAGCAGGCAATATGAAAACGTTGTATAATGTGTGACTTGCTCAAAGACTCTTGAATCTATTTGAGGCAGGCAATATGAAAACCTTGTGTAATGTGTGACCTGCTCAACGACTGTCTGAATCTATTTAAGATATACAATAGGAACGCCTTGTATAATTTGTGACCTGCTCAAAGACTTCTGAATATATTTGAGGCAGGCACTATGAAAGTCTTGTGTAATTTTTGACAAACTACATGTAATTGAATTATCAAATATGTGGAAGCGTGCCTTAAAATCACACATGAAAATCAGTGAGCGCATTAGATAATGGGTAGACTTTAAACATTAAGTGCTAGTATCACATTTACAACAGTTTCTGAACCGATTGAGAACGGTAACTCGAACATAACTGTCACACCACCCCATTAATGGGGTGACTTAACTCGGAGATCACTGTCCCCACCCCTTCAAGCACAGTGTCTGAAATCTACCACACATGACATAAAAACTATTCAAACATATTTTGCTAAATATGATGTTATGAAAACAGTAATATTGTGGACATTAATTAATCAAATTAATAAGTTCCAGTTGATCCTAATTTCTCCAGTCAAACTCGAATAACTTTCAAAAGATGTTTCATGATAGGTAGCTCAAAAGCTTTAATGAATTTTATCAAGACCCACAGAAACACAAATATCCAGTTTGTGTCACCTGCCGAGAGGCAGTGTGTCACTTAGTGATCACTTTTCCGTCGTCTGTCTGTGTCTATCTGTCTGTCACACTTTCCTTTTTTGGCTGTCATTTCTAAACTAATCATTATAGAGCTTTCAAATTTCACACATGGAACAAGCATGATGAGAGGAAGTGTCATGCACAATGGCCACAACTATAGCATCAATATTTTTGAGTTAATCCTCTTTTTCATATTAACAATAATTGTTTGTGTCCGCTGCGAGCAGGTGACACATGTGTTCCTCAGAACACTTATTTCTTGGTAAATATGGAAAAATAGTCAAACAGGGAGAGCCACACACGAAATGACACCGCACCAAACACCATCTGTTTCTTGGTAGTAGCATTTATTTCTACAACATAATTTTGTTTACAGATTAAAGATCATTACATCAGAGGGTATGTTATATATACAGCTTAACCTCTCTAAAACTGACATTGAATTTGGTATAAATATTTGTCTTGGAGACAGGTGGCATCTTGATGCAGGATGTAAGTTATACAGAAAGCTCCTCTTTGAGCTTTCTGCATGCCTTTCACTCCGCATTTAGCAGCCACTATCATAAACGTATCTAATATTAGAGAGGTTTTGATTTCTTACTTCTACGTGTACGTATACGTTCTTATTGCATCATCAATTCTGAGTATAAAGTCAACAATATATGTGTAAAATCATCAGCCCTTGGCGTTCTCAAAGTGTAGGATGGCTTCTACAAGTTTTAACAAAACCTGTAAGTTTATCATCATTTAATGCCTATTTTTCACAGATTTTTAATAAAATGTGTTGATAGAATGTTACTTCCAACCTTTCTATTCATGTCACAACAGGCAATTTACTTGAGAAATGAAATTAAAGATGTTTAATATCATATAAAGTGACCCAGTTGAAACGTTCATCAGAACCGAGCCATGCTGTCTTTTGTGTCAATTTAGCTTTTAATTAAATCAGTTTACTTTGTGTCAATTTAGCTTTTAATTAAATCAGTGTACTATGCTTAGGACTATTCCAGGAAAATCTCCCTGGGGGTGTCGGAACGACAGCCTATTTAAATTACCTTGGTGGGGGTGCAAAAGAAATTTTAATTCTGTTGGTGGGGGTGGAAATTTGATTAAAATTCTATTGGTGGGGGTATTTCAACATCAGAAATTAAATTGATGGGTAGGTTTGTAAAGTTAAATGCTTCATGCAAGCCGTTTTCTTCGACAATAATGAAAACTAATGGAAAACCTTTTTCTGACACTAACTCCCACGAAAATTCCATTGTGTGAATATTGTGGACGCATGCAATCTTTAGGCCTGATCATCTAGACGCTTATCTGATCAGACTTCCATAATGAGCAGCTGATTGATTCAGACTAGACCGTGAAAAATTACTAAGACACCGGTAGTCTCAACCAATCACTGCTCTTTCTTCTCGATGTAAAAGCCCGGATGAACAAAACAAAAAAAATAAACCGAAAATAGACCTAAATAACAACCGAAAGACATAGACAGGATTTTTTAAAATAAAACACTGAGTCCTAGCAGTAGCACAGTTACATGTAGTGAATCCGAGGTCAGCGAAGAGAAAACTACTTGCAATAACAGAACCACGGAAGCATGACTGTATGATGTCAACAGGACAAAATGAATGACTGTCAGACTAATGCACAAATGTGGCAATACACTTGGCTGTCATTTGGGTTTGCAAGTCGGCTTGACAAAAAGTTAATTGCATAAATGTAAAAATATATTTATTTATGTTGTTTTAATTGGAGGGTGTTATTTTAATTCTCTAGGTGTGGGTATATTATGAATTTTTATTCTCTTGGTGGTGGGGTAAAAATAACCCCCCCCCCCACCCTCCCCCACCCCCCGCCCCCCGGAGATTTTCCTGGAATAGCCCTCAATTCATATTGTGATTCAGCCTGTCGGCCAATCCGTTTGTCATTATGTCTCCCCCATTTATGGGGAGATGGGGAGATATATTGTTTTTGCCACAGTTGTCTGTCTGTCCGTCACAAACTAGTGTCGCGCGTATGTCTGAAACCAGTTGGGCTAGAGTCACCAAACTTCACAGGAATGGTCACCAGCATTAGTTGTTGTGCACCTGGGTTTTTTTAATTGTCTCCCCTGATAACTTTGGAGTTATTGCCCCTGATGACTTAAAATTAGAAAAACTTTGTGGCGCGTATCTCTGAAACCGCTAGTACTAGAGTCACCAAACTTCACAGGAATGTTGACCAGCATGAGTTGTTGTGCACCTATGAATTTTTAATTGTCTCCCCGTGATCATTCTTCAGTTATTGCCCCTGATATAAACACTTAATTCATACAAACTTTGTGTTTCGCATATCTCTGAAACCAATACGGCTAGAGTCATCAAACTTCACAGGATTGTTCACTAGCATGAATTGTTTTGCTCTTGTGTTTTTTAATTGTCTCCCCCTGTTACCTTGGGAGTTACTGCCCCTGATGACTTAAAATTAGACAAACTTTACTTAGTGTCGTGCATATCTCTGAAACCACTAGGGCTAGAGTCACCAAACTTCACAGTAATGTTGACCAGCATGAGTTGTTGTGCACTTGGGATTTTTAAATTGTCTCCCCTTGATAACTTTGGAGTTACTGCCCCTGATATGATTACTTAAAATTGGAGAAACTTTGTGTCATGCATTTCTTTAAAACCACTAGGGCTAGAGTCACCAATTCACAGGAATGTTCACCAGCATGAGTGTTGTGCATCTGAGATTTTTAATTATCTCCCCCTGATAACTTTACTGCCTCTTATGACTTAAAATAAGAAAAACTTTATTTTGTGTAGTGTGTATCTCTGAAACCACTAGTACTAGAGTCACCAAACTTCACAGGAATGTTGACCAGCATGTGTTGTTGTGTACCCAGGGTTTTTGAATTGTCTCCCCCTGATAATGTTGGAGTTATTTCCCCTAATGACTAAAAATTAGACCCTGATAAGTTTGGAGTTACAGACATTACACAAAGTCTTGTGAATTTGAAAGAGGATGGGAGGGGGATACATCTGTTTTTGTGACAAAAACAAACTCTAGTTCAATCTGTCTGTCCATCTGACTGCCTGCCTGTCTGTCTATCTGTATGTATGTCTGTCTTTCTGCCTATCTGTTTCCCGTCTGTCAGTCTGTCTACCTGTCTGATATCTGTCTATTGATCTATCTTTCAATCTGTATTATACTATATCTCTCTATTTTTATGCCCCCAACGGTGGGCATATAGTAGTCGCATTGTCCGTCCTTCCGTCTGTCCGTCCGTCTGTCCGTCCGTCTGTCCTTCCGTCCGTCCCAAATTCGTGTCCGGTCTGTAACTTCTCCATCAATCAATGGATTTCAATATAACTTGCCACAAATGTTCACCAGACAGAGACGATGTGTCGCGTTCAACTCCCTGGTCCATGGGTCAAAGGTCAAGGTCACAGGGTACAATTACTTTGTCGCAAATTTCGTGTCCGGTCTGTAACTTCTTCATCTATCAATGGATTTCAATATAACTTCACACAAATGTTCACCGGACAGAGACGATGTGTCGCGTTCAACTCTTAAGTCCATGGGTCAAAGGTCAAGGTCACAGGGTACAATTACTTTGTTACAAATTTCGTGTCCGGTCTGTAACTTCTTCATCTATCGATGGATTTCAATATAACTTGACACAAATGTTCACCAGACAGAGATGATGTGTCGCGTTCAACTCCCTGGTCCATGGGTCAAAGGTCAAGGGCACAGGGTACAATTACTTTGTTACAAATTTCGTGTCCGGTCGGTATTTTCTTCATCTATCAATGGATTTCAATATAACTTGCAACAAATGTTCAACACACAGAGTCGATGTGTCGCGTTCAACTCCCTGGTCCATGGGTCAAAGGTCAAGGTCACAGGGTACAATTACTTTGTCACAAATTTCGTGTCCGGTCTGTTAACTTCACACAAATGTTCACCAGGCAGAGACGATGTGTCACGTTCAACTCCCAGGTCCATGGGTCAAAGGTCAATGTCACAGGGTACAATTACTTTGTCACAAATTTCGTGTCCAGTCTGTAACTTCTTTATGTATCAATGGATTTCAATATGATTTGGCACAAATGTTCACCAGACAAAGATGATGTGTCGCTTTCAACTCCTTGGTCCATGGGTCAAAGGTCAAGGTCTCAAGGTACAATTACTTTGTCACAAATTTGGTGTCCGGTCTGTAACATCTTTATCTATCAATGGATTTCAATATAACTTGGCACAGATGTTCAACAGACAAAGACGATGTGTCGCGTTCAGCTCCCTGGTCCATATGTCAAAGGTCAAGGTCACAGGGTACAATTACTTGTTTATCTGTGAATGGATTTCAAAGGAACCTGGCACAAATGTTCACCACACAAAGACGATGTGTCAACTCCCTGGTCCATAGGTCAAAGGTCAAGGTCACAGGGTACAATTTTTGGGGGCATTTGTCACGTGACTGTGACATCTCTTGTTCTATCTGTCTATCTATCCGTCTATCTGTAGAACTATTTCTGTCTGTAGTGATAGGCCTATGTAAGGCATTTCCAACCGTCTTGATGCTGGGCTAACCCTTTAATCATGGTTAGAGTGTCAGACTTTTAGTTCAGAGGTCTGGATTTCGATTCCTCATAGAGGCCAGTAACTTACCCCCTCCCTCCCCCCTTAGAATTACATGTACTTCACTGGCGACGAGGATAACTCGGTTTGTATGCGGGATGCATACATGCATAGGCTTATTATCATTAGGGAATTTCTGGTTTGCAGTGCATAGGTATATGCCTGGCTCCTAAATGTTAGGGAGGGGGTTAACCCTTTAGCAACAGGTCTTGGGTTCAAATCCTTGTAGAAGCCAGTAACTTAATTTCTTCCTTAGAATTACTTCATGTATGGCTTCATGTATGGCTATCTATCTGTCTATCAATCTATCTGCCTCTCTATTTATATGTATAGCTGTCTGTTGATCAGTCTGTCTATCTATCTCTCTCCCTGCATGCATGCCAGACTGTCTATCGGATCCGTCCCTATATTTATTTTCTTTCTATGTTCGTCATTGTGGCCTATTCTCCTACTTTATGCATTTTCTAGTTCTTCCTAATCTCATTTAGATTCTCTTTAAAGAAAATGGCTTTGTCCAGCAAGAAGTTGTATCGTATGGCAAATTACCTGTACGCGTACACGTTATTTGATTTCGAAACATGATTTTGAAAATTCAGAAATGTATACGTGCAGACACACGTATACACACAAGTAAGAAATCAAAATCTCTCTACTGGAAAATGCAATTTTGTCATGAAAAAGTAATGGAAATATTATTTTTAGTATCAAAAGTTGTATGGATCCTATAAGAGTTATTGCCTATAACAAAACAGATAGTCTGTAGGTATAGCAGCTACAATTGCTTCTAAACGCTTTCAGTGCCAGCATTGTCGTCTGTTGGATATTTTCATCTGTTTCAAGTTGTTTGCTCAAAACTTTATAAAAAAGATAACAGTGTATCAAACAGTTTGGACCCTGGTGAGATACTGAGTCACATGGTGTTTCTTCTGGATATATTAGTCTTGACCCTCGTGAGACACCGAGTCACGTGACATCTCATCCGGATATAGACTGTTTCGATCCTGGTGGGACACCGAGACACTTGGCATCTCATCTGGACTGAGTAACTTGGAGTCTCATCTGGATACAGTTTGCATATGATATCACATACCCGTCTTAATGGCATTGAATTGGTTAATTAATCAATATTAAAACAGTTTTTCATTTAATCCTCTAATTATATGATTATGCTCAAAATGCAGGAAGACTGTCGAAACATTTTCAAACTGACGAAGTACCAACATACAAGACATCTCGACAGATCTAGATCTAGACTGTTTTGAAAGTTGAGTACAGGTTTTACAGACAGAAAGAAGTTACATTAGTTTTGCACTAGTCCTATGATTAACTCGCAAATTGTGTGTATTATTGTAGTTGAGGGACAAAACAATAGATGTCACCCTCAACAGGGAAGTGGTCGTCTTGACCACAAAGATGCAGGCTGTAGAGGCAGAGCTGACCAGTCTTGAGGGTAAATGTAAAGGCTACGAAAACGATCTGACTGCACTTTCAGGAGATTTACACTCTCTGGATAAAGAATACAGATTGACAAAGGATGATATTGATCAGGTATAATAGACATCAAAATCACTAGTTAGTTGTGAAGGAAAACCTGGTTTGATGTCATGTCGAAATTACTTGTTGCTTGTTGAATTGTCAAGATATATTGTTTTTGCCAGAGTTGTCTGTCCCTCCATCCGTCCATCTGTCTGTCTGTCTGTCCATCACAAAGCTGTGTCGCGCGGTTCTCTTAAACCAGTTGGGCTAGAGTCACCAAACTTCACAGGAATGTTCACCAGCATGAGTTGTTGTGCACCTGTGGTTTTTGAATTGTCTCCACCTGATAACTTTGGAGTTATTGCTCCTGATGACTAAAAATTAGAAAAACTTTGTGTCACGCGTATCTCTGAAACCGCTTGTACTAGAGTCACCAAACTTCACAGGAATGTTCACCAGCATAAGTTGTTGTGCACCTATGGTTTTTGAATTGTCTCCCCCTGATAATTCTTGAGTTATTGCCCCTGATATGAATACTTAAATTTATACAAACTTTGTGTCGCACATATCTCTGAAACCAGTAGGGCTAGAGTCACCAAACTTCACATGATTGTTCACAAGCATGAGTTGTTTTGCTCTTGGTTTTTTTTAATTGTCTCCCCCTGTTAACTTTGGAGTTATTGCTCCTGATGACTTAAAATTTTGACAAAGTTTACTTAATGTCGTGCATATCTCTGAAACCACTAGGGCTAGAGTCACCAAACTTCACAGGAATGTTGACCAGCATGAGTTGTTGTGCACCTGGGATTTTTGAATTGTCTCCCCTTGATAACTTTGGAGTTATTGCCCCTGATATGATTACTTAAAAGAGAAACTTTGTGTCATGCATATCTTTAAAACCACTAGGGCTAGTGTCACCAAACTTCACGGGAATGTTCACCAGCATGAATTGTATTGCACCTGGGTTTTTTAATTGTCTCCCCCTGATAATTCTTGAGTTTTACCATGGCAGAAATTGTAAAAAGGTCATCATGTGTCTATAGTACTAGTAAAGTTTTAAGTCTGTCTACTTTTATCGCTATTTTTATGCCCCCAAAGGCGGGCATATAGTGATCGCATTGTCCGTCCTTCCGTCTGTCCGTCTGTCCGTCCTTCCGTCTGTCCGTCTGTCCGTCCGTCTGTCCTTCCATCCGTCCCAAATTCGTGTCCGGTCTGTAACTTCTTCATCTATGAATGGATTTCAGTATAACTTGCCACAATTGTTCACCACACAGAGACGATGTGTCGCGTTCAACTCCCAGGTCCATGGGTCAAAGGTCAAGGTCACAGGGTACAATTACTTTGTCACAAATTTCGTGTCCGGTCTGTAACTTCTTCATCTATCAATGGATTTCAATATAACTTGCCACAAATGTTCACCACACAAAGACGACGTGTCGCGTTCAACTCCCAGGTCCATGGGTCAAAGGTCAAGGTCACAGGGTACAATTACTTTGTAACAAATTTCGTGTCCGGCCTGTAACTTCTTTATCTATCAATGGATTTCAATATAACTTGGCACAAATGTTCACCACACAAAGACGACGTGTCGTGTTCAACTCCCAGGTCCATGGGTCAAAGGTCAAGGTCACAGGGTACAATTACTTTGTAACAAATTTCGTGTCCGGCCTGTAACTTCTTTATCTATCAATGGATTTCAATATAACTTGGCACAAATGTTCACCACACAAAGACGATGTGTCGCGTTCAACTCCCAGGTCCATGGGTCAAAGGTCAAGGTCACAGAATACAATTACTTTGTGACAAATTTTGTGTCCGGTCTGTAACATCTTTATCTATCAATGGATTTCAATATAACTTGGCACAGATATTCACCAGACAAAGACGATGTGTCGCGTTCAGCTCCCTGGTCCATATCTCAAAGGTCAAGGTCACAGGGTACAATTACTTGTTTATCTGTGAATGGATTTCAAAGGAACCTGGCACAAATGTTCACTACACAAAGATGATGTGTCAACTCCCTGGTCCATGGGTCAAAGGTCAAGGTCACAGGGTACAATTTTTGGGGGCATTTGTCATGTGACTGTGACATCTCTTGTTGAAGATGTTTCACAAAAATACAGTGCAATATATTTCATTGTTGTTTTTCAACTGAAAATGATCAAATAAAAAGCAGGATTGTTCATATGTTATATTGAGCGGTACATTCACGACATATATAGTTTTTATGGAAAGGCTTTCAGGGACTTTAATTGATATTAGAATGACTTTGAATTGCTATCCTTTGAAAATACCTGTTCAAACAGATGTCTTGAAATATGAAACAGTGACACATATGCTTTGGTTCCAAAATTGTCAGTCTTTTGCAGATTCACTCTCATCCGATTTATATTGTAAGGTTAAATAATATATTGAGAGCTAAATGTATTTTTTGCAGTTAAAAACAGCAAAGGACAATTTCGAAGAATTTCTTCAGAAAAATGAACTTCTTGTTGACGTTGCCAGACTGTCAAAAAGCTTAAGAGAGTATGGTGAGAAATTAAATCTTCAGGATGAAATGATAGATCAGCAGAATGAACGACAGGGTAGGCAAGATGAAAGATTAGGTCAGCAGGATGAAAAACTAGGTCGGCTTGATGAAAGATTAGGCCAGCAGGATGAAATACTATGTCAACAGGATGGACGACTAGATCAGCAAGATGAGAGATTAGACCAGCAGGATGAAATATTAGGTCGGCAAGATGAAAGGTTAGGCCAGCAGGATGAAAGACTAGGTCAGCAGGATGAAAGAATAGGTCAACAGGATGAACGACTAGGTCAGCAGGCTCAACAGATGAGTCAACAGGGTGAAAGACTTGACAACCAAGATCAGAGAATATCCATTTTCGAAGAAAGCATGAAAGTTAGTATATACACTGAACTATACAATTAGACAACTACTTAAGTAATATAAAATATTGTTTAAGTGATGACCCAATGCTTTATTAAACATCACTTGTGACATATAATATCGTATCTATATTTTTATGCCACCATAGAGGCTAACTGGTCCAAATATTTTAAACACTGGAAACCAGTTTATTGATTGCCACATGATTGGACATTAAACTATATAATGAGTCATATTGCCAAGGACTTGTCAATTGAGTCGTGTACCCAATGATTTACAGCATGACTGATCATTCTCTCGTATGAGTCTGATTCCTAATTAAATCACAAGACATACAATTACAACAGAAGCTATTGGGATCAGACTGCATATTGCCCGTTGCCAATAAATTCATTAAACACCATATACTCCTAAACCACCGGCTTAATGTGCAATTTCTTTAATCCTTTTCTTCATATGAACGCCATTCCAAGCCTTTCGAAACAGAGTAGACCCAAAGCAGATAGCTCCTAGCCATCTGATTAGGTTGTTCTGTGCTTGCTGATGAAATTATAATAGATCTGACTACAATTCCTGTCAATACAAAAATTTGAGGTGTAGATAAGTTGACATTTTAAAAATTAAGCTAATAAATATTCGTGACTTCATTATCAATTTTACATGGATATTAAACAGAGAAAGGGTAAATGAGAAACACTGAATTGATGGTTGCCAAATTTCAAAGGATATATTTCAAGATGACCGTTTTATCAGAGTTATATGAATAATATGCCATTCCTTAAGTCACTATTGCTTAAAATAGATTTTATATAAGCTTTCTTTAACCATTTCCTCCATAAATACGCCTTGCTACGCCTCTGTAAATATCGCTCTCTGAAATCATTGTGATAAATGGTTTCAAAACTGCACAATTCTAAAATGATCCTTTTCTCTAGTAAATGCTCCTTTTTAGCTCACCAGAGCACAAAGTGCTCAGGGTGAGCTTTTGTGATCGCCTGATGTCCGTCGTCCGTCGGCGTGCGTCGTCCGTCGTCAGTCGTCAACAATTTGAACCTTTAAAAATCTTCTCCTCTGAATCTACAGGGATCTCAGCTTTCATCTTTGGCACATGGTATCATCTTTAGGTCCTCTACAAAAGTTATATAAATTATGGCCCTGGGGTCAAAATTGGCCTCGCCCCAGGGGTTCCATGTTTTCAATAGAAACATATAGTAAAACTTTGAAAATCTTCTCCTCTGAAACCTGAAGGCTCTCAGCTTTCATATTTGGCACATAGCATCATGTTCAGGTCCTCTACAAAAGTTATATAAATTATGGCCCTGGGGTCAAAATTGGCCCCGCCCCAGGGGTGGGCAGTTTTCAATAGAAACAAATAGTGAAATCTTTGAAAATCTTCTCCTCTGAAACTGGATGGCTCTCAGCTTTCATATTTGGCACATAGCATCATGTTCAGGTCCACTACAAAAGTTTTTATAAATTATGGCCCTAGGGTCAAAATTGGCCCTGCCCCAGGGTGGGCAGTTTTCAATAGAAACAAATAGTGAAATCTTTGAAAATCTTCTCCTCTGAAACTGGAAGGCTCTCAGCTTTCATATTTGGCACAGAGCCTCATTTTCAGGTCCACTACAAAAATGTTATATAAATTATGGCCCTGGGGTCAAAATTGGCCCCGCCCCAGGGGTGGGCAGTTTTCAATAGAAACAAATAGTGAAATCTTTGAAATTCTTCTTCTCTGAAACTGGAAGGCTCTCAGCTTTCATATTTGGCACATAGCATTATGTTCATGTCCTCTACAAAAGTTATATAAATTATGGCCCGGGGGTCAAAATTAGCCCTCTCCAGGGGTGGGCAGTTTTCAATAGAAACAAATAGTGAAATCTTTGAATATCTTCTTCTCTGAAACTGGGTGGTTCTCAGCCTTCATACTTTGCATGTATCATCATGTTTAGGTCCTCTGCAAAAGGTAAATAAATTATGCCCCAGGGGTAAAAATTGGCCCCGCCCCAGGGGAGGGTAGTTTTCAGTAGAAACAAATAGTGAAATCTTTGAAAATCTTCTTCTCTGAAACTGGAAGGTTCTCAGCTTTCATATTTGGCACATAGCACCATGTCCAGGTCCTCTACAAAAGTTATATAAAAGTGTGCCTCTTGGGTCAAAATTAGCCCAGCCCCAGGGCAGGCTAGTTTTCTAAAGAAACATATAGTTAAAACTTTGAAAAGCTTCTCCTCTGATTGTCTGGTGAGCGCTTCAGGGCCATTCTGGCCCTCTTGTTGGTAGAGTTATCCAAAGAGGTTGGGTCTTAAAATGGCCTTTGAGGGAAAGGTAAATGAAGACTCCTAGACCACAGACCGGATTTTCACCAAATATCAGAGGAATAAGATGTAGGTGACCCTCTATCAGATTTTAGTCACCTAAGTATACCAAACCAAACATAAGAGTAATATACAGGTGACCATCTGTCTGAAGTGTACAAATATTCTGAAAGTTGGAGAATGTAGCAATGCGAAGAGAAAAAAATGCAAACTCGGTTTTATCGAGTATGTTCATGAGTAGTAATTGAGAGTGCAACGCTACTCACGCCCCTAGCACCAGCTTAAGCAGTATTCAATTTGTCAGAACTAATAAAATCAAAACTAATGATCCTAAGTTCCAGAACCTATAACAATCAGAATGAAGTCATGCTGCATAAGTAGGTCACAGGAGCAAAACATTTTTTTTAATAACCAACATCTTTAATAACATTTTTCCCTAAGCCGCTCAATAGATTTCCACCAAACTTCACAGGAAAGTGGTCATTTAGCATATTCATATCATTATGTCCCCCCCCCCCCCCCATATTTATATGTGGGAGACATATTGTTTTCGTGAGAGTTGTCTGTCTGTCCGTCCGTCTGTCTGTCTGTCTGTCCGTCACACTTTTTGTCCGGACGATAACTTCAATTTGCCTGATGCCATTTGATTAAAACTTCATATATGGAAAGAGCGTAATAAGAGGAAGTGTCATGCAGAAGGTACATAACTCTGGCTTCACTATTATAGGAGTTATTGCCCTTTGTAAAAAAAATCACACTTTTTTTGTCCGGACGATTACTTCTATATGGCTCATGCCATTGGATTGAAACTTCATACATGGAAAGATCATAACGAGAGGAAGTGTCATGCACAAGGTCCATAACTCTGGCTTCACTAATATTGGAGTTATTGCCCTTTGTAAAAAAAATCAACAATTTTTTGTCTGGATGATTACTGTGACACATGCCATTGGAGTGAAACTTCATACATGGAGCGATCATGATAAGAGAAAGTGTCATGCATAAGATCCTTAACTCGAGCTTCAATAAATTTAGAGTTATTGCCCCTTGTACATTTGTTTAATTCTTTTTTGTCTGGACGATAACTCCTACATGGCTCTTGCCATCGTATTGAAACTTCATACATGGAAAGAGCATGATGAGAGAAAGTGTCATGAACAAGGGCCATAATTCTGGCGTCAATACTTTTGGAGTTATTGCCCTTTGTTACATTTTTTGGCCGATCAATAACTCCTGTTTGACTGATGCTATTGGAATGACATTTTATTTTTGAAAAGAGCATGATGAAAGTAAGTGTCATGCACAAGGGCCATAAATCTTGTATCAGTATTTTTGGAGTTATTAGCTGTTATCATTTTCTTCTTGAAAAATGTAGTGTGGAAAACGTATAATGAGGGGAAGTATCATTCATCAAGACCATAACATTTTTAGTGATTTCCCTTTACATATTGTTTTTATTAGAGGGGAGACGTCCGTTTTTGTGACAAAAACCTCTAGTTGGATATGATTGGCTATACAGTATAAGAATGTCATGTGACTTTGAAGATAATTATTTAAATGAAATTTTCTTTCTTTAACTGAATGGAATTTGATAAAATTGCATAGGAATGACCCTCATATGGTCCTCTGTCAAATTCAGACTCGGTGGCTTCACTAGCTTGAACCGTTTTGACCACGTGGCCAATTAACAAGGAGAGCAATACATGTCTATCATAGCCCTATTGTAACAGGAAAATGTTGGACTATATATTTTACATACTTTTTCACTTTCAGCATAAAGATGAAACCGCTGCTCATAAAAGTACTTGTAGTTGGGAGGAACATTGCAAAGGTAGGTATGTTTGATATAGGTGAGTTGATTTAGGAGGTGGATCCATGTTTCTGTGTCAATATAAAAATGGCACAGTCATTTTCCAGTTGTAACATCGTGAAAAAGTTGTGACTAGACTGTGACTCGAACCCATGTCCTCTGGCTTACCATGCCATCACTATAGGCTGAGCTACTAATCCACAGTCTAAGCCTATCAACTGTTTCACCACAATCGTTATCTTTCTTCACACACACACTCTACACAAGAATTTGTCCCGAATTCTTACTCAAAAGAACACACCATGAGTTTCTTATTATTACAATTTTTTGCTCACCTGGCACAAAATGCCAAGGTGAGCTATTGAGATGAGCCTGTGTCTGGTGTGCGTCATGCGTACGTGCAGGCGTCGACATTTTACTGAAACATCTTCTCTGGAACCACAAAGCCACGAGCTTTGATATTTGGTATGTAGCATGATGTAATGGTCCTCTACAAAGATTGTTCAAATTACGTCCCCCGGGCCAAAAATGGCCCCTCCCCGGGGCTTATCAGTTTTTTATACGCCCGAAGGGTCGTATTATGTTATGGTCTCCATCGTCTGGCCGTCTGGCTGGGTGTCCGTCTGTCTGTCTGTCCGTCTGTCTGTCCGTCCGTCTGTCTGTCCGCACTCACCAAAGGGTAGTTGTGTGACTTTTTCTAACTAGTCGCACAAGTAAAATCATTAACCTGGCCATCTCTTGTGACATTAACCTGGCCATTTCTTGTGACATTAACCTGGCCAGTTGTGGGACATAGGGTTAGGGTAAGGGTTAGCTTCCAGATCATTCTATTCCAAAGTTAGAGCCAAAAATAGTTTTACTTGTGGGACTAGTCACACAAGAAAAGATCAAAGGAAAAAGTCACACAACTACCCATTTGTTAGTACGTCCGTCCGTTAGCAAATTCATGTCCTGGCTATAACTTACTCATTTTTTCTCCGATTTTCAAAATTCTTTCACACGTATGTTCAGTATCACTTGAAGGTGTGTCGCGTACAAAACCCAATGGTGAACTTTCAAGGTCAAGGTCACAAATAGGGCGTTAGCAATTCTGTCCGTCCGTCCGTTAGCAAATTCGTGTCCTGGCTATAACTTACTCATTTTTTCTCCGATTTTCAAAATTCTTTCACACAAATGTTCAGTATCACTTGAAGGTGTGTCGCGTACAAAACCCAATTGTGAACTTTCAAGGTCAAGGTCACAAATAGGGCGTTAGCAATTTTCGTGTCCTTGGTAAAACTTACTCATCTTTTCACCAATTTTCAAAATTCTTTCACACATATGTTCAGTATCACTTGAAGGTGTGTCGCGTACAAAACCCAATGGTGAACTTTCAAGGTCAAGGTCACAAATAGGGCGTTAGCAATTCTGTCCGTCCGTTAGCAAATTCGTGTCCTGGCTATAACTTACTCATTTTTTCTCCGATTTTCAAAATTCTTTCACACATATGTTCAGTATCACTTGAAGGTGTGTCGCGTACAAAACCCAATTGTGAACTTTCAAGGTCAAGGTCACAAATAGGGCTTCAGTATCACTTGAAGGTGTGTTGCATACAAAACCCAATTGTGAACTTTCAAGGTCAAGGTCACAAATAGAGCGTTAGCAAATTTTGTGTCCTGGCTGTAGCTAACTAGACCTACATCATTACCTTTAAGGTCAGTCATATTTGAAGGTGAAAGGTTAAACGCACTTATGTCACGTTCGGTTTAAACTTTCTCGACTTTTTTTCCAAAGTTCAAAAAAGTCTGAAAGTCTGAAAATGATTGCTATGTACACTGTTCTTACCATGCTCATATCTTGGATATTTATTCACTTATTTCAAACTTGTTCATTCTGGAGTTATTGCCCTTTGATAGTTTCGGGTAGCAATTTCTTGTGCAACTAACTCCTCCTTTATTTTTCAACATAATTTTATAGAACAGCCTTCGGGCGTATATTGCCCCGTCTTGCGGTGCTCTTGTCATAGGAAAATCTTTAAAGATAGTCTTCTAACTGAAACTGTAAAGCATAGACCTTTGATATTTGGTATGTAGCATGGTCTAATGGTCCTCTACTAAGATTGTTCAAATTATGACCCCAGGAAAAAAATGGCTCCGCCCTGGGGCTTATCAGTTTTTTCATAAGAAAACCTTTAAAAATCTTCTCCAAAACTGTAGGGTCTAGACCCTTTATATTTGGAATGTAGCATCATCTAATAGTTTTCTACCGGGAGTGTTCAAATTATGTCCCCTGGGTTGAAAATGGCTCCGCCCCTTGGCATATCAGTTTTTCATAGGAAAGTCTTAAAAAATCTTCTTCTTAAAAATCTTTTAAAGTCTTCTCTGAAATTGTAAGGCATAGACCTTTGATATTTGGTATGTTGCATTATCTAATAGTCCTCTACCAAGATTGTTCAAATTATGACCCGAGATCAAAAATGGACCCGCCCTGGGGGTTATCAGTTTTTGCATAGGAAGTCTATAGTAACCAGGTGAGCAATTTAGGGTCATCATGGCCCTCTTGTTATTCTTCATATTCGGCCTGCGGGTTATTTACTTTGGCCGCCAAATGTAACATGGTGAAAAAGTTGTGACTCGACACGGACTCAAACCCATGGCCTTTGACTGTCCATGCTATCACTCTGAACTACCAAGCCACACAGTCTAAGCTTGAAAACTTATTCACCGCAATCTCTACGGCGTGCACAGTCAAATATAGTTCATCAACCTTTGTGATTGTTCTTACATTTGAAGAAAACCACCAAAATGAACTCATTGGCTGTCATCAATAAAGTCACTTGAGCTAAAAAAAAGTTTTATCAAACAATTTTGTCTTTAAACGACATTTTCTGGTAGGCAGTGTTTTGATTCTCACCAATGAAGAAATGAATAAAAGGTGACTGTCTTTTATATATATTTAACTCCTTCCTTGCAAGGGCGCTTAGATGATCTTCTATCAAAGTTATATAACAGGTCTTGGTCTGTTGCATGAGACGGTCACATGAGCTGAAAATATATATTAATTAAAACGTATTCAGAAAATATCTTTAACGAAATTGTAGAAATTAATTTGACCAAACAAAAATGATCCCCGAAGTTGTCTCGGTTCACTTCATAGTGTAGGTCACAGCTAAAGTAGAGTTGAATGCACACATTCATTAAGTGACATCTAAAACACTGAATGGGATGGACCAAACTTGACAGCCGGGACTCTTTATGAAGTGATATAAATTGTGCTGATATGCTGCAGAAGTTGGTCTCAGAAGCTAAATTAGATTTAGATGCACTGTTTCATAAACACTATCAATTCAAGTGATTTTACTTTGATGAAGAGATATATCTTAGGAGCTGAAGTATTCAATTCTTCTTTTGCAAATCTGCTGTCTGGTTTTAGATCACCTGGCACGAAGTTTTGTAAATACATTCACCCGGGTGCTTATCAGTTGTTTATAGGGAAAATAATGAAATTCTTCTTCACTGAAACTAAGGTCTAGGCCTTTGATATTTGGAATGAAGCATCTTCTAATAGTTATCTTCCAAGAATGTTCAAATTATGACCCCGAGCCAAAACAATGGCCCGCCTAGGGCTTACCACTTTTACATAGGAAAAGCTTGGTACATGTATGTAACATCATTTGATTGTCCTCTACCAAGATTGTTCAAATTATTACCCTACCTGCAGTTGGTTATCACAGTTTTTAGCTTGTTTGTTTCGAAGTAAAGTCCAGCTATTATTGTCACCGGGTTGTAGGCGTCGACGTCGTCGGCGTGCAAAAACGTTAATGCAGCTAATTACTCCAAAAGTATAAGAGGTATCAACATTACACTTCATAGGTTAGTAGATCTGATTAAGAGGAAGGCCTCTACACAATAATCATAACTCTTGATTTTAAAAAGGTTTGCTTTATGGCCCTTTATTGAGTGTTGGTGCACGCACACCGTCTCGGCTCTTGTTTTATTAGCTCACCAGAACACAAAGTGCTCAGGGTGAGCTTTTGTGATTGCCTGATGTCCGTGATCCATCGGCATGCGTTGTGCGTTGTCAGTCGTCAACAATTTGAATCTCTAAAAATCTTCTCCTCTCAATCTACAGGGTTCTTAGCCTTTATCTTTGGCACATAGCATCATCTTTAGGTCCTCTACAAAAGCTATATTAATTATGTTCCTGGGGTTAAAATTGGCCACGCCCCAGGGCCTGAGGAGTACATTGTTGTCTATAGGAACATATAGTGAAAACTTTGAAAATCTTCTCCTCTGAAGCTGGAAGGTTCACAGCTTTCATATTTGGCACAGAGCATCATGTTCAGGTTCTCTACAAAAGTTGTATAAATTACACCCTTGGGGTCAAAATTGGCCTCGCCTCAGGGAAGGCAGTTTTCAATAGAAACATATAGTGAAAACTTTGAAAATCTTCTTTTCTGAAACTGGAAGGTTTTCAGCTTTCATATTTGGCACATAGCATCATGTTCAGGTCTTCTACAAATGTATATATGAATCAGATGGTCGAGAGCTCTTATCTTTAGTATGTAGCATCATCTTTAAATCAGTTCAAGTATGTTTAAATTGTGTCCCTGAGGATAATACTGGTCATCGTTCGGACGTTATGTTTTCAAAAGAATTATATATACTTTAACCCTTTCCTTCATTTAAATGCCTTTTCAGTTTTAACATATATGCAAACTGAGTAGACCCAGATCAGATCACTCCTATTGCAGCTGTCAAATCAGGGCCTGCTCTGTTTTTGAATGGAATTTTGATAGATCTGTTTCTTAAGTTTTTAAAATGGCGACACCTTCCATAATTCCTTAAATTTGTCAATTGATTAATATTCAATAGGTACAAAAATTTGGAATAAATATAGAATTTGGGAAAAGTTAAAAATCATCTCTTCTGAAAGGTCAAAGCCTAGAGGCCTCATATTTGGAAAGAAGTACCATCTTGAGGACCTTTACCAAAATATTTACACATAATATCCCAGAGGTTAATATTTGCCTCATTCCAGGGACACTGTGTGCTCTATAGAAATATATAATGAAAAGTGATAATCTTCTCTGAAAGCAGAACGATTGGAGCTCTCGTATTTAGTATAAAGCATTATATTGAGTACATCCACTAAGAATTTTAACATTATGCTCCTGTGATTAATATTGATGCAAGATTGTTCAAATTATGCTCCAGGGGTTAATATTAGCGCCACCTCGGGATGCTAGGTATTCAGTAGAAATATATTGTGAGAATTGTATTAATGAATCCATCCGTTGTAGCTTAGAGGTCTCATATTTGGAAAGAAGTATCATCTTTTGTTATAATTTTAACACATTAACAAGAATATTTTAGCTTTGACAGAAACTTCAGAATCGGGTCTAAATTATGCTGTCAGCAGACAGAGCAGACCCTGATGAGACCGCCACTATAGGGGATGTCTGATCTGGGTCTACCTTGTATGCAAAGGTACCAAAGTCTGTATGAGGGAAAGGGTTAAGCCGTAAATGTATTTTGACTTTTCCTGTCTTTTATTTCAGGTGTACAACAGTACCTCCTTGATCTGTATAGTACAAAGTGTTCATGGGAAAATCCGATGACAACTGACCAACAATGCATTCTTGATATGTATGTGCCACCTGCAGTTAAGTTAATGAGGGAGAAAGATGAATATGGAGGATTGGAAGAGTCGCAACCGTCTCGTCTGAACTATCAACAGGTTTTCTATTCTCGGTCCGGGCCATGTACCAATGTATACATAACAGGAGATGCTGGGACTGGAAAAACTACATTTTGTAACCAGCTGGCTCTCACCTGGTGCATGGCAGTGAAGAATATACAAGACGGGACGGTTTCTGCAGAAGATCTTGCAGTTCTATCAACTTTCAAATTCTTGTTTTACATTAATTTGAGGAACACTGAGAAAATCTATCATGTTGAAGATATGATTAAAGAACAGTTAATGCAATATGCTCCAAGATCTATAGACGTATCCGCCTTATTGAGAAAAGAGAAATGCTTGATTGTTCTTGATGGTTTGGATGAGTGGTCTTGTCCAGATGAGGTTAAAAAATGCCCTGGTTTGAATAAACATATACCGGGGAGAAACATAATAAATAAGAACTGTGTCTTTCTTACTACAACAAGAAGTTGGAAGTATGATGTTAGTGATCTGAAAACAAAAGATGTAGATAAATATGTAGAATTTGGTGGCATTGATGAGAACTCCTCGAAAGAACTGGCACAGAGATTGGTTGACTATCTGGATAGAAAATCAAAACTGCAAACAAATATTGATGCCTTTGATACTGAAATACGTCGGAAAAAGCTGACTGACCTTATAACTGTGCCAGTTCTTTTGATACAGTTGGTAACTCTGTGGCATTATGGCAAAGACTTTGGTAACTCACAATTACAGTTGTACTGTAGTATGTTAGATCTGCTGTTTGAACGGTCTGAGAAAAGGATGTCTGAAAAACAACTAGAAAGTACACGTAAAACTGTAAAAACAGGAAAAACTATTAAAAAACAGAAAATATTGCCAAATTGTTTCAGTACAAAAGAGTATTGTCATAGTCACACTGGGCTTATCATGTGTTTAGCTGAGTTGGCATATAAATCTCTGTTTAACAAACAAAAGGAAGATGCTTTGGTTTTCAAAAGTACAAAACTTGATATATTTGGAATTTCTTCATCAGACATCAAACTTTGTTTGCAAAGTGGCATTTTATCTCAAAATAAGGATTTTGGAAATTATACTGGAAGATATAAAAAGTTATCATTTTTGCATAAAAAAATGCAAGAATTTCTTGCAGCATTACATATAGTAACTGCTCAGCCTGTTAAAAATACTTTAAAATGTGTAAGAGAATTCTGCAATTCAATAGACATTATGATAGAAATGTCTCAGGTTTGGCTGTTTGTGTGTGGGATGAGTCCTGACATAGCGAGACATTTGTTGAAACATTTCACTGATGTTATCACTGCTGACACTGACAAACAAATACAAAAGTACAGACAAAGTTTACGTGGTGAAGGTTTGATACGAGACATACAGACATTCGTGGCTGACTGTTTATTTGAAGGTGAAAATAATGGCCACAAATATGATAAAATCGGTTTAGAGGACGTTTATATTGACAGACACACTTTTAGCCATGTAGAACGTGCGTTGCTAGGCAACATAGTGTCTGGGAGAGAGACTATCAACTGCCGTACTGTTAGCCATGTAGAACGTGCGTTGCTAGGCAACGTGACGTCATGTATAAAGTCCATGTACATTAACACTAACGACATTACAGTTGACCAGTCCACACTTATAACTGGTCTCTTACTGCACAGCCAGGCAGTGCAGAAACTGTGCCTGTATGACCCCTACGAGCCTTCACGTATTACCAGAGAGACGCTGACAACATTCTTACACAACTGCAGTAACACGTTGACGAGTATAGACTTGGTCGATGTGACACTAACAGAGAGTGGAGTGACTTCAATATGTCACAGTAGCAGCGAGTGTTTAATGGCGCTTAGGCTGCGTATGGTTAGACTGACTCATGTAGATACAGTAAAACTGTTGAACGGGTTATCACAGTCACACACCATTAGGCATTTAGACCTGATGTTATACTGTACAGACCATGTCTACCAGTGTAGACCTCGTATAGACATGTCTACTATGACACAGTTACAGACACTTAAGCTGTACCACATGTGTGTAGATAATCTACCGACCGTGACACAATGTATGGAGGAGGTTGTCCTGGCGTGGGTTACTTTACCAATGGCGGATCTGTGTGAGTTTGCACGGAGGATTTCACAGACAAAACGTTACGTACACGTAACACTACAGTGGGTAACAGTTAGAGAGGAGAGAGAGGACCGTGTAGACCTGGAGACTTTCCTCCGTGGTTGTCCCGGTCTGACAGTGACACGCTACCTGTATGATGACAGTATCAACACATGGACGATAGTCTTCCACACAAACAAACAATAAAGTGAAATGTTTCGTCAAACACAAAACTTGTCATCATCCATTTTACTGTGTAAAACGTTTCGTATCTGATGAAACAAGTTTCAACTCGAACGTCAGAAAAAAGTTATTTTTCATCTCTCAGCTGCCTTTTATCATGTTTTAAACAACTTAAAATGAATCAAACATACAACTATGACCATTCGTTGTCTTAGTTAGAACATTTCCAGTCGGATTATATAAGTTTTAAATTAAAATTCAGAAAAAAATACTTTTTCATCTCTCTGCGGTCGCACGTGCGATAATTCCATTGTGAAAATGTTTGTTTTTCAGCCGTAAAACTCGCAATAATCGGTCAAACGCCCAACTTTTTGTATTTGTTTTCTTACTTGGACCATTTCCTGACAGATTAAACAAGTTTTAAATCAAAATTCAGAAATAATTACTTTTTCATCTCTCTGGGTGTTATAAGTGGAATTCTTCCATTGTGAAAATACTATTTTCAGCCGTAAAACTCGTAATAATCGGTCAAACACCAAACTATGAGTATTTGTTTTCTTAGTTGAACCATTTCCGATCGGATTATACAAGTTTTTAATCAAAAATCAGAAAAAAATACTTATTCATCTCTCTAGGTGACATAAGTGGAATTCTTCCATTGTGAAAATATAATTTTCAGCCATAAATCTTGAAACCATCGGTCAAACACCCAACTGCTAGTATTTGTTCTCTTAGTTTGACCATTTCCTGTCAGATTATGCAGTTTTTAAATCGAAATTCAGAAAACAATACTTTTTCATCTCTCTGGGTGTGATGCGTGGGATCAATCCATTGTGATAGGCCTATATTGTCGTCAGTCATAAAACTCGAAATAATCGGTCAAACACCCAACTATGAGTATTTGTTTTCTTCGGTCATTTTCTGTCCAATGAGTCGAAGTTTACCGTAAAATTCGGTAGAAAGCTTTTACATCGTCAAGCCAGCGACAGCTTAATGCAGGTTGGAAGATTTCTGAAATCTCTCATCCAGGGTCCGTGGTTATTCTCAAATTCTGACCCATCCGGTGATTGAGAAGAACGATGTCGGGCTCTAGCAAAAAGGGACCAGATAGAGCTACCACACTCGTACTTATTAAGCGGTCACTATAGAGATTCTCTGTTGTACTTTTCTCAAAAAAAAATTAAATTGTAAAATCTTGTTTGTTGTACGTTTCTCAAATTGTCGTTGAAGAAAATAAATTGTGAAATCTTGTTTCTCGTCATTCTTCTTTAAAGTCAAATTATCTCACGTGATACGAAAGTGCCACAGCGAGTTTTAGGAATTGCCGTGTGTCCGTCATTAAACCTCAAGCGATGTAATCGCATTTCACGACATCTATACTGTTTTGTATAGGTCAACAGACGAGGAACTGTTCACAATGATGTTTAAGGACCTTATGTAAGAACCATAACTCTTGATTTCAAAATCTTAGTTATTGCCCTTTATATATTTTTAAAAGCAATGTTGAATGTAGCTGGACAGGCACCAAGTCAGACGAGCGTTGGCGCCGCACGCGGCTCTTGTTGCTATTTATGGCTAGTTTCTGCAAATTTCAATAACTATTTTAACTTTTCTCCATAGTAAACCCACTCTACAATATTTTGACTTTTCTCCATAGTAAACCCACTCTACAGCGACCCATCAAAGGTCTAATTTGCGAGACAAGTAAAAATAGAGGGGTTTTGTTTCATTACTTTCGCTCTATATTAAATTATTAACTCTTACGCCGCAATAGGTGTATTTGTGATGACGATTTCAAAGTTGTATTAAGATAATACCCGGAGTATATCAGCGTTTCGTCAGGACCAGCACTACTTAACCCAGTTTTCCATGATTACGACTTTGCAAACAGTAAAACCAGAACGGATGGCGTCTACGGGAGTCGTCTGACAAGAGCCTGCTGTTTGTTTATAATGCGATATAGATCTAATTCTATAGGATATGTCTGAGTAAAATTGTTCTGTATTCAATTGCCATTACAAAACAATATAATTAATATTCATGATTTTGTAATTTCTGACATATATTCATGGAGTAAAGGGTTTACACTGATTATGTGTTGATATCTGCACGTGTTTTACCCGTAAAGGATCGTTGTAGAGCAGTATTAACCCATTTCCGCCCAGTGGAGTATTCCATATTTATATACTGGATTAGTCCATTTTCAGCTCGCCTGTTTCGAAGAAAATCGAGCTGTTGTGATCACTGAGTCGTATGCGTTGTCGTCGGCGTGCAAAAACTTTAATGTAGCTCATTACTCAAACGTATATGAGGTATCAACATGAAACTTCATAGGTTAGTAGATATCAATGAGGGGAAGGCACCTACATAAGAACCATAACTCTTTATTTCAAAATTTGGGAGTTATGGTGCTTTTTTAGCTCACCAGAGCACAAAGTGCTCAGGGTGAGCTTTTGTGATTGCCTGATGTCCGGCGTGCGTCGTCCGTCGTTCGTCGTCCGTCGTCAACAATTTGAACCTTTAAAATTCTTCTCCTCTGAATCTACAGGGGTCTCAGCTTTCATCTTTGGCACATAGCATCATCTGTAGGTCCTCTACAAAAGTTTTATAAATTATGTCCCTGGGGTCAAAATTGGCCCCGCCCCAGGGGTGCATTGTTTTCTATAGAAACATATAGTGAAAACTTTGAATATCATCTCCTCTGAAACAGGAAGGTTCTCAGCTTTCATATTTGGTACATAGCATCATGTTCAGGTCCTCTACAAAACTTATATAAATTATGCTCCTGTGGTCAAAATTGGCTACACCCAATGGTGGACAGTTTTCTAGCAAACTTATAGCTGACTGCGTTTTTAAGCATCTTCTCATTACTCATAAATAGGTCATCCAGTCAAGCATTAGGGAGAGATGACCAGTGGCTATTTTTAGGTCACCTGTATCTGTTGCCGGAGCTCTGTCTTAACCCTTTGCCTGTTCTTTGTTTATTATTAATTTGAATGCCTACTGCATATTCATGAACAAAATAGTAAAAATGAAGTATGGAAGGTGGAACATTGTAGCCATTTTTTTTCCAAATTTCACAACCTACTGAATATTCATCTACAAAATAATTATAATGAAATATAGTAGGTGGAACATTGTAGCCAGTTTAGAATCTTAAGGAACAGATGTATCAAATTCCATTAACAAACAGAGCAGGCCCTGATCAGATGGCTCCTATAGGAGGCATCTGATCTGGGTCTACTCTGTTTTCTAATGTGTGAAAACACGTTTATATGAGGGAAGGGTTAATTGATAATAGTGATTGGCATTATGATATTATTATAACCTGCCCTGCAGTTCAGAAGAAGGGTAAATCATTTAAAGACTCTAGAATGCCAAATTAAAGGTTTTAAATAAATTATGAAATATTTTTTAGCATGAAATTGTATTACTTGAAACTATTAAGTTAAACTTATGAATATGAAATTATTATGTAATAATTTATAATAATATTCAAATGGTTTGGAATGCTAGGGTACACATACCCGTTCAGAAGAACAGTTGATTGCCTTTAGTCAGAACTTTGTATGGCCTTGTTTAGAATTATGCTCCTGTGGTTAAAATTGGCCCCACCTGAGGGGTGGTCAGTTTTCAATAGAAATATATAGTAAAAACATTGAAAATCTTCTCTGAAACTGGAAGGTTCATACCTTTCATATTTGGCACATATATGTGACCCTGTGGTCAAAATTGGCCCTGCCCCAGGAGTAGCCAGCTTTCAATAGAAACATATAGTGAAAACTTTGAAAATCTTCACCTCTGATTGTCTGGTGAGCGCTTCAGGGCCATTCTGGCCCTCTTGTATTTATATATTTTTTAATTTGGCTGGACAAGCACCAACCAAGACGAGCGTTGGCGCCGCACGCGGCTCTTGTTTATCTAAGGGATGCCTGACCTAAATCTTCAAATTTCGTTTTATATTGAACTTCCTATCAGCAAACGGTGTAGGCTGATCAGACACCGCATTATACGGCGTCTGATCAGGGTCTACATTATTTACCTATGTCCCATATATGAAATCGTGGGCACAAATGGGTTAACCCCCCCCCCCCCCTTCTGATCAAAGAACAACCTTTTTCAGACGCTGACATTGAACGGGGGACAATTTAGAGCTCAACGTAAATACAAGATACATGTATATGTATATTATTCAATTTCTGTTCAATATGCAACGAGAATGTCAGGCATTTTGAAATTTGAAACACTGGGTTACTCGGCAGCATATCTGGTTCCAAACTGTTTACAAATTCGATTACCGGTCTGTTTGAATTTTTCATATGGAGAAGTATTCAAGCTGCATTGCGGGAGATTGGTGGCCCTTCCCGGATGTTCTGTGCACGACACTTTGGGATTTCCTCTGGGGTCTTCCTCCACCTGTTCCGTGTACGGAAGAGCCTCTTGGGTCTCGTGTTCGAACAGACCTCTGGTGTGTTCATCAGCCTGTACTTAGCTGGATATGACAGAAATACTGTTAGCCAATCTTTTCAATTCACGCCTTTGTAAACGGTAAACCCAGACCAGACGTCCCAGACATTGTCCATGCTTATTTATAAAGCTTTTAGTTGAGTTTGAGTTTCGTTCTCAAGCTTTTGATTGGTCAGATTTGAGTTCTCAAGCTTTTGGAAACGTTTTATTAGCATGGACCATGGTCTGCTCTATTTGCTCATGAAATCATAATTGATCCTGTCACAGCTGCCCCCTGCCTTAACCATTTCCTTCATATTAACTCTTTTCACGCCTTTGTATAGATAGTAGACCTGATCAGACGGCTTCTACAGGAACCACCTGATCAGAGTTTCCTTTTAGCTTTTGAATAATAATAGATCTGACTACAGTTTCTATCAATACCATATTGCACGTATACATATGACATTATCCAAATTCTGTAAATAAATATTCACGATGGCATTATTTCTGACATGAATGTTAAACACAGAAACGATTAAAGCAGCGTAAAACAGCTATATATATACAGGGAACTCCACACTTTCATGGAGTGTCATACTAAAGCTAGATATCCCAGCTAATTTCCTCTTATTTGTAATGCTGAACATTTTAACTCTTATAACGGTATGCGACACCTGACACGGACCACGTTTGAAAACAGTTTAGATCCAGATAAGACGCAGAGTAAGAGATTTCTCATACACATCCTAGCTGTTTGACACTCGATCAGCAGTAAACAGCTGTACCAGGTAATTTGTCATTCATCAATATCCAAGCTGTTTGACACACGATCAGCAGTAAACAGCTGTACCAAGTAATTCGGCATTCATCAATATCCAAGCTGTTTGACAATCGATCGACAGTAAACAGCTGTACCAATTAATTTGGCATTCACCAATATCCAAGCTGTTTGACACTTAGTCTGTAGTTTCTCAAAATCAAAGTGTTTGGTCAGCCGGGGTTTGATCTGGGTATATCAGTCTTTCCGAATACCTCGGCGTTAATGTCTTGGAGATTTAGCTCTCTGAGTTAAATATTGTTTGCATACATTCCGCCAACTGTTTCGTCATTTTGTTTTCAAATTATAACAAATGTGTCACTACCAGGTCATCCAAAAGATAATTAGATCTTGGTGTAATACAGTTTCAGTTTGTAAAGGTTATCCCAAACTCCAATGCAGCAGGTTAAAGGTTAAACAGTTTTATTCTTCATTAATGTCTGTCTTGAGCAAAATTATAATTAACCCATATCCTGATATTGACGACATTTGGCGACTCTGTAAAGGTCACTTAGTGAAATCATTGTGATAAATAGAGCATTTGCTCCTATAGGAGCAAATGCTCTGTTTATCACAATGGTTTCAAACTATAAAATTCTAAAATGTTCCTTTCCTCTAGTTAATGCTCCTTTTCGGTAGATGTATTCAAAGAGGCTGTATCTAAAAATTAGCCTATGAGGTTACAGGTTAACTGTAGTTTAGAATGATAGCACGAATCCGCGTTTATTGTTGTGAATGCTAAATATACAGCAATCATCGTTTAGTTGTACAGTAAAATCTCTCTGAGACGAACAAACATAGGTGTCATTAATAGCAAACGGGTGCTTAATGCGGAATGAAGGAGATTTCTGTATAAATTGCATTTAGCTATCATTTGCGTTGAAGACGCAGAGTAGACTCGTTTTTAGACCCAGAGTAGACCCGTTTTGATCGTCGCTCTGGAGGGTTTTTTACTGTCGTTGACTTGATTTCTCAGCATGTTAAAGATTGATTCAGTCTTGGAGCTACTTCTTATATAGAGAAGACAAATGGGCATGTGCGTAGAAGAAGAGCAACAGGCGTGTATGTAGGCGTGTATGTAGAGAAGAGCAATAGGCGTGTATGTAGAGAAGAGCAATAGGCGTGTATGTAGAGAAGAACAATAGGCGTGTATGTAGAGAAGAACAATAGGCGTGTTTGTAGAGAAGAACAATAGGCGTGTTTGTAGAGAAGATCAATAGGCGTGTATGTAGAGAAGAACAGTAGGCGTGTTTGTAGAGAAGAACAATAGGCGTGTTTGTAGAGAAGATCAGTAGGCGTTGTGTATAGAGATGATCAGTAGGCGTGTGTGTAGAGAAGAGCAAAAGGGGTGTTTATAGTGAGGAACAATGGGTGTGTATGTAGAGAAGAGAAATAGGCGTGTATGTAAATAGCTTTCAGTGCGTGGTGCATGTTACCAGTATAGAGTTCTCATTGTATGGTGCATGTTACAAGTATCGACCATCAAATGCATGGTGCATTTTAAAAGTAAAGAGTTCCAAACCCATGGTGCTTGTGGCCAGTAAAAAGCTGCTAGCGCATGTTACTGGTATAGAACTTTCAACGCATGATCCAGGTTACCAATATTGAGCCCTCAATGCATGGTACATGTTACCATTATAGAGCTGTTACAAGTATAGAACTCTCGATTCGTGGTGCGTGTTACCAGTATAGAACTCTCGATTCGTGGTGCGTGTTACCAGTATAGAACTATCGATGCATGGTGCGTGTTACCAGTATAGAGCTCTCGATGCGTGGTACATGCTACCAGCATAAAGCTCTCAGTATATGGTACATGTTACAAGTATAGACATATCAGTGCACGACGCATATTACTTTATAGAACTATCAACACGTGGTCGATGTTTCCAGTATAGAGCTCTCAGTGCATGGTGCATATTTCCAGTATAGAGCTCCCAGTGCATGGTGCATATTTCCAGTATAGAGCTCTGTGTATCATGCATGTTACTAGTATTGGGCTCTCAGTGCATGTTACCAGTATAGAGCTCCCAGTGTATGGTGCAAGTTACCAGTATAGAGCTCCCAGTGCATGTTGCATGTTACCAGTATAGAGCTCCCAGTGTATGGTGCATGTTACCAGTATAGAGCTCCCAGTGTATGGTGCAAGTTACCAGTATAGAGCTCCCAGTGCATGTTGCATGTTACCAGTATAGAGCTCCCAGTGTACGGTGCATGTTACCAGTATAGAGCTCCCAGTGTATGGTGCAAGTTACCAGTATAGAGCTCCCAGTGCATGTTGCATGTTACCAGTATAGAGCTCCCAGTGTATGGTGCATGTTACCAGTATAGAGCTCCCGGTGTTTGGTGCATGTTACCAGTATAGAGCTCTCAGTGTATGTTGCATGTTACCAGTATGGAGCTTTCAGTGCATGGTGCATGTTACCAGTATAGAGCTCCCAGTGCATGGTGCATCTTACCAGTATAGGGCTCCCAGTGTATGGTGCATGTTACCAGTATAGAGCTCCCAGTGTATGGTGCATTTTACCAGTATAGAGCTCCCAGTGTATAGTACATGTTACCAGTATAGAGCGCTCAACCCATGACGCATGTCACCTGTATAGAGCTCTCAGTACATGGCGCATATTACCATTATAGAGCTCTCAACCCGTGGTGCATGTTACCAGTATAGAGCTCCCAGTGCGTGTTGCATGTTACCAGTATAGAGCTCCCAGTGTATGGTACATGTTACTGGTATAAAGCTCTCAGTACATGGCGCATGTTACCAGTATATATCTCCCAGTGTATGCTACATGTTACCAGTATAGAGCTCCACATACATGGTGCATATTACCAGTATAGAGCTCCAAGTACATGGTGCATGTTACCAGTATAGAAATCCCAGTGCATGGCGCATGTTACCAGTATAGAGCTCTCAGTGCATGGTGCATGTTACCATAATTGAGCTCTCAACCCGTGGTGCATGTTACCAGTATAGGGCTCCCAGTGCATGTCAGATGTTACCAGTATATAGCTCTCAACCCGTGGTGCATGTTACCAGTATAGAGCTCTCAATGCATGGTGCATGTGACCAGTATAGAGCTCTCAGTGCATGGTGCATGTTACCAGTATAGAGCTCTCAACCCGTGGTGTATGTTACCAGTATAGCTCTCAGTGCATGTTGCATGTTACCAGTATAGAGCTCCCAGTGTACGGTGCATGTTACCAGTATAGAGCTCCCAGTGTATGGTGCAAGTTACCAGTATAGAGCTCCCAGTGCATGTTGCATGTTACCAGTATAGAGCTCCCAGTATATGGTGCATGTTACCAGTATAGAGCTCCCGGTGTTTGGTGCATGTTACCAGTATAGAGCTCTCAGTGTATGTTGCATGTTACCAGTATGGAGCTTTCAGTGCATGGTGCATGTTACCAGTATAGAGCTCCCAGTGCATGGTGCATCTTACCAGTATAGAGCTCCCAGTGTATGGTGCATGTTACCAGTATAGAGCTCCCAGTGTATGGTGCATTTTACCAGTATAGAGCTCCCAGTGTATAGTACATGTTACAGTATAGAGCGCTCAACCCATGACGCATGTCACCTGTATAGAGCTCTCAGTACATGGCGCATATTACCATTATAGAGCTCTCAACCCGTGGTGCATATTACCAGTATAGAGCTCCCAGTGCATGGTACATGTTACCAGTATAGAGCTCCCAGTGTATGGTACATGTTACTGGTATAAAGCTCTCAGTACATGGCGCATGTTACCAGTATATAGCTCCCAGTGTATGCTACATGTTACCAGTATAGAGCTCCACATACATGGTGCATATTACCAGTATAGAGCTCCAAGTACATGGTGCATGTTACCAGTATAGAAATCCCAGTGCATGGCGCATGTTACCAGTATAGAGCTCTCGGTGCATGGTGCATGTTACCATAATTGAGCTCTCAACCCGTGGTGCATGTTACCAGTATAGGGCTCCCAGTGCATGTCAGATGTTACCAGTATATAGCTCTCAACCCGTGGTGCATGTTACCAGTATAGAGCTCTCAATGCATGGTGCATGTGACCAGTATAGAGCTCTCAGTGCATGGTGCATGTTACCAGTATAGAGCTCTCAACCCGTGGTGTATGTTACCAGTATAGCTCTCAGTGCATGTTGCATGTTACCAGTATAGAGCTTCCAGTGTACGGTGCATGTTACCAGTATAGAGCTCCCAGTGTATGGTGCAAGTTACCAGTATAGAGCTCCCAGTGCATGTTGCATGTTACCAGTATAGAGCTCCCAGTGTATGGTGCATGTTACCAGTATAGAGCTCCCGGTGTTTGGTGCATGTTACCAGTATAGAGCTCTCAGTGTATGTTGCATGTTACCAGTATGGAGCTTTCAGTGCATGGTGCATGTTACCAGTATAGAGCTCCCAGTGCATGGTGCATCTTACCAGTATAGAGCTCCCAGTGTATGGTGCATGTTACCAGTATAGAGCTCCCAGTGTATGGTGCATTTTACCAGTATAGAGCTCCCAGTGTATAGTACATGATACCAGTATAGAGCGCTCAACCCATGACGCATGTCACCTGTATAGAGCTCTCAGTACATGGCGCATATTACCATTATAGAGCTCTCAACCCGTGGTGCATGTTACCAGTATAGAGCTCCCAGTGCATGGTACATGTTACCAGTATAGAGCTCCCAGTGTATGGTGCATGTTACTAGTATAAAGCTCTCAGTACATGGCGCATGTTACCAGTATATAGCTCCCAGTGTATGCTACATGTTACCAGTATAGAGCTCCACATACATGGTGCATATTACCAGTATAGAGCTCCAAGTACATGGTGCATGTTACCAGTATAGAGATCCCAGTGCATGGCGCATGTTACCAGTATAGAGCTCTCAGTGCATGGGGCATGTTACCATAATTGAGCTCTCAACCCGTGGTGCATGTTACCAGTATAGAGCTCCCAGTGCATGTCAGATGTTACCAGTATATAGCTCTCAACCCGTGGTGCATGTTACCAGTATAGAGCTCTCAGTGCATGGTGCATGTTACCAGTATAGAGCTCCCAGTGCATGGTGCATGTTACCAGTATAGAGCTCTCAACCCGTGGTGTATGTTACCAGTATAGCTCTCAGTGCATGGTACCAGTATAGAGATCCCAGTGTATGGTGCAAGTTACCAGTATAGAGCTCCCAGTGCATGGTGCATCTTACCAGTATAGAGCTCCCAGTGTATGGTGCATCTTACCAGTATAGAGCTCTCAACCCATGATGCATGTCACCTGTATAGTGCTCTCAGTACATGGCGCATGCTACTGTGTAGAATGTTTCCTATCGGATAAAAAATGGTTCAACTCAAACTTCAGAAAAAAATATTTTTCATCTCTCGGCTGCCTTTTATCATATTTTAAACTACTTACGGTTATTTAAACACTCAACTGTTGGTATTTATTCTCTTATTTAGTTCATTTCCTGTATAATAAACCGCGTTTTTCTGCATTCATTTTCTTGCCTTCTAAAATACTTAGAACTATTTAGACATACAACTATGACCATTCATTATCCTAGTTGAAACATTTCCAGTCACATTATACAAGTTTAAGATTATGAGAGTATTCAGGGGAAACAATACCTTTCATCTCTCTGTTGTTACGTAAGATAACTCCATTGTGAAACTATTAGTTTCCGCCGAAAAACATGAACTAATTGGTCAAACACACAACTGTGAGTAGTTTTAGGTGGCGAACGCCACTTTTGTTACCACACTTCAGAAGCTCTAAGGCTGGTTTAACACACCACCGTTTTTGGTATAATTATTATTCTCTCGCGTTGTAACATAAGGATAGCTAGGCTTGTAAGTATGTAAATTCTTGGCTTTTGATATAATTGTCAGATATTCTGCATGGCTTGGATACACACTCTTGAAGGATATTGCGATTGTTGTTTTGGCTTTTATATATTTCTTATAGGGACCATTTCCTATCGGATAATACAAGTTTTAAAGCAAAAATCAGAAAAAAGTGTTTGATTTCCCTGTGGCGTTACGTGGAATATTTTCATTGTAAAATGTTTACTTTTAGCCGTAAACCAGGAACGTATTAAATCAAACACCCATCTCTGTGAGTGTGTGTTTTCTTATTTGGGTCATTTCCTTTTGGATTATTCAATTTTTAAATCAAAATTCAGAAGAAAAATTGTTTCATCTCTCTGAGCTGACACGTGGAAGCATTCCATTATGAACATTATTACTTTCAGCCGTAAAACTCGAATTAATTGGTCAAACCCCCGATGAGTCCTAAATACAGAGCTCCATATAAGATGCGTATGCGTAAATTCAAACCTTTTCAAGAATGACTGCTTTATTTCTCCATCACACCCTGTACCGCGATTACACTTTAGAATCGTCTAAAGGAGTGGTCATACTACATGTATATGGTTTAGTGGAGAAATGAGGATTTAAGTACATGTATTTGTGTACGCCCCTTATCTGCAGCTATGTTTCATCAGGATCCAGCATATTTGACACCTGCTCAATGATTTCTGAAAAGCTTCTGTTATTATACTTGGACAAGCTTGGTCGGAACACAACCAGTCAGATTTGAACATCAATCTCTGTTTAACAGTATACTACATAAATACACCTTTCTAAACATGTGCAAACACTGTAGACCCAGATCGGACGGTTCCTGTAGGAGCAATTTTGGTAAAAAATCCGGTTTAATGTTCATAGTGTTAAGAGTTCTTATATGGATTAAAGCGTTAAGCGGGCGCCTTGGAGAGGTTATTGAGAATATACAGCTGAACTTCGATATCTCGAATTGTGGTAACTCGAATATCGCAATAACTCGAACTCAAAGTTCGGTCCTTCCAATACTTACAATACAGAACTGCTATAAAGTGCATTACTGTGCATATGGAAAAAAACATATGTGGCAGATAAATGCAGGTCTAAAGTTATGCTGAAACCTCCTACAACATTACTTTAAACATGCATTAAGCTGTGAACTTGAGAAATTGTCCAGATTCGAAATCGGATAACGCGAACTTCTGTTATCTCAAACTAATTTGTACGGTCCCATGAAGTTCCAGATATCAAAGTTAAACTGTATATAGTATTGTTCCGATTATCGATTATAATCGATGATTGATGAAAGAAACTACTATCAATATATAGTAATTATTGACTGTATAATTTGCGCAGCAGTAATTCTCGTTGCTATTTTAACCCTTTCCCTGTTCTATGTTTATCCGAAATGTCAATACTTACGAAATATACATGGACAAAATAGTTAAAATGAAAATGGAAAGTGGAACATTGCAGCCATTTTAGCAAGTAAAAAATAAATTCATCAAGTCCGATAAGTAACATAGCAGACCTTGATCAGACGGCTGCTACATGGCCCATCTGATCTGGGTCTACTCTGTTCGCAAGTATGAAAACACGCGTTTATACGAAGGAAAGGGTTAATAGTAGTTTAACGGTTTAGTCCTGTGCCAGTATAATAATGACAATGTTACTAAGCCTCAACCAAACTGTATGTTGTAACCACTCATTAGAATTAGCTCTTCAATACGATTCTAATGAATGTTCACAGCACACCGAGTGGTTGACATAAATATATATTGAGCCTCATCTAAAATAATCGAGTATTATATCTTATCGATCATCAATCGGTTCCATCAAACCAATATATAGTTAGTAGTAATATTGGCCAGATTCCCCAAACTAGTGTATAGTGTTATAAAGTAGCTAGTGTCAAACACCACTGAATCCTATTCTAATAGTCAACGTTTATTGTAATGAAAGTTTATGTCCGATAAAACTCTGATCTATTTTAATCTTTTCTTACACTTCAGAGGTCCAGATAAGTTGCGTGAATTTTAACATGCTCAAGAACAGCTTATTTACTTTCCACCGAAGCCTATACTGTGACCACTCTTTAGAATGTTTGTAGTTTTGTGAATTATAATTCGTTTAAGGCTTTGATAGACTATTGATAGAGTGTCGTGTAGCTTTGGTCCAGGTCCAAGGCTTTAAAACATTCTGTTCGAGTCTGAGATCATTCTCAAGCACCAAGGGTTCGAGGTTATAAAACTTCTTAGTCGGAGATTTATAACATTGGGCCACATAGACTTTGAGCAATATATAGCCAAACAGATGTTTGAGAATGATCTATGATTTATAACATCGGGACCATGTCACACTTATCAGGATAAAAGCTACAAACGGGTGCCTCGGTCGTCTTTAGAAATTGGGCCGGTTGGGGGGTCCATTTGTTTGTTAGAGGTTGTCAAATCAACTGCAATCCGGTAACAAATACATTCAGATATTGTAGTTTTCATTGCAGCTCATTATAAAAAATTAGTACGGGTGGGGTTCGAACCCACGCGGACATTCGTCCATTGGAACTTAAGTCCAACGCCTTAACCACTCGGCCACCGTACTATGGTTTTATCAACCAGAAACTGAGCTAATTAGATTTAATATCATGTGATGGCATGACGCAATATCTAGCAGGAAAAGTAACTGTGAAGAAAATAAACTATATTTGGTTTGCCATTACCTCCCTTTGATTTAGTAGTTAAAATTGGGTCAACCATGTATAAATTAACCCACTTACGCATAGTGCCCTTAAATAGGGACAAGTGCCTGCAGTGTATACCCAGATCAGAGAAGTCATGAATCAAACAATGGTCTGTCCTGTTTACTGTCTAGATTAATTTCAAAACCGGATATAAGAACACAGCATTATTGCAGAAACTCGTCTCGAAATAAAAATTAGATCTTTTCAAAGTAAATAAACGGTCGAGTTCACTAAAGCGCGGGTTAAAGTGAACTTTACATAGAGGATTTTACACGAGTGTTCATTACAAATTGTTTTTATGAAACGAGGTTACTATGATAATATGAAACGAGCTTTGGTCGGGTTCACTAGGAAACGCGAGTTATTAAAGTGAACTATACATACATTACCTGGATCCGAAATAATAAAACATTAGCAAATAATTACACGCGGGATAAAGTGAGCATCAATGTCTACTACCAGGAACTAAAATAATAAAACAGTAACAAATAATTAAACACGGGTTATAGTGATATTTGATATCTAATATCTGGATCTAATATAATAAAACAGTAACAAATAATTACACACGGGTTACAGTGAGATTTAATATCTGGATCTAATATAATAAAACATTAACAAATAATTACACGCGGGTTACAGTGAGATTTAATATCTAATATCTGGATCTAATATAATAAAACATTTTAAACAAATAATTACACGCGGGATAATGTGAGCTTCAATGTCTACTACCAGGAACTAAAATAATAAAACAGTAACAAATAATTACACACGGGTTATCGTGATATTTAATATCTAATATCTGGATCTAATATAATAAAACAGTAATAAATAATTACACGCGGGTTAAAGTGAGCTATACTACCAGGATCTGAAGTAATTAAACATTTCAAACAAATAATTACACAAAATTAAACCTTTCCCTGATCTGTACTTACTACAATGTTTAATACCTACTGAATATGCATGGACAAAATATTTATAATGAAATATGGAAGATAGGAAACTGTAACCATTTTAAAAAGTATAGAACCAGATCTACCGAATTCCATTAGGAAACAGAGCAGACCCTGGTCATGATCCTTCTGATATGGTTGTTCTCTGTTTGCAGATGCGTTAAAACACGTTTATTTGAGGGAAAGGTTAAACACGCAATCTAAGTAATCCTTTCCTTCATACAAACCCTTTTTCGCATCATTTGCGAACTGAGTAGACGCAGATAAGACGGGTCCTATAGGGGCCGTCCGATCAGAGTCTACTCTGTTTGCTTATGAAATTATAATAAACCACATTCTACCAATACCAAAATGTGTACATATGTAATTGTAAAAATTTCTACGTCTTTGAAACAGAGTAGACCAGCTTCCATGGCTTATTAAGGAACCGTCTGATCAGGGTCTGCACTGTTTGCTTTTAATGTAGTATAGATATGATTCTACAATTTCTTCCATGACTAAAACATCCTGTCTATGTGTTATTATAATAAATCTTAATAACCGATAACTAGGTATACTAAAATTAAAAATTGAAGTACAGACAGAGTAGAACCAGATCAAACGGCTCCTATGGGAGCCGTCTGACCAGAGTCTGTCCTGTTTGCTAATGGAATGTTATAGATTTGTTCCTTTTCTTTCTAAATTAGTAAAATTTCAACAATGTTCCAACTTCCATATTTCAAAATAACCGATATATTTAACCCATTTCCTCATGAATGTTGCAAATTGCCATCACGAATATATATATATGTACTGAATAAATCAGGTCTATACAATTACATGTGCAAACAGAGCAGACCCTGATTAGACGGTTGCTATAGAAGCCGTTTGATCTGGATCAACTCTGTTTGCAGAGACTTGAAAAGGGGTTTCTATCACGTAAATGGTTAACCTTCCCAGGTTTAAAGTCAAGAAATGTGATTGAGAAAATGTTATGATAGATTAGACAAAGTCAGTGTGCCCGCAAATGTTTACACAATAGATTAGCCTACTTTCAATGGCCCAAACCCTTGTCCCGATTTCGTGCCACCCCGATAGCCCAAGGTCAAGCGTTCGGAAATGCTCGACTAATTCTGGCAAGACCGATCGTATGCGGATATATTGCCGGAATTAGACGTGAATTTCCGATTGATACAAAAGTGGACGAGGATTCTGGAATGCGCTGAAAAAGGATAGGCAGGCGCGGATTTAGAGGGGGATCGAGCCGGCGTACGCCCCCTAAAATTGCCCAAACAATCTTTTTTAGTAATATTTTAGATCTAGATCTACTAAAAATCAATAAAATAATGATTTCATCTGAGTTTTATTTCCCTCACCAAATTACGCTCTTTTTCAACATGTATTACAAACACACTATTTTAAATTTTAGTTACGTCATCAAACATAGAAATATACGACCCCACCTCCAAAACAAAATCTACGCCCCCCTCCAAAAATATTCTACGCCCCCCCCCCCCCCCCGCTAATCTGAAATCCTTTTTATCCGCACCTGATAGGGGTGTCCACAATGCATACCAGTTACAATAAAATCTCGCTAATGCAACCAAATTCTTTATTAACGTAGGAGCCTGTAAAATCAGGCGGTTGCTAATGGAGGGCAAAAGTAATACAAACTTACTTATGTGGGAACTTTTGTAAAACTGTTGCACTGCATTAAGGTGTCACCTGTTTCACATATATACGGCAGACGATAGCTTAATGCAGTCTAACTATGGGTATGTAAGGCAGACGATAGCTTAATGCAGTCTAACTATGGGTATGTAAGGCAGACGATAGCTTAATGCAGTCTAACTATGGGTATGTAAGGCAGACGATAGCTTAATGCAGTATAACTATGGGTATGTAAGGCAGACAATAGCTTAATGCAGTCTAACTATGGGTATGTAAGGCAGACGATAGCTTAATGCAGTCTAACTATGGGTATGTAAGGCAGACGATAGCTTAATGCAGTCTAACTATGGGTATGTAAGGCAGACGACAGCTTAATGCAGTCTAATTATGGGTATGTAAGGCAGACGATAGCTTAATGCAGTCTAACTATGGGTATGTAAGGCAGACGATAGCTTAATGCACGTGTAAATTAGTGCACCAAGCTCCTACAGGTCCAAACCTTTACTTGTGACTACTCCGAGTGTCAAACCATTCGGACCCTGAGCACATAACATAAATGTATATGACACTCTGATGCTTAAAGTATCAAACGGTTTGGATCCAGATCACTTACGATATATTGAGTTATGCAGCTCCAAGTATAAAAAAATTCGGATCCAGATCACCTACGTTATACGGAGGCATGCAGCTGCAAGTATCATACTGTTCGGATCCTGACGAGACAAGGAGTTTACGCTTGACTTCATGAATATTCATTATTACATATAATACGTATCTATTTTGGTCAATGGAAAACAGAATAGAACCTGATCAGACGACTTCTACAGGATCTGGATCTATTGTTAGCAAAGGTGTCAAAAGTCATCTATGTGATAGAAGGGTCAGTGGGTAAACGTATGATATATAAACCGATGGCGTCTATATGATGGAAGAGTCCAGTGGGTAAACGTATGATATATAAACAGAGGGCGTCTATATGATGGAAGAGTCCAGTGGGTAAACGTATGATATATAAACAGAGGGCGTCTATATGATGGAAGGGTCCAGTGGGTAAACGTATGATATATAAACAGAGGGCGTCTATATGATGGAAGGGTCCAGTGGGTAAACGTATGATATATAAACAGAGGGCGTCTATATGATGGAAGAGTCCAGTGGGTAAACGTATGATACATAAACAGGGGGCGGTTGCTTAATGCAGGATAAAAATAATGCAGAAACTCCAAAATTAGCTGTCTGTACATCTTACATCCTGCCTTTGAGCACTTCTTTCCATCCTGCATTATTTTATCCCGTACTCCTTTCGTCCTGCATTATTTCATCCCGTACTACTTTCACCCAGCATTATTTCAGCTAATCCGACGTTCATCCTGCGTTATCTCAGCTAGCATCACTTTTATCCTGCGTTATTACAGCAAGCACTACTTTCACTACTAGCACTATTGTCAACCTTCACTGTTTCATCTGGCACTACTCTAACACTGCTTTATTCCATCTTGCACTAGTCTCATCCTGCATTAGTTCATCCAACATTATAAACTGTCTATCGCTTATAAGACTCGTGTGTTTAATTAGTAAGTAGTCGTTTTGCTCATATGTGCTTATACAAAAATGAACGAAATATTGAACAAAGATATTTTACAGGCTTTACAAACTGCTAATGAGCTGTAGACTACCAAAGGCAAATAGTGAATAAACAGACCAGAGGAAAAAGTGTATACACAGACCAGAGGGTACAGTGTATACATAGACTAGAGGGCACAGTGTGTGCATATACCAGAGGGCACAGTGAATACATAGACTAGAGGGCACAGTGTGTGCATATACCACAGGGCATAGTGTTTATGTATACATAGACCTCCGGGGCTCAATGAATATATAACCCAGAGGACACAGTGAATATACGGATCAGATGGCACAGTGAATACACAGACCAGATGGCACAGTGAATACACGTACCAGAGGGCACAGTGAAGATACATACAGAGGAAACGGTGAAAACACATACAAGATGACACAGTGGATACACATATCAGAGGGCACAGTGAATACACATACAGAGGAAACGGTGAAAACACATACCAGAGGGCACAGTGTATACACAGACCAGAGGGCACAGTGAATATACATACAGAGGAAACTGTGAAAACGTATACCAGAGAGCACAGTGGATACACATATCAGAGGGCACATTGTTTATACAGACCAGAGGGCACAGTGTATACACAGACCAGAGGGCACACTGTATACAAAGACCATAGGACACAGTGTATATACAGACCAGATGGCACAGTGTATACCCATCCAGATGACACAGTGTATACATAAACCAGAAGCGCACAGTGTATATACAGACCAGAGGACACAGTGAATATACAGACAAGAGGGCACGGTTAATCTACAGGCAGGAAGGCACAGTGTATACACAGACCGGAGGGCGCACTGTATACACAGACCAGAGGGCACAGTGAATATACAGTCAAGAGGGCACGGTTAATCTACAGACAAGAGGGCACGGTTAATCTACAGACAAGAAGGCACAGTGTATACACAGACCGGAGGGCGCACTGTGAATACACGAACCAGAGGGCACTGTGTATACACAAACCAGAGAGCACAGTTAATACACAGACCAGAGGGCGCAGTGGATACACAGACCAGAGGGCCCAGTGTATGTACAGACCAGAGGGCACGGTGTATATACAGTCCAGAGGGCACAGTGTATACACAGACCAGAGGGCACAGTGTATATACAGACCAGAGGGCACTGTGTTTATACAAACCAGGTGGCACAGTGGATACACAGACCAGAGGGCACTGTGTATATACAAACCAGAGGGCACAGTGGATACACATACCAGAGGGCACTGTGTATACACAAACTAGAAGGCACAGTTGAAACACAGACCAGAGGGACCAGTGTATGAACAGACCAGAGGGCACGGTGTATATACAGTCCAGAGGGCACACTGTATACACAGACCAGAGGGCACAGTGTATACCCAGACCAGAGGGCACTGTGTATACACAAACCAGAGGGCACAGTGTATATACAGACCAGAGGGCACTGTGTATATACAAACCAGGTGGCACAGTGGATACACAGACCAGAGGGCACTGTGTATATACAAACCAGAGGGCACAGTGGATACACAGACCAGAGGGCGCAGTGGACAAACAGACCAGAGGGCCCAGTGTATGTACAAACCAGATGGCACGGTGTATATACAGTCTAGAGGGCACACTGTATACACAGACCAGAGTGCATACTATATACACAGACCAGAGGGCACAGTGTATACACAGACCAGAGGACACAGTGTAAATACAGACCAGAGGGCACAGTGTAAATACAGACCAGAGGTAACAGTGTATACACAGACCAGAGGTCACAGTGAATGTACAGACCAGAGGGCACAGTGTAAATACAGACCAGAGGGCACAATGTATACACAGACCAGAGGGCACACTGTAAACACAGACCAGAGGGCACAGTTAATCTACAGACAAGATGGCATAGTGTATGTACAGACCAGAAGGCACACTGTAAACACAGACCAGAGGGCACACTGTAAAAACAGACCAGAGGGCACACTGTAAACACACAAGATGGCATAGCGTATGTACAGACCAGAGGGCACACTGTAAACACAGATCAGAGGGAACACTGTAAAAACAGACCAGAGGGCACACTGTAAACACAGACCAGAGGGCACAGTTAATCTACAGACAAGATGGCACAGTGTATACACATACCGGAGGGCACAGTGTATACACATACCAGAGGGCACATTGAATACACGAACCAGAGACACAGTGTATACACAGACCAGAGGGCACAGTGGATACACATAACAGAAATATAACACCACTGAGAATAAAGTACGGGGCGACTTTTTACAGCCACCACTGTCGTGAAGTACATGTATATATATATTCTGAAGGCAGGAGAACCTTCGAAAGCAAATGTAGCAATGTCAAAAGAGAAAAGTACAGACTAGGTTGGTTTAATTTGCGAATTAACTATGAATAACATTTAACAGAATGGAGTCTGGTCGTATACATTAGGCAAGAGTCTGATCTTGTGAGTCCGATATCAAACGCCTTATCTTACAATGGTTAGGCGAAATTAGTCCAACATCAAACGCCTTATCTCACAATGGTTAGGCGAAATTAATCCAACATCAAACGCCTTATCTCACAATGGCTAGGCGAAATTAATCCAACATCAAACGCCTTATCTCACAATGGTTAGGCGAAATTAATCCAACATCAAACGCCTTATCTCACAATGGTTAGGCGAAATTAATCCAACATCAAACGCCTTATCTTTTGACGGGAAGGCGAAATTAATTCAACATCAAACGCCTTAATCTTATGATGGTTAGGCGAAATTAATCCAAAATTAAATGCCTTATCTTGTGATGGTTACCCCAAAATAATCTAATATCGTACGCCTTATATTGTGATGGTTACACCTTATCTTGTGATGGTTACCCCAAAATAATCCAATATCGTACACCTTGTATTGTGATGGTTACACCTTATATTGTGATGGTTACCCCAAAATAATCCAATATCGTACGCCTTATATTGTGATGGTTACACCTTATACTGTGATGGTTACACCTTATATTGTGATGGTTACACCTTATATTGTGATGGTTACGTGAAATGAATCCAATATCAAATGCCTTATTTTGTGACGGTAAGGCCAACCCACAGGTAGCGGTAGCGAACTGGCTGTGTTTTCTGCTTTATTCGAATTATCAACTTGTTCAAATTTGATATTTTGATTATTGAGGTTCTATATTTCAAACAATAAAATGGGTTCTGGCCATGTATATCGAGCTGACAGTCGCTTAATCCTTTCCTTGATATAAAAGTGTTTTCACGCATCTGCAAACACAGTAGGCCCAGATTATCCTATAGAATCAGTCTGATCAGAGTCTGCTCTGTTTGCTAATGGAATTTGATAGAACTGGTACATGTATTTGTTTCTAAACTGGCTATATAGTGTTCTACCTTCCATAATTCGTTATAACTATTTTATCCATGAATCCACTGAAAATTGGAATAAACACAGAACAGGGAGAGGATTAATCTAGCAAGAGTAAATGCTATTTACCACACTGATAGATAGTGGTACCGAACTGTGTTGTTCAGCTAGCAAGAGTAAATGCTATTTACCACACTGATAGATAGTGGTATCGAACTGTGTTGTTGGGCTAGCAAGTGTAAATGCTATTTACCACACTGATAGACAGTGGTACCGAACTGTGTTGTCGAGCTAACACGTGTAAATGCTATTTGCCACACTGATAGATAGTGGTACCGAACAGTGTTGTCGAGCTAACACGTGTAAATGCTATTTACCACACTGACATGTAGTGGTATCGAACTGTGTTGTCGAGCTAACACGTGTAAATGCTATTTACCACACTGACAGACAGTGGTATCGAACTGTATTGTCAAGCTAGCAAGTGTAAATGTTATTTACCATACTGAAATGTAGTGGCATTGAACTGTGTTGTCGAGCTAGCAAGTGTAAATGCTATTTACCACACAGGCATGTAGTGGCATTGAACTGTATTGTCAAGTTAGCAAGTGTAAATGTTATTTACCATACTGACATGTAGTGGCATTGAACAGTGTCATCAAGCTAGCAAGTGTAAATGTTATTTACCATACTGACATGTAGTGGCATTGAACTGTATTGTCAAGCTAGCAAGTGTACATGCTATTTACCATACTGACATGTAGTGGCATTGAACTGTGTTGTCAAGCTAGCAAGTGTAAATGTTATTTACCACACTGACATGTAGTGGCATTGAACTGTGTTGTCAAGCTAGCAAGTATAAATGCTATTTACCACACAGGCATGTAGTGGCATTGAACTGTATTGCCAAGTTAGCAGGTGTAAATGTTATTTACCATACTGACATGTAGTTGCATTGAACTGTATTGTCAAGCTAGTAGTGTAAATGTTATTTACCACACTGACATGTAGTGGCATTGAACTGTATTGTCAAGTTAGCAAGTGTAAATGCTATTTACCACACCGGCATGTAGTGGCATTGAACTGTATTGTCAGGCTAGCAAGTGTAAATGTTATTTACCACACAGGCATATAGTGGCATTGAACTGTATTGTCAAGCTAGCAAGTGTAAATGTTATTTACCATACTGACATGTAGTGGCATTGAACTGTATTGTCAAGCTAGCAAGTGTAAATGTTATTTACCACACAGGCATGTAGTGGCATTGAACTGTATTGTCAAGCTAGCAAGTGTAAATGTTATTTACCATACTGACATGTAGTGGCATTGAACTGTGTTGTCGAGTTAGAAAACCGTCTTATTTGGGTTTGGTGCTATATGTAAGGGTTATGTTAACACTATAACGAGAATGTTGTTTTAACACTTTACCTCGTCTAAGACGACTTTTTGCAACTTTGCTAACCAATAAGACCAAGATCAGACAGCTCAGCTAGGAGCTGTCAGATCAGGGTCTTCTCTGTTTGCTAATAGCATATTGATATAACTCTGATTCTACATTTCCTTGCATGACCAAAATAACATATGTATACATTTGCCATTATAAATATTCAGTTAATTTATTTTCACGAAATCTCCATTTCCCACATGTATATCATCGAATAATAAGGTTGAAACCGCGAAACTAGTTTATACAAAACACAAGAGCGCGCGACAATGAAAACCTGCGGAAAATTAGACCACGATACAGCGATATCGTGAGATAATCCCGTCTTATCTCGATCTAACTGTTGAATTATCACACCGTACTCTCTTGCCGGAGAGATCCTAGGGATCAATCATTTATTTGTAGCAAATTCGTTTGTAAATAAAGATTCGTCCCAGTTGGAACACGCCCACAGCGTGGCATGTAAACCCTTTACCTGATGCATATACATTAAAATAATGAAGCTATGGAATCAAATCTATGTTATTTCATAAGCAAACAGAGCAGGTTTTATAAGACGTCTCCTTTTTCGAGGAGTTGCAAACACAAAAGACAGTGTCTGCTCTGTTAGCATGTTGATATCTACAGTGTCTGCCAAGATAAAAAATGCATGTCTATGTACTACAGTGAACCCTCATTACAACGGAGGTTTTGGTTTCCAGACATTGTGCTGGTATAAAGAGGTTGCCATTATAACGAGTTTAAATATGAAAGGAACCATATGGCTAGTGTCAAACTAGTACCAATAGGTGAACGCTTAATGCAGAACACAAGAAGTGCAAAAAGCTCCCTTTGGGAGCTTTTTGCACTTCTTGTGTTCTACATTAAGCAATCACCTGTCTTATTGGCATTGCACCTATTTGGTCAGTGGTTATTTCAAAGAATTAACGGTAATTTTGTTTCAATGCATACTGCCGGTATAACGAGGGTGCCGTTATAACGAATGCCGGTTTAACGAGGGTTCGCTGTATTATAAGAATTCAATTAAAGATGTCAATATTTCTTATATGAATATTGAACATGGAATGGGTTAAAATACGTGATTTATTTCGAAAATGTAAGCGTGTGCACATGTCTTATTTTTCTGTTCCTGTTGGGAATAAATGTTTTAGGTCACTGATGGATTGATTTGCGGTATTTGATTTTAAAATCTGTCTAATGACCCAATATGTCTGCTTGTTTTGGCGCGTTTTACGTACACATGTCCAAGTACGTCTCTCTCCTTGTTTTGGCGAGTGTACGCGCGTTTGTACGTGCACAGTCTCTCCTTGTTTGGCCGCGTGGCTCAGTGGTAGAGCGTCCGCCTGCGGTACAGAAGGTCGTGGGTTCGATCCCCGGCCGCGACAGACCAAAAGTCGTCACTAGTAGCTCCCTTGTCTACGCTCGACAATAAAGATGTAGTTCTAGGACTGGTCGGTCTGGTGTCAGGATAATGTGACTGGGTGGGGTGCCCTTGCCATGTACCTGCAGCAGGAGTATTCCAGTGAGGCAGCACTATAACTTGTCTCATGCGGGTGCCGTCTGCAAATAACTGAAATACTGTTGGTCGGACGTAAAACCCAACTCACTCACTCACTCACTCCTTGTTTGGCGAGTGTACGCCCGTTTGTACGTGCACAGGTACAAGTACGTCTCTCCTTGGTTTTGGCGTGTGTACGCGCGTTTTTACGTGCACATGTACAAGTATACGTCCCAGGAAGCATTAACAACCCTTCCCCCGATATTCGCGAATTGCCCATTTACAAACAGTTTGGATCCAGATCAGACACCGAGACACTCGGTCAACAGATTCTAAAAAATCTGTCGAATTGGAAATAGAAATACTCCAGATCCAAATTTGAGCGCACGTTGTTTTATTGCGGGGGAATAAAGGTTAAAAAGGATTGCTGCGAAAATAAAAGTGTGGGTCTTATTGCTGACCCCAGAGGAAATAACGTCTTTTCGATATTATGATGATAAATAGTTAGCCTATACCACAATTTTGAAGAAAAAAACTATGTCTGGGGCTTTGCTCTGCTTAACCCTTAGCCTGCTATCGGCGGATGAGTGAATACACGTGCAGTTAATATCCAGATGGACGACAACTAACTCGGCGTCTCACCAGGATCCAAACTGTTTGACACTCTGATTGCATTTTGGTAGACAAAGCTTGAGTTTTGAAAATGCGGTAGGTGAAACATTTTATAAACATAATTTTCTCAGCAGGCTAAAGGGTAAAGGCAGACATCGGGGTTTGGTTTTGAAAAAAATTACTTAACTCATTAATGCCCACTGTCGCTTAAAAAGGTCATAGGCAAACAGTGAAGACCCAGATCAGAGGGCTTCTTATGGCCCCTGAATGAGCCCTCTGATCAGGGTCTGCACTGTTTGCTGAACCCAACAATACCTGTGACTTATTCCAGCAAATATGTGCCCACCCTCTCTAACACACACACACACACACCACCACCACCACCACCCAATAATACCTGTGACTTATTCCAGCAAATATGCCCCACTCACACACACCACCGACACCACCACCACCACCACCACCACCACCCAATCCCATAACATAAAGTATTGACGGGTTCCAAAATTAGATCTGGGTGAGCATTCTGATCATGATCTGGACTGATTGTCATTCAAAATCAATTAATAAATTATAACCTTTCTTATTGAATAAATCTGTCCCAACCCTTTCCCTCATATAAACGTATTTTCACGCATTTGTAAACAGAGGTCACCCAGATCAGACGGCTCCTAGAGGTACAGGGACTGCTCTGTATGCTAATAGAAATTGATCTATCTGTTTCTTTGCTTTTTTAAAATGTCTGCAATGCTCGACCTTAAACAGGGGAGGACTATACCACTTGAAATCCCGCGTTGAAAGGGTTAAGTAATATGGAGATAATTGGGGTCATCTAGTTAGAGTATAACCTGTTCCAATTTACATACGTAAAGCTGTCTGTTTAATCTAGTAAGCGTATAACCTGCTCCAATTTACATACGTACAGCTGTCTGTTTAATCTTATAAGCGTATAGCCTGCTCCAATTTACCTATGTACAGCTGTCCTGCTCCAATTTACATACGTACAGCTGTCTGTTTAATCCAGTAAGCGTATAACCTGTTCCAATTTACATACGTTCAGCTGTCCTGCTTCAATTTACATACGTATAGCTGTCCTGCTCAAATTTACATACGTACATCTGTCCTGTTCCAATTTACATACGTACAGCTGTCGTGTTCCTATTTACATACGTACAGCTGTTCTGGTTTAATCTAGTAAGCCTATAAACTGTTCTAATTTACATACACACAGCTGTCCTGGTTCAATATAGTAAGCGTATAACCTGCTCGAAGTTACATACGTACAGCTGTCCTGCTCCAGTTAACATACGTACAGCTATCTGTTTAATCTATTAAGCGTATAACCTGTTCCAATTTACATACGCACAGCTTTTCTGCTCCAATTTACACATGTATAGCTGTACTGCTCCAATTTACATACGTACAACTGTGTCTGTAACCCTTTACTCCATGAATAATCATGTAAGAAATAATGATATCGTGATTATCAAATGTTATTACATTAATTAATAAATAGCAAATGGAAATAGGAATGTTTGAAATGCCAGGAGCTGTAGAACCATATCTATATTATAGGTATATTATCATAGGCAAATAGAGCAGATCCAGATCATACAGTTCCTATAGGGGCCGCCTACTCTGTTTGTAAAGGCGTAAAAAAGGAGTGTTTAACGGCCAGTAACCGTTTAGACTGCTAAGCAAATTATTTGTATACAATTTTCAGTCTCTACATATTAAAAATTCAAGCTATAGATTGAATCAATTTGTCTACCAAAATGCCAATGTGTCAAACAGTTTGGATCCCGATGAGACGCCGAGTTACTGATTGCGAAGGTAATCAATGATCCGCTAGCAGCAGGTTAAAGGTTAAATGTACCTCCGTGATTCATCGTCGATAATTGTTAAAAGTGCACCTTGTCCTATATATAGAACAGGACCATGTCCCATATACTAAAAAGACCACCTGAAGCGGCCACTTTATAAACAACCATATATTTTCTTAACCATTTCCCTCATATAAACGCTTTTCACATCTTTGCAGACAGTGTAGACTCAGAGAGTAGCACTCTGATCTGGGTCTGCTCTGTTTGCAAATACGTAGAAAGGCGTATTCATTGTGTAAAGGGTTAACCCTTTAATTAGACACTTTTTGACACCGTTGTATACGGACCATTGTTGTATACACCGTTGTATACGGGCCGTTGTTGTATACACCGTTGTATACGTGCCGTTGTTGTATACATCGTTGTATACGGACCGTTGTTGTATACACCGTTGTATACGGGCCGTTGTTGTATACACCGTTGTATGCGGGCCGTTGTTGTATACACCGTTGTATACGGGCCGTTGTTGTATACATCGTTGTATACGGACCGTGGCTGTAAACACCGTTGTATACGGGCCGTTGTTGTATACACCGTTGTATACGGTCCGTGGTTGTATACACCGTTGTATACGGACCGTTGTTGTATACACCGTTCTATACGGACCTTTGTTGTGTACACCGTTGTATACGGGCCGTTGTTGTATACACCGTTGTATACGGACCTTTGTTGTGTACACCGTTGTATACGGACCGTTGTTGTATACACCGTTGTATACGGGCCGTTGTTGCATACACCGTTGTATACGGACCGTTGTTGTATACACCGTTGTATACGGACCATTGAACTTTTACTTCATGAATGTTAATCAAGACATAATGAATTATGAATATTAAACAGCAGGATTTTAACATTGGAGCTACATGAACAACCTCTCTATAACGACCACTAAATTACACCAAGTATTTTGTGTTAAAGGCATGTGGCTGCTTAAGCAGGGTGAAAATAAAACAGAACGCTCCTATAGGTTTAGCAGCCTCCTGCCCTAAATACTAACTAATTAACACTTTTTAGTGGTCGTTATAGAGATATTTTACTGTGTATGTTAGGCAAACAGAACACAACCTGCTCAGACGGCTAGCTCCTGTAGGACCGTCTGATCTGGGTCTACTCTGTTTGCAAAAGCGTAGAAAGCGTATTTATTAAAGAGATGGTTGACGATTGCTCTAATGACCATTTATGATCCACAGGTGCGTGACAATTTCATAAGCACTACTAATAAACATCTTCAAATATGTTTAGATAGCATACTTTGACAGCAGAAAAAAAGTTTTGAAATTATTTTTTTTCGCGTATTATAATACTAGTATTATAATATACGAATTTATAAAAATAGAGTTTGAGACAAAAAGTGCCTTGACAAGGCGGCGTCTGATCTGTTACTGCACTTTTTGTCGTGGTGCATTTTTGCGACATTGGTGGTGAGAGGGTTAAAAAATATATATAAAGCTGATAAGATATATACAATTACTTTTTTCATTATGCATGGAAGGCCGATGCACCATGCTAAATGAGAAATGCAAAATGCGGAAGGTCTGTGCGTTAGAAAAAACATAGAATCTAATTAAAACCCCATATTCAAAATGCAAACAAAAGTTTGTCTCCAAGTATACCTATCTTTAGCCTACTTAATGTAGATCAAAACACTGTCTCGTGTGAAACGTGATATTTTGGTGGTTTCAATCATTTGGCATTTAAGCAAATTGCATTTAGCAAATTGCATTTAGCAAATCGCATTTAGCATCTTGCATTTAGCATGGCGAGAGTTTCACAGAAATGTTGATACCAGTTATGTTATTTCGACGCACGAAGAATAAAAATAAACATAGCACTGCATGTATATTGTGAAAAGATACAGATCTCACCTTCCATATTGACTTATCCAGTTGGACCAGTCAGTGCAGCGTGATTAGCAATTAGTATTTAGAATTCCATAAACAGCAATTGATATTTGTTATTAAGCATTTCATATTTTCATTTCGCAAATCTCATTTAGCATTTCGCATTTAGCTTGGCCACCGGCCTTCCATAATTATGTTATAGATATATTTATTCGTGAATACAATATAATATTATGTCAAATTTACAACAAATTCAGTAACTATTAAGACCATGATTTTGAGACATATATTACACAGGATAACCCATTAATTTTTTCAACTTACTGGTATTTCAAATGGGGTCCTAGAGAACAAGAAAAGTCAAGGTATCAAATTATTGGCTTAACTAATGACAGGGTAACTATATTCAAAGCACATTTGGGTTCTTTAATTCTTATCCCTTTCCCTGTTTTCTGTTTATTCCAAATTTCGATACCGAATATTATAGACAAAATAGTTATAATGAAATTGGGAAGGGTGGAACGTTTTAGTCGTTCAAAAGAAAAAAAGACAGATCTATCCAATTAATTTGGCAAATAGAGATGTCCCTAGTCGGAAGCCGTCTGATCTGGGTCTACTCTGTTTGCTAATGCGTGAAAATGCGGGAAATGGTTAGTATCGTTAACTATTACCTCATAGGCTATTTTTAGTCCCAACCTCTTTGAATCAATCTATCGAAAAGGAGCATTAACTATAGAAAAGGAGAGTATAAGAATTGTGAAGTCTTGAAACCATTGTGATAAATAGAGCAATTGCTCCTATGGAGCAAATGCTCTATTTGTCACAATGTTTTCAAAATTAGAATTTTATAGAGGCGCCAAAATGGGGAAGATATTAATTCATTAGTTGCCACGTGAATTTTCATGAAGGAAAGAGTTAGCCCATTCCCTCACATAAACGCATCCCCGTGCCTTTGAAAAAAAGAAGGTCTAGATTTCAAGAGGGCTCCTATATAGGAGTAGTTTGATCAGGGTCTTTTCTGTTTATGTAACTATATAAATAGCACTGCAGTTTCTACCAATACCAATCAGTCCTATGTACACGTGCCATTATAATCATCCGTTAAAAATAGTCATGATGTCATTATTTCTTACATTAATTCAGTAGCGTAGCTGAATCCAAATATACTGTTCGAGAAAATTTAGTATTGTTTTCTTTTTGAAATTCTGTACAGTCACCTTTTGAAACCTTTGTGATAAATAGAGCATTTGCTCCTATAGGAGCAAATGCTCTTTTTATCACAATGGTTTCAAAGGTAACTTTTATAGAGGCACCAAAAAGTGTCAATTGAAAAATTCCGGTTAAATCTGGCATAACAAGACAGAATGATTATCAACCCCCCCCCCCACTTAACCTTCGATTTTTGTTCTATTTTGGCCATAATAATGTTTGCACCTCTCAGATTGATGTTACGCCCGTGCGTAAGTGCGTATCGCTAGCTACGCGTCTGTTAGTATTCAACAGAGACAAGTTTAAATATTCCATCACAATTGAGCCAATGTAGAAATAGATTTGATCGAGATAAGACGACGATGTCTCGATCACTTATCAGTATCGAAACTGTAAACTACACAGGCCGTGGTATTTTTTTCAAAATAAATAGCAGAAAAAGACACTCTATGAAATGAAGAATACGGTGTTTTGCAGAATAAGGTTACATTAGTGATCAAATTATTTATTAATTTATAATCCAACGTGCTTTTCAGCATCTAGCTCATTCGTAAGGCGATAACTACTAGATCTGTGTCACTTTTATTTATTAACATAGCTTAACATACTTTCTCATCTACTTGTATAAGCTTATTCGCCTCGTTTCATAAACAAATATGACTCATTCTGTCCATATTTGTCTTCTCTCTATCTGGATTGAATTATGCCCATGTCATTTTCGCTGGGGGACATTAAACAGAGCCACTGACTTTAAATTATATCAGCAATTCCGCTTTGCGCACTCCCTTTCAGTAGTTTTCTATAAATCGTACACTTCCACGAACATTGATTTAATAGCAGTTAACGCATTTTTATCATTTCAACCACATATAGGCGTACTCGTATAAAACTCAATTATATGAATTGATATTGTTTTCAAAGTGAAAATAAATATTGTTCAATCAATGACGTGGGAGATTTGTGTTAGTATTCTTTTTATTTGTATCATTCCATTATTTTCTAACACATGTATGATTTATCCGTGGCAATAGTTATATCTTTTCATCTTTCTTTAATGGGGAATGGTTAATCACCTCATATCTACTCTCTGTGGTGGCACGAAGAATCATATTAATTACATAAAAAATAGAGCATATCCTGATCAGACGATTCCAATAGAAGGCATCTGGACTGGGTGTATTATGTTTGCAAAGGCGTTAACAGTTTAATTAATGCATTTTATCTATGTCTTTGTTCAGAGCACATATACTGACTAAATAATCATCTACCGGAGCTGTATTTAATTTAACAATTTACTACTTAAATATACATTTCAGCTCATTTGAAAACTTGGTAGACCCACATCAGAAGTTTCTATATGGATAGTCACAGGGTGTGCTGTGTTTGCTTATGATACAAGATCATGATGTCATCATATAGTGTGTTAGCGTTACATGAGGACATAAGCATTGCCTTCCCCTGGACAACTTTGCAACTGTTACAAGTGTTATAATTGGCGCCTGTTCAACAATACATAACGTGTCAAACAGTTAAGATCTTATTTGTATTCCATCTGTTTGCAAATGATATAACGGGCCCATATCCATGATACTGAAGGGGATAAATATAGCCATTGAAATTGATGGGCAGAGCCATATGTTAAGATGTCTATTTGTCAACCAAACCTTATATTGTGACAACATGATGTGTTTGCAAATGTATCAAACGGAGTCTCTATCAGGTAAAAGTACAAACATGAGTCATACAGGAAACACGACATACAGAACAAACAGCCGCCCGAACAGCAACACAAGAAAACAGCAAATGTACATAACTATAATAACACCAAGAGACGCACAAAGACAAAAGAAACAAAAAATAGGGGACAGATGGAAGTATCGCCTTGGAACGGTCAGTGAAGTTTAACATTGTCTGTCATATAAACGCTTGTGCAAAATCAGCAGACTCCACTGAGGTAGAGCCGTCTGTTCAGTATATGCTCTATTTATTGATAGCAAGATATATGTCTAATTCTATAGTTTTTATCACAGCAAAAAATTCCTTGAAATGTTTATAATACACATCTCAAACTAATTACTTTCATTGTATTATCATGTCTTACCTGAATAATGAACAGACAAATGTTTACACAAATCAAATCTCACAAACCATGAGTATTCTGGTCAAACCTCACACACAATGATTATTGTGGTCAAACCTCACACACCATGAGTAGTGTGGTCAAACATTACACACCATGAGTAGTGTCAAACATCACAAACCATTAGTAGTGTGGTCAAACCTCACACACCATGAGTATTGTGGTCAAACCTCACACACCATGAGTAGTGTGGTCAAACCTCACACACCATGAGTATTATGGTCAAACTTCACACACCATGAGTATTGTGGTCAAACCTCACACACCATGAGTATTGTGGTCAAATCTCACACACCATGAGTATTGTGGTCAAACCTCACACACCATGAGAATTGTGGTCAAACCTCACACACCACGAGTATTGTGGTCAAACCTCACATACCATGAGTAGTGTTGTCAAACTTCACACACCATGAGTATTGTGGTCAAACCTCATACACCATGAGTATTGTGGTCAAACATCAAACACCATGAGTAGTGTTGTCAAACCTCACACACCATGAGTATTGTGGTCAAACCCTCACACACCATGATTAGTGTGTTCAAACCTCACAAACCATGAATATTGTGGTCAAACCTCACACACCATGAGTATTGTGGTCAAACCTCACACACCATGAGTATTGTGGTGACTTTAGTCTATTTAAATAAAGAGAGCGACACGCACCGACAGAAAACAAATTACAACTAGAGGTTTGTTGTTGTCACAAAAACAGATGTCTCCCCCTCCCAACCTCTTTCCAATTCACAAGTGTAATGTCTTTAACTTCAAACTTATCAGGGTCTAAATTTTAAGTCATCAGGGGCAATAACTCCTACATTGTCAGGGGGAGACAATTCAAAAGCCCCAGGTACACAAAAGCACATGCTAGTCAACATTCTTGTGAAGTTTGGTGACTCTAGTACTAGTGGTTTCAGAGATACATGTGACACAAAGTAAATTTTCTCTTATTTTAAGTCATAAGGGGCAATAACTCCAAAGTTATCAGGGACAGACAATTAAAAACCCAGATGCACAAAAACTCATGCTGGTGAACAATCGTGTGAAGTTTCGTGACTCTAGCCCTACTGGTTTCAGAGATACATGCAGCACAAACTTTCTCTAATTTTAAGTTATCATATCAGGGGTAGTAACTCAAGAATTATCAGGGAGAGACAATTAAAAAAAAACAGGTGCACAACAACTCATGCTGGTCAAGATTCCTGTGAAATTTGGTGACTCTAGCCCTAGTGGTTTTAAAGATATGCATGACACAAAGTTTCTCTAATTATAAGTAATCATATAAGGGGAAATAACTCCAAAGTTATCAAGGGGAGATAATTCAAAATTTCCAGGTGCACAACAACTCATGCTGTTCAACATTCCTGTGAAGTTTGGTGACTCTAGCCCCAGTGGTTTCAGAGATATGCACGACACTAAGTAAAGTTTGTCTAATTTTAAGTCATCAGGGGCAGATACTTCAAAGTTAACAGGGGAGACAATTGAAAAAACCCAAGAGCAAAACAACTCATGATTGTGAACAATCCTGTGAAGTTTGGTGACTCTAGCCCTACTGGTTTCAGAGATACGCGCGACACAGAGTTTGTGTAAATTTAAGTATTCATATCAGGGGCAATAACTCAATAATTATCAAGGGGAGACAATTCAAAAACCGTAGGTGCACAACAACTCATGCTGGTGAACATTCCTGTGAAGTTTGGTGACTCTAGTACTAGCTGTTTTAGAGATACGCGCGACACAAAGTTTTTCTAATTTTAAGTCATCAGGGGCAATAACTCCGAAGTTATCAGGGGGAGACAATTCAAAAACCATAGGTGCACAACAACTCATGCCGGTAAACATTCCTGTGAAGTTTGGTGACTCTATCCCAACTGGTTTCAGAGATACGCGCGACACAAGTTTGTGACGGACAGACGGACAGACAGACAGACAGACAGACAGACAGACAGACAGACGGACGGACGGACGGACAGACAGACAACTCTGGCAAAAACAATATATCTCCCCATAAATGGGAAAGACATAATTACATTAACTGTTATAATAGCACAAGGACATAGGAATCTTCGGCCATGGCAGAAACAGTAGAATCATATCTATATCATGTCATAAGGACACACAGCAGACCCAGATTTGGATCTACTTTGTTTGCAAAGTTGTAGAAAGGCATAAAAATTTACCTCAAGAATATTTGTGTAAGAAATAATGACGCCACGAATATCTATTAGAATAGATTTATATTGGCATAATGAACACAATAATTCTTGGCCATGGCAGCAATTATAGAATCAGATCTAACTAGAACTGTAAGCCAAAGGCTAACGAATACCCCCACCTGACTGTTTGTCAGAACACCTATCATCAATCTGAGCATATGTACATACGGACACGTGTAGAGATTTAAAAACAATACATGCCACAACCTAATTTATGTAATAAAAATGAAGAATAATTCAGAGAAACAAGACGCTTTCATGAGGTTTTTGTCAAATCCAAAGTTCTAAAGCTAGGTACCTTTTCAGAAAAACATTAAGTTCAAGGACAATAACTCTGACAAAAATTATTCAACCAGACCCATATTGGAACTTAAGCTGTACCACATCTAGATTTAGCTTTATTGCAAATATGAAGTTAATATCTCCAACCATATCCAAAGAAAGACCAGAAAATTGAAAATTTGACAAAAAATTAAAGTTCAAGGTCCGTAACTGTGGCAAAAATTACTCAACCAGACTGTGATTGGGAATTAAGCTGTAATTCATCTAGAGTTAGCTTTATGCCAAATATAAAGTTAATATCTGCAACAACTTCCAAAAAAAGTCTGGAAAATCCCAAATTTGAAGAAGAAAAAAAGTTCAAGGGCAATAACTCTATAAATAATTATTCAACCGGGCTGAGATTGTACGCTGTAGCTTATCTAGATTTAGCTTTGTACTGAATATTGAGTTGATATCTCAAGTCACTTCCATAAAAAGTCCAGAAAACCAGAAAACATTGGAAGGGGAATAAAAAGGGGAGATAACTCCTGGAGTAGTGGTCCGATCATAACAGAAATATGCGGTGCACAGGTTTATATGGTCATATTATGAACTTTCAACAAAATTGAAACAAAACTGTAGAAGAAGAAGGCCGGACAAATTTGTGTCCACGGACGGACAGACGGACGGACGGACAGACGGACGGACAGACGGACAACCTGATTCCAATATACCCCCCCCCAAAAAAAAACTTCGTTGTGGGGGTATAATTATGTCATCAGCAAACAGAGTAGACCCTGATCAGACAGCTCCAATACGGGGTATGCTCTGTTTGCAAAGGTGTGAAAAGGTATGAGGTAAAGAGTTAACTCACTTATTTGTAAACTAGAAAATTGTGTCTGTAAGATACAGTGATGCCCTCGTGTGGGTGCTTGCCTAGCTGTATGTAAAATTCCAAGTCGTTTGACCTTGACCTTGGGCTTGAGGGCAGCATGGGCCGGGTACGTAATGAAAGTATGGATGGTGTTGAATATGTATATGCAATTACATGCCAATAGCTATAGCGGTTAGTGAGATATAAGACAATGAAAACAATGTGACAAAACACTGCACATAAATGTGACAACCAACTGAACGTAAAATTTCCAAGTCATTTGACCTCGACCTTGGGCTTGCCAGCAGCATGGGTGGTGTGTCAAATGATAACACAGATGGTAATTGATCTGTATGTGAAGTTTCATGTGTATAAGTGTAGAAATTACTGACTTTTAACACATGAAAAACTGTGACATCCAACTGCACCTAAAAGCGTGACACACGGACAGACGGACGGACAGACATGTGCAAAACATAATGTCCCATGACTATCGTCAACGGGGGCATAAAAATTTCTTTCACCCTTTCAACGCTGACTTTTCAAATTGACTATTTCAAAATTCAAACAGGTCAAGATTATAGCGAATATTTGGGAAATTTTCTAAAGAAAAGTTAATTTTGGCAACCTCTCATTTGGGTCTACACTGTTTGCAATTGACATTAGTGACTCGTGTCCTGCACAGTAAACTTTAACACTGAATCACACAACAACATTGGCAGACAAAAAAATTGCTTCAATTTGTTTCCTGATAGATAGGTGATTCTTTATGTAAGTCTCATAACCTTCATTACATAATATAAACATATTTATAAAAAATATGTACATTGTATACTGCCACTCAAAGAAAGAGTTATATAAGACTATAATATTATCTGCTTGAAAGTATTGTGTCTGCTTTAATTGTCAAGATGAAACATGCTCAGAAACTCAATTTCTCATCCAGTTCACTCCATGTACAGAAGAACCTGTTTTAAGCGACCTTAATATGACTAGACAAAGAAACATAAAAAGCAGGTGGTTGCTTAATACTGTGCAAATATAATGAAGAACGCTCATATAAGACCTTTCTGCATTACCTTTGACCTGCATTAAGCTACCACCGGCCTTACAGATCCATAATTAGAACTCTTTTTAATGGTCGCTTAAGACAGGTTCTACTGTACAAGGACAAAATGGAGACGTGAGGTAGGCTATGTCATAATTTGTTGTCACGACAAGAAGATATTTTCCTGTTAGACTTCATATTAAACTTCTATAAATCTCACACATGGTTTACATAACGGGCCTATCCATGTCATTATTAGCTAACAAGCAAAACTGCAAGTTTTAGAACTTCCCATCAACGTCATAGTAAACAAGAGCCGCATGCAGCACCAACGCTCTTCTGATTTAGTGCTTGTCCACTGCATACACTTTTCTTCAAAGAGATCTACCAACCTATGAAGTTTCATGTTGATACCTCTTATATAATTTTTGATTAATCAGCTACATTAAAGGTTTTTCCATGCCGGCGACGCCGCCTATATATGCCTACAACCCAGTGATCACAATAGCTTGACTTTTTGTTGTCGAAAACAGACAAGCTAAATATGACAATCAATGAACGCTATAATATTTTCTGAATAAGTGCTTGTTTTCTTTCAAAACCCCTTATTATTTTAACTCCTTTCTTAATAGATACCCTTCTTACTGACTTTGAAAACAGAGTAGACCTTGATCAGACAGATCCTACAGGAGCTATCTGATCTGGGTATACTCTGTTTGCAAAGGTGTAGAAAGGTGTAAATGAGCCTTGATTGAAACAGTTGACAGTTCAACATTATGAATAAAATTTCTTGTAGCCATTGCAACCTGCTTGAGCCTTTATATACCTAAATTGTTTATAGAAAATATGGAAAAAACGTGTGATTTGAGAATCTTAGTAGTTGTCTTGAAATTGGCATAAATATTTATAAAACACAACCATGCAATCGTTAAACCCTTTCCTCCATAAATACGCCTTTCTATGCCTCTGTAAAAGTCAACTGTTGAAACCATTGTGATAAGCAGAGCATTTGCTCCTATAGGAGCAAATGCTCTGTTTATTACAATGGTTTCAAACTTCAAACTTCTTTTCCTTTTCTCTAGTTAATGCTCCCTTTCGGTAGATTTATTGAAAATAGTTGACTTTAAAAATAGGCTATGGAGGAATGGGTTAAGCACCCAACAGATAAATTGTTGATACCATCTGTAGACATTCAGCCTTGATCGAAACAGCTGACAGGTCAACATGATCGATATATTAAATTTGATAAGAGTCTATGCAACCAGTTTGAGTCCCAAAAAGACCTACACCATTTATAAAAATAAGAAAGGAAAAATGAAACTTGAGAATTTGAGTAGATCTCTTGAAAATGGCATGTATATACAGAGCTACAGATAAAGGTGCTTACCCAAATACTAAAATCGTCATTTCTCCACCAAACCCTACACTGTGACCAATCGAGACGATTCTAAAGAGTGTTGACAGTATAGGGTTTGGTGGAGAAATAAAGAAGTTATTCTTGAAAATATCTTAATTTACGCACCTTATTTAGAGCACTGTATATAACACATGCAATTAGTTTTAGCAAAGCCTAAGGGTAAATTGTTGATAACATCTGCAAACATTTAACTCTTTCCTTCATAAATACACTGTACACCTTTCTACGCCTCTGTTAAAGTCACCTGTTGAAACCATTGTGATATATAGGAGAAAATGCTCTATTTATCACAATGGTTTCAAACTACAAAATTCTAAATGTTTCCTTTTCTCTAGTTAATGCTCCTTAACGGTAGATTTATTCAAACTGTTGGATCTAAAAATAGCCTATGAGGGAATGGGTTAAAATAAAAAATAAGACATTGAGTAACTCATTTGGTTTTCAGAAAAATAAATAAAGAGACTCTAACTACCTTAAGTCTAAGTTTGATCAGGATTTTCACCAATTTGAGACTATATCAGTCTAAGTTAACATCTTACTCTATGAATATTCATGTAAGAAATAATGATATCACATAAATATTAACCCAATTAATTTGTATAATGACATGTATACACTGCTTTCATGAGTACCTATGAAGTAAAGGGTTAACATGCTAGACATAAGTATACTAATGTCATGGCAGAGCTGAAAATAATTAAGATATGACCTTCGATTAATGATAACAAAACTCATTGACATGTCTGTTGCGGTCAGTGACAGAATAACTGTGCAAAAATCTATCCATGGACAGTATACTATTGATAATGACACTGTCTGACTGACTGAATTCACTGACTGAATGTTTTATGATTTGATTTTTGCATCAGCAAGGACCTAATGTATTATCTCTGATAAACTTCTTTGGGGACTAACATATTTTATAAGGAGCTTCGTACTTTTTTTAAACAGGTGTTTGCTTAATGCAGAATGAAAACAGTACAGAAAGCTCTCATTGGAGCTTTCTGCATTGATTTCAGTCTGCATTAAGCTACCACATGTATTTTGCAAAACCCTATATTTATTTATTTAATTTTAGTTGTTTTATTCATTGTTAGTTTCTCCCCAAAAGTGAGGTGTGACTATAAGAGTGGGGTGTGTTTATTAGGGAGAAATTATTATGGACAGTGTTTGTTTACTAGGGAGAAATTATTATGGGGAGTGTTTGTTTATTAGGGAGAGATCATTATGACAATCTATGTCATATGCCATACCGCTGTATGTCCATTAACACGTTAACTGTTAAAAAGTTCTGTTGCTAGGAATATGCAATATTTGTTATAACTCCTTTGCTGTCGCATAATTATTGTCATCTGCTTATGAATTAACATAGATATTTTTCTACAGCTTCTGCCACGGTAAATAATCCCTTGTCCGTGATGTCTTTATAAACAATCTGCTAATAATATTTCCAATATTCATGCAGAAAAAGGTTAAGTAATTATCATAAAATATAATACAGTTGAACTTCGATATCGCTAACTTCAAGGGACCATACACATTAGTTCGAGATAACAGAAGTTAGAGTTATCCGATTTCTAATCTGAACAATTTCTCGAGTTCACAGCTTAATGCAGATCTAAAGTAATGCTGAAAGCTCCTAGAGGAGCTTTCAGCATTAATTTAGACCTGTTTTAAGTTGCCACAAGTGTTTCTAGATATGCGTAGTGATAGAGTTTAGAACAATTCTTAGTTCTGGAAGAACTGAACGTTTAGTTCGAGTTATCCAAAAGTTCCAGTTATCCGGGTTCGAGACATCAAAGTTCAACTGTATTTCCAAATATTTCTGAGAAGATTTTTTCCTGTATTGTCAAAAACTGACCACAGTGCAGTGACATAAATACAATACCGTTATATTGATCCATGAATCTGAATCCCAGTCCGGTTTGCAAAGGTCACCAGACACAGTTTTGTATCTGATGTGATAAGAGATCATTTCATGGGCCAATGGAGGGTGCTTGTCATTTTATTTCTTATGATTGCAACACAGTAAAACCTGTTTTAACCCATTCCCCAATGAATATTCCTTGCAAGAACAATAATATCATGAATATTAATTAGACTATTTTTCAGCAGTTAGCCGTCTATTTTCACTTTTGTTCTAGTTTTCCACCAATTAGAAACTATGTTACATTGTAATTTGCATATGCCCTACTAGTATTTTCTAGTAAACCGTATTTTCATTAGTTAATTCCTTGACTGGCATACAGCCTTTTTATAATGCCTCTACACATGACCAAACTGAATGTAGGACGTTTCGGCTTGGGAAGTTTCGCCCCGGATGTTTCGACCCAGGACGTTTTGGCCATCTATTTATTCGGCCTATGACCTTTCGGCAAAAATTGAAAATTTGTATTAAAAAGCAAATATTGAATAATCAAAATCATTAGATAACTATCTATATGTTAAATATTGATATGTGGTCCATTTGTTTGGTTTATACAGATCAGGATACTAGCTAAGCAGGTGACATATTCACACTTACTCAACACTGGGTACAATTAGTGATAAAGAGGTGCTTTCAAATACTATAGTCACATTGTTCAGTCATTAAAAAAAGCCCCAGACCACATAACACATTACTAATGATTTACTATCCCATTCAGTTTTAATTTTAGTCTTGGTTCAAACTGTTTGCCACTCACTTTATGCTTTTTGTTTTCAGTCAAAATGTTGTTTAGTTCAACTTTTGGTGAATTCAAATACATGTACAATACTGTAGTCACATAGTTGTTTATTACCATGACCGGTAAAACAATATGAATTATTTATTACTTTGGTTATTATCAAAACTAGAGTATGTAATACATAAACAATTTTACTGAATAGAACTATATAGATCTATAATCCTTAAAAGGTGTGGATCAATTTTGACTATTCAATTTTTGGTGTGTCATACCTTATATCAGTTCCTAACCCATTATCGTACTTATCACCTCATGGTAATGATTGCTGATCATTATTGCCAGTTTGCCAAAACCACTATTAAACTTTTAAACATTAATTATCATTTTGCTATCAATTTAATACCACATTTGATCACATCCACTTTGACGAACAGGTAGTTTGCCGAAACCACCATAATTCACAGGCAATGCTATAGGAAATAAAGATACACGATACATAGAAGAGACTCTTATTTTCACAGTTGTTATTGACACTGGAATATAATTTGATTGAATATGTGTTGAAAACCTTCTATAGATAATACTTACTTTGATAAGCCGATAGAACCCCGTGTTTTTACAGTTTTACTTCTTGTAAGACTTAGACTTGTGTTGAGGTTGGGTGCCATAGTCAAAACACGCTGTTCGATGCGTGATAAATGTGTATATGGGAATTTACGAATTTCATTGGTTGATTATTTTAGATTTCGTTGACCTTGTCCTTTATGAAACTTCCTCTTTCTAATTTTGAGCACGGGTCAAACGGAAATGACCGACTACGATGCAAAAGGCAGTTTGATTGGCTGAAGATGTAGGTCTATATGCTAATCAGATACGAATGTGAAAACTACGGTAAAATATTCGTTCGCGTCTCCTTCTTCATCTTCCGATTAAAGTACAGGGCCCACTCTGGAGCATCGACGTACTTGGAGTTTATTAAAATTCAAGACTTAAAAAGTTTATCTTAGTGTAGATTAGTAGTAATTATCTCACACAGCGAATTATTATTAAATATATGAAGAGTAAACAAATACATGAACATTTTACAACCAAATTAGTGCAGACTTGAAGAAAACTATTTTGTCTTGCGCATGTTCACTAGACAAGTGAACTCGTTGCCGTAAACAGACCGACTGCTATATGGCGTTCCGAACGCCATAAAAATACTTTGACATTGTACATTTTAATAGTGATTTCCTATAAAAGTAACTTGATTTTTTCCATAATTGCTTATTCTACTCCAAGTCAACCCTTCATAGATCTAGTTCCCTGTACTAACAGAATCTCGAAACATTGAAATTAAGTTGGTAGATATTTAATATCATTATTGTTTTGTACATAATGTCAATATTTGAATGCGCCGTTGAATATTTTTTAAATGATATTTCTTGTTTATAATAGCATTATGCACATATGGCAATTTAACCCTTTCCTCCATAAATACGCCTTTCTACGCTTCTGTAAAATACGCCTTTCCCCAAATACGCATTTATATGCTTCTGTAAATGTTACTTTATGAAACCATTGTGATAAATAGAGCAATGGTTTCAAAACTACACAATTCTAAACTTTTTCTTTTCCCTAGTAAATGCTTCTTTTTGGCAGATTGATTCAAAGAGGTTGTGTCTAAAAATAGACTATGGAGGAAAGGGTTAATCGTTCTCATGCTGAAAAAATGTCTTATCAAAATCTAATTTGCTGACTTTTTTCACACTTCAAATTTGTTCAATTCCTTTAAGAAAAGAAAATATTGACCGAAAGTCGAACAGCTTGGACCCTGAGACGCCGAGAAAACTGGATCCAAGCTGTTTGCAAATGCCAACAAAGTCACACATAGAAACAGAAGGGTTAACCCTTTGTTTCATATAAATGCTCTTTCAAACCTTTGCAAACAGTATAGATGGAGATCATATGGCTCCTGCATGATTGCAAACAGTGTATTCAAGAATAACTCCCTTCTCTACAAAACCCTATACTATGACAACACTTTAGAATTGTCTCTTTGAGACGATTCTAAAGAGTAGTCACAGCATAGGGTTTGGAGGGTAATGACGCTTATAGTATGTAGGTGTTAATCCATTTCTATAGCTCTGGCATAGAATTAGATCCGATGGCTCCTGTAGGAGCTGTCTGATCAGGTCTGTTCTATATGTTTAAGAAATAAAATAGATCCGATTCTACAGGGCCAGTCATGATAAAAAAGTAATGAGTGTAACTTCAGTGGGGTATTATGCTGATCACCAAACTAACATACAAACCAAGCAAATAGTGCAGACCCAGATCAAACTGTTCCTGGTGGAGACATTTGATCAGGGTCTGTGCTATCTACTACTTTGTCAGTCTAGTTTAACCCTTTACTCCATAAATACGTCTTTCTACGCCTTTGCAAACATTTTGTGGTCGACACGGATCAGGCAGGGTCTGCTCTGTTTGCTTATGATATAATATAGATATGATTCTACAGTTTCTGCCATGGCGAAACTTTCAGTATCCATGTGCTATTATAACAAATTAATGTAATTCATGGAGGAAAGGGTTAACGCACTCTCTACTGAAAAGGAGCATCTACAATAAAAAGGAAACATTTTAGAATTGTGTAGTTTTGAAATCATTGTGATAAATAGAGCATTAAAGTTTGCTCCTATGAAGCAATTGCTTTATTTATCACAATGGTTTCAAAATGTGCCTTCAATATGAGGGAATGGATTAAAGTTATCAAAATGGTGTCAAATCGACACATTGACAGCTTCTCTGAATCATGGAGAGGGAGATAGGGTGTCGGTTCTAAATACTTCAGGAAATTATTTTACTTTTCAAATGGACTATTTTAAAATCCAAAACTGTCAACCTTACTGTGAATATTCAGGTATATATTTTAAGAAGTTTGTAACATGACAAACAGTGCATACCCTGGGTGCATACCCTGGGTCTGCACTGTTTGCAAAGGACATCTGTAACTCGTTTTCCACTTTGAAAGGGTATATAAATGTTATCAAAATGGGACAGACCGATTTATTCAACTTAACAAACCCATGGAGATAGGAGACTTGGTGTCTAAATACTTAGGGTACTATACGACAAACAACAAACCATCAAATATTTGCTCACAACCTTATAGTAACTTATCCTGCAGAGCTAACCGATGTCTGAGGTTATCTCATTGACACTTGCAATTGTCAAATCACTCTGGCTATTTAATGGTTGCATGGGACAAAAAAAATGTTGTCTCCGATGGTATATTGACAGATTGCCTCACTGTTGAGGTGATTTATACATGACCTCATGATTTATACCAGACCTAAATGCAATGGAGATATTGTTTTCAAACACTGAGTAGGGTCACCAGAAAAAGTGATCCATTGTTTCAAAATGAACTCAATGTTTACAAATAGAGCAGAATCTCACCAAAGATTAACCCTTTACTCCATAAATATGCTTTCTATACCATTACAAATAGAATTGAACCAGATCATTCGATCAGGGACTGCTCGGTTTGCTTATGACATACTAATTAGATCTGATTCTACACTTACTGTCTGGGTTAAATATTCCTGGGTTCATAATTCAAGGGCTTGGTACAAATCTACAAAACTTTGTGAAGGAGTAAGAATAGTTTTGCACCAAGCCGTTCATAATTCAAGGGCTTGGTACAAATCTACAAAACTTTGTGAAGGAGGAAGAATAGTTTTGCACCAAGCCGTTCATAATTCAAGGGCTTGGTACAAATCTACAAAACTTTGTGAAGGAGGAAGAATAGTTTTGCACCAAGCCGTCGATATAGTTTTATATGAAATACTGTGAGCAAATTAACATGCATGATGTCATTACTTCTTACATGAATATTCATGGAGTAAAGGATTAACATGGGGGTCTGTAAAAGCAGGTGGTTGCTTAACACATTCCTCTATAGGCTATTTTTAGACCTGAATAATTCTATCAAAAAGGAACATTTACTAGAGAAAGGGGAATTTTTTTAAAATGGTGTAGTTTTGAAACCATTATGATAAATAGAGCATTTGCTCACAATGGTTTCAAAAAGTGAGTTTAACAGAGGCGTAGAAATGCGTATTCATGAAGGAAAGGGTTAATGCAGAATAAAGGTTCAATGCAAAAAGCTCCTATTTAGATAGAGAAAATTTATAATGCATCTTGCATTACTTTAATTCTGCATTAATGATTTACCTAATAAATGCTTTGTAACGATATTGTAAACAGAGTAGATCCATATCAGATGGCTCCTGTAAGAACTGTCTATATCAAATTGGCTATGTTGCTTAGGAATAATAAAGATCTGATTCTACAGAAAACAATGAATATTCATGCAAGCAATTATGCCATCATGAGTATTTAATTAGCTGATTTTTTATTAACCTTTCGCTTGCTATTCACGTCAATATACCTACCTGTAAATAGTGAAGACCCAGATGAGACAGCTCCTGCACAGGTCATATACCCTAATTTCCACGAGTATTCAGACCCATTCTCCCCTCTCCATCTGTTTGTAAATCTCCATAAGTTGGCATCATTGTTTAATAACTTGAAATTAGACTGGCAATGTAGCAAATATAGTAGACCATGATCAAATGGCTCCTTCAAAAAGTGTCTGTCTGAATACTTGGGTTACTTCGAGTAAGTATCGTTGATAAACACAATGTTTCAAGACATATTGATTGTATTTTATAGCCCAAAAATCTATTATTAGTTAATGCATTACATGTACATATCCTCTTGGGATTTAGATTATAGGAGGTTTAAACCTTTCTCTCATACAAACACTTGTTCATTCATTTGCAAACAGTGTAGACACAGATCAGACAACTCCTATAGGAGCTGTCTGATCAGGGTCTGCTCTGTTTGCTAATGGAATTTGATACATCTGTTTCTATATTTTTTAAAATTGCTACAATGTTCCACCTTGACTGTTTCATTATAACTACATGTATTTTGTACATGAATATTCAGTAGGTAATGACATTTGTAATAAACATAGAACAGGGAAAAGGGTTAACTGACTGATAACACTGTGTGTGAATTGTGGAGTCCTCTGGTCTGGGTCTACTCTCTTTGCAAAGGTGTAGAAAGGTATATGTATATGGTGTAAAGGGGTAAATAATATTGATCTGATTTTACAGGTTCTGCTGCTATTTCACACAAGATTGTTCATGAGGGAAAGAGTTAGCTCTACGGACAACTTTTGGCACCTTGGCAAACATAGTAGACCCAGATCAGATGGCACATGAAATGGTATAGATCTGAATCTGTATTTTCTGTTATTCATTCAGTCATTATTTCTGACATGAATATTCATGAAGGAAAGGGTTAATTAACATCACAATAATAAACGGTGCATACTCTGATTTCGTTGATCTTCAGTGTTTGTTTTCTTTGCAGATGGTGTTTTCAGCTTTTCAATATCAAACCTTTAATCTGGAGAATATTTTAAATTGCCGCCTCTATTTCTAAATATTAATTAAACATTTTTTTTTAAAATTTTATCACTGAAGAAAATGATCTGTATGGCAAACAGTGCAGATCCTGATCAATGGATTCCCTTCTGAGCCCTTTGCTATGGGTCTGCACTGATTGCAAAGGCCATATAATATTCTCAATATAATATTCTATGTTTTTGCACTTTACGGGCTAGAAATGGTAAATACCATCTGTTACCAGCAGGTTTTTCATAAATCACAAATATCGAGTGAAGATTGATTTTAGCATATAAATGTACATGTACAGTGTGCTCAGAGATTTCAGAACGGTGTCTACAAAATTTAAGAGACACATGCTCAGTGTGTAGAAGAAAAACTTTTCGTTTCAAAAACCAAAAGAACCATGTTTATTTTGTTGAAGCTATTGAATGAAAATAAAAGGTTCCAAATCTTACCATTTGTTCTGATTTTTGACATTAAACCTTAACGCTTTATTCCATAAATACACCTTTACAGAGTTAAAGTGTGGTAAAACTTAACCCATTCCTTCATAGGCTATTTTTAGATCCAACCTCTAAATAAATCTACCCAAAGGGGCATTAACTAGAGAAAAGGAAATGTTTTGAAATTTTGTAGTTTTGAAACGATTGTGATAGAGCATTTGCTCCTAAGGAGCAAATGCTCTATTTATCACAATGGTTTTCAAAAGTGACTATTATAGAGGCGTACAAAGGCATATTTATGGAGGAAAGGGTTAAAAGGGAATTGCTGGCTTAGGAACAGATACCAAACAGAGCAAACCTTCACCAGACAGCTCCTACAGCAGTCACGTGATCTGGGTTTACATGAAGGAAAGGTTAATAAGAACTAGAAAATTGTGTCTGTAAGACACAGCCATGCCCCCGTGGTGGTGCTTGCCTAGCTGCACATCATTTGACCTTGACCTTGGGCTTGCGGACAGCATGGGCAGGGTGCGCAATGAAAATATGGATGGTGGTTTATGTGTGTATGCAATTCCATGCCAATAGCTATAGTGGTTAGTGAGATTTATGACCATGAAAAAACTGTGAAAACCAACTGCACGTACCAACTGCACATAAAAGCGTGACTGACGGACGGACAGATAGACTGACAGACGGACTGACAGGTGCAAAACATAATACCCCCTGACTATCATCAATTGGGGCATAATGAAGCAGACAACAGTTGCTTAGTTTGCATAGGGTTAAATATTCTACATTAAACCCTTTACTCCATGAATATTCATGAAAGAAAAAATTACATTCATGAATATCAATTAGATTAATTGTTACAAATAGCACATGGGCAGAGAAATTTTTAGCCATGGCAGAAACTGAAGAATCATATCTATATTATATCATAAACAAATTAAACAGGGCAGACCCTGATCAGACAGCTCCTACATGAGCCATCTGATCTGGGGCTACTTTGTTTGCAAAGGCGAAGAAAGAAATATTTATGGAAAAAAGTGTTAACCCATTCCATGTTCAAATATTCCTGAAGGATATTATGACATCACTAATATTTATTAGCTAAATTTTTATACTGTAAACTCTTCAATGAATTTTTTTGTTTTTCCAAAAAACTGTACAATCAGATCTATATCATGTCACAAGGAAACAGAGCAGAACCGGATCATATGGTTCCTATAGGAACCATCTGATCTAGGTCTCATCTGTTTGCAAATGCATGAAAAGGCATTTATATGAGAGAGAAGATTAAGCTGAGTGGTGAATTTTACTGGACCGGTACTGACCGTGTGAATATGAATGAAACTAGTATGAAGGCAATTTAGAACGACACAAGAAAAAAAACCATTATGATGGCAACACAAAACTGTCATTGTCAGCATCAGCATAAGTGTTCATCTTAAAATATCCCTTTGACTTCCTTCTTACTGAAAAATTTCCTGAAGTTGTTTTGAAAGTAAATTGCTCTAGTCTGATTACCTAAAATAGGATACACCCAATTTAAGGGTTGTTCTAAATGTTTTTTGAAGTCAAACATCATTCCTTGAATAACTGAACTAATCTTCTGGGTGATTGAAATTAATGTACTGGCATTTGCCAACTATTGAAGACCCATATATCAGACACTATAGAGGAATTATCTAACAGGGTCCACACTGTTGGTAATTTGACCCAGGTAGTACGGCCGACCTACCACAAGCCAACTGGAAAGCTTCCTCGTATTAAAAATCTGAATGCCCAGTACCAAAGACTTGAATCTGCTTCAGAGATTTAAATGACAAACACTGAAGACCCTGATCAAAAGGCTCCTATTGAAGTCCTTTACTCTGAATCTGCACTGATTGTAAAGTACCCGTACAGCAGAACTTGTCTTAACCCATTCCCTCATATTGACGCCTTTTGAAGCCAGACTGTAAAAGTCACCACTGTGATAAATAGAGCATTTGCTCCATAGGAGCAAATGCTCGATTTATCACAATTCTTTCAAAACAACACAATTCTAAAAGTTTTCTTTTTCCTAGTACTTGCTCCTTTTCAGTAGATTTATTGAAAGAGGTTGGATCTAAAAATAGTTAAGCGGCCATTCTTTTATTGAAAATAGGAGTCGTAAAAGCAAGTGGTTGCTTAATGCGGGACAAAAGTAATGCAGAAAACTCCTATAGGAGCTTAGTTCATTACTTTTGACCTGTATTTAGCTACCACCTGCCTTACAGACCCATAGTTAGACCTCTTGTTGAGGCCGCTTAAGACAGGTTTTACTGTACACTCATTTCCCACGTTCAAAAAGTTCACACACAATTAAAAATAATTCCGTAAAAAGCCCGTAAAAATTTAAATAACTCATGAGTCATACTAGTATTACTATGATATCACTCTCAAGAACAATGTCATACACAATCATTCTTTAACCCTTTACTCCATATATACCCCTTTCAACACCTTTGCAAACAGAGTAGATCCAGATCAGACAGCTTCTGCTGCTGTGTTTGCTTTTGAAATAATATAGATCTGATTCTACATTATCTGCCATGGCAAAAAAAATAAATGTGTGTTCATTTGCCATTATAAAACTATGATGGAAAATACCTATTATATTATCTAAAGATTTCACTACATTTGCTTTTTTTTCTAAATAATGAGCACATCATCCAGCAATCTGGAACATCTCATCTAGATCAACACTTTGCAAATGTTATCACAAAAATAACTCGCATAGCGTGCTAAAGATAGAGATTTTCACAGATCTTTATCTCACTAAGCCATGTGATAGGTAAACTTAATTACAATCTTAACCCCTTGAACACGTGAATTATCATTTGCACTCAGTGTAGACCCAGATCAGAGGGCTCCTAGAGGAGCCCTCTGATCAGGGTCTGCACTGTTTGCCATTGAAATTACATCCAGTAAATGTTAGCCTTTCCTACAGAATGGACTCTATAGTTTAACATTGATGGGTCATTCCACTTTGAATATTTAGCATTCAAAGGGCTAAACGTTATCTATGTAGATATAAATGACACATAGATCCATATATATACAAAAGCTCGAAGCTAGAGATTTATCGCCAGGACCAATCTACAATAAATTTAACTCATAAAGATATTTTACTACATGTTTATGTCCATTTTTATCTTGCAGCCGAAAACAGATTTTTTTCTCAAGTCTTTTCATGCTTGTGGCTGTTTCTGCTGTCACTTATGACCTATGCAAAAAGATTGGACCAAGACCAGGCCCTACCAAATGTGGAGCCTGATCTAAGATCCAAACTGTTTGTCACTTAGGCTCAACTTCAGCAAACAAACATTCCGAAAGAAAATGAATAGTTTTGTAAATTTGCAGACAATTGATCAGCAGACGAGATCTGAGCAGACCACAAACTTAGAGGAGCTTTTCTGTATTGCTTTCAGTCTGCATTAAGCTACCATCTGTAATTTGAAAAACCTATATTTCTTTATTTAATGGTTATAATATAGGATTTTGATCGCTACTTTCCCATCAGAAGTTATAAGGGGGCATTTATTAGAGATGGAGCCTTTTATTAGGGAGATTATACAATACTTTCTCTTTTTTCATTTGTGATACCAGATCAAGTTCAGGGATAAAAAGATAACAAGCTTAGTTTGATGGGAAATGGGACAATTGTCTCTTTATGCCATGAGTATTCATGTAATAAGCGATGATATCATGAGAATTAATTACATACATGTTTATAATGGTAAATAATATTTAACTGAAATTTTGTTCACGGCTGAAATTTTTAGGTAATAAGAAAACATTATTGATTAATGATTTTCATGAGTATTTGGGAAATTTAGGTAACTTTCTAGAATTCCCAAATTCTCATTAGAATCATTAATCAATAATATGTGTCTTATTACTTTAAAATTTGAAGAAAAAAACAACATCTAAATCGCTTGAGTTTATAAAGGCACACATAGATGGAGTTTGATGTTAGAAAATTAATAAATATTAATGAATAAGAATACTCCATGAATATTCATGCAAGAAATAATGACATCATGAATATTAATTAGATAATGTTTTATAACTGCACATGAACACAGGAATTCTTGTCCATGGCAGAAACTGTAGAATCATATATCTGTATCATTTCATAAGAAAACACAGCAGATCCTGATTTATAAGACTGATCTGGGTCTACTCTGTTTGCAAAGACATAGACAGGTGTATTTATGGAGTAAAGGGTTAAACATTACTATTAGGACTTTAAATTTGATAATAAATTGTAAGAATTCTGAAAAAAATCTGCTATTCATGTTGTTGTTAAAACATTCAGCTTATCAATGCTTATTATGTAACATTCATTATGTCACATGAATATCCATTAACCCTTCGCTTGCTGAATTTTAAAATACATTTCTCCTTCTTTACTCACGCCCTGTTGTATAATTACATACATCTTCACTGTGTACAAGTATTTCGGTGTGCAGTGACTGTTGCAGAGTGCATTGGTTGCACAATCAATTTGTAAATAGTGCAGACCCTGATGAGACAGCTCCTGCAGGAGCTGTCTCATCTGGGTCTTCACTATTTACAGGTAGGTATATTGATGTGAATAGCAAGCGAAGAGTTTAGGGGAAGGGTTAAACAAGAAAATAATGCAATTTTGCACTTATCCCTAGATTTGTTGTCAACAAACTTTGTTTATATTTATAAATTCCAGACAAAGCTGGGATTAGGTCAAAAATATTATGCGAAAAATGTAAAATGCATTGTGCAATGTAAAATATTTGACACGCATTAGTAGCCATTTAACTCTTCCGCTGCCACATATTGTCGTCTTTAACATTTGTCGCGTCTTCAATTTTAATTGTATTTTCAAAATAACAACAACACCATAATCATAACATTAAACAGTTCGGATCCTGATGAGATGCTGACCTACTCTACGTCTCATCTGGATCCAAACTATTTGAACAGGTAATTATAAATCTGCAACTGACAGCAAAAGAGTTAATCATCTGTACTTTAAGCAACTGCAACATCTGCAAATATTGTTGTCTGCTTCTATTTTTCAAAAACAATGTGTCAGATTTTCAAACAGTTTGGATCCTGATGAGAATTGAAGTTACTCATCTGGATCAAAACAATTTGCAGAGGTTATTGATCACAATTTTGCCGAAGGTTGGAAAAAATATTCATGGACCATTTGACTCTTTGCGTGTTAAGTAAGTTTTCTTCAGCAACAATTGTTATCTGCTTCAATTCTGTAAATCAAATTTATCTCATTTCTTTGCAAACAAAGGGTCAAACAGTTTGGACCTGATGGGACACCACATTACAGTGGAACCTGTCTTAAGTGACCTTATACTAATTGGACACGAGATACTTAAATGCAGATGGTTGCTTAATACATGTACAGGACAAAAGTAATGCAAAACGCTCATATAGGAGCTAATTATATTAGCTTCGACCTTTATCAAGCTTCCACATGCCTTACAGATCCATAATTAGACCTCTTTTTGATGGTCGCTTCAGACAGGTTCTACTATATATGGTGTCTCACCTGGATCCAAGCTGTTTCCATAGGTAACCTGTGGTTTTGCCACTAGTGTGGAAAAAGCAAAAGAGAAGGTGAATTCGTGAACAAAGTAGACCAAGATCAGAGAGCTCCTGTAAGAGCTGACTAATCAGGGTCAGCTCTGTTTACTTATGTAATAATACAGATCTGACTCTACAGTTACTTCCCTTGTTCAGGCAATTAATATTCATAGTTCTTTTCACGAATATTTGCCAAGTAAAGGGTTATGTATCTTAAACACAATTTTGATAGAAAAGTTTGTTTCACAATTTCATGTCTCAGAGTATCACACAATTCCGTTAGTAAAAAACATGTTTGTTTCTTTCATGTCTCGGAGTACCATACACTTTTGTTAGCAAAACATGTTTGTCTCTCTCAGGTCTAAGAGTACCACACAATTTTGTTTGCAAAACATATTTATTGTTTCACCTTAACCCTTTCCTCCATGAATACGCCTTTCCACGCCTCTGTAATAATCATTTCTTGAAACCATTGTGATAAATAGAGCATTTGCTAATATAGGATCAGATGCTCTATTTATCGCAATGGTTTGAAACAACAAAATTCTATAATTTTACTTTTCTCTAATAAATGCTCCTTTTGGGTAGATTCATTCAAAGAGGCTGGGTCTAAAAATAGCTTATGGAGGAATGGGTTAATTACCAATCAGAACTAGGTACATACTGATAAAATTAATATTTAGAAATTCTAAGTCAAACACATTTTATATTTCCCTGCCACACCCTTTCTTGCTGCTATACCGGTATATCTGAAGTGATACTAATTATAACAAGAGTTTTGTTTTTGTCACAAAAACAGATGTCTCCCTCTCCCATCCTCTTTCCAATACACAAGTGTAATGTCTGTAACTTCAAACTTATCAGGGTCTAATGTTTAAGTCATCAGGGGCAATAACTCCAACATTGTCAGGGGAGACAATTCAAAAGCCCCAGACACACAAAAACACATGCTAGTCAACATTCTTGTGAAGTTTTGTGACTCTAGTACTAGTGGTTTCAGAGATACATGTGACTCAAAGTAAAGTTTCTCTTATTTACGTCATGAGGGACAATAACTCCAAAGTTATCAGGATGAGACAATTAAAAAACCCAGATGCACAACAACTCATGCTGGTGAACAATCCTGTGAAGTTTCGTGACTCTAGCCCTACTGGTTTCAGAGATACGTGCAGCACAAAGTTTCTCTAATTTAAAGTTAACATATCAGGGGCAGTAACTCAATAATTATCAAGGGAAGACAATTTAAAAAAAACAAGAGCAAAACAACTCATGCTTGTGAACAATCCTGTGAAGTTTGGTGACTCTAGCCCTACTGGTTACAGAGATACGCGCGACACAAAAGGGGAGACAATTCAAAAACCATAGGTGCACAACAACTCATGCTGGTGAACATTACTGTGACGTTTGGTGACTCTAGTACCAGCGGTTTCAGAGATACACGCGAATTTTCTAATTTTAAGTCATCAGGGGCAATAAAAATTATCAGGGGGAGACAATTCAAAATACCCAGGTGCACAACAACTCATGCTGGTGAACGTTCCTGTGAAGTATGGTGACTCTAGCCCTAGTGGTTTTAAAGATATGCATGACACAAAGTTTCTCTAATTTTATGTAATCATATCAGGGGCAATACCAGTTGTACAACAACTCATGCTGGTCGACATTCCTGTGAAGTTTGGTGACTCTAGCTCTACTGGTTTCAGAGATATGCACGACACTAAGTAAAGTTTCTCTAATTGAAAGTCATCAGGGGCAGAAACTCGAAAGTTAACAAGGGAGACAATTGAAAAAACCCAAGAGCAAAACAACTCATGATTGTGAACAATCCTGTGAAGTTTGGTGACTCTAGCCCTACTGGTTTCAGAGATATGGGCGACACAAAGTTTGTATAAATTTAAGTATTCATATCAGGGGCAATAACTCAAGAATTATCAGGGGGAGACAATTCAAAAACCATAGATGTACAACAAGTCGTGCTGGTGAACATTCCTGTGGAGTTTGGTGACTCTAGTACCAGCGGTTTCAGAGATACGCGCGACACATTTTTTCTAATTTTAAGTCATCAGGGGCAATTACTCCGAAGTTATCAGGGGAGACAATTCAAAAACCCCAGGTGCACAACAACTCATGCTGGTGAACATTCCTGTGAAGTTTGGTGACTCTAGCCCAACTGGTTTCAGATATACGCGCGACACAAGTTTGTGACGGACAGACAGACAGACGGACAGACGGACGGACGGACAGACAGACAACTCTGGCAAAAACAATATATCTCCCCATAAATGGGGGAGACATAATGACCATGATGTATACTTGAAGCAGACAGATTTCTGAGATGGTAATTGATGCGTTTACATGATTTTAATCATGGTACTGTCAAGGCATTATTCTAGCTGTATACATAATATGGTTTGTGTTGTCGAGAACTCAAGAGCAGTCTATGGTTTGGTTAAGTACAGATAACGGCTAAATTTATGACACTTACATTTGAGATTTGGCACGTAGACATGACTCGACTATTTACGTAGGGATCGATAGATCTTCACCCTTGATAATGTTTCAATAGGTGTATACTGCTAGTTTATTTGGTCTGTTTAAATGTGAGTTTGCAGGTATATTTCCATTAATTAACTATACAGCCACCTCATACGGATATTCTGATAATATCCTATAGACCCAGTTTGCTTGAAGGTTATAAGCGAAACGTTTGACAAATTACTGATACAATGAAATGCACACAGATTGATTAAAAAGAATTATAATATAATATCCATTAACATGCTAATTGATCTTGTTTGAGAGTGGGTCTTAATACAAATTAAACGTTGGGTAAATTTGTCAAATTGCGGCGATGGTTTACATTGGATCAATAATAGTTGGAACATTTCACTCAGAGTCATCTAAGTGCACATGCAACAGTGTTAGATACCTATTTCATAACGTAGATCTTTCTTGTAACATAGAATGGAAGTCAGATAAAATATATATAATGTGCGTTAATAATGAACTTTAATAATCATAATCTGTACATACTTCAATTAGAGTCAAACTCGTCTAGTGTATCTAGACATGTCAATGTCAAATGTATAAAACATGCTCTCGGGAAAACAGAAATGTATATCCGCTTTAATACCCTTTAAAATGAACATAGCTTATCGCAGCTGTCAAAAGGAATGCAAAGATTATCGCTTAGACACAAATAGCCTAAACTGATAGGCTGGGTCCTAGTAGTGGTTACCCTAGCATCCCCTAGACTTTTTTCATGGGTACTAAATTGTTCGTTGGGGTCCTTAAAACACATTTTGAGCATGCCCCCAAAAATAAGTTTGTTCCAGCTATGTTTTATTTAACGGTTCCCATGGTAACCCGAGGTAATTTTCGAAACTACCTTGGTTCAGAAAATGCGTCATAACTTTGCTTTCAGAAGCAATAGAAGGACAAAACAAGTAGCAAAGTAAAGCAGAGATATAAAGCTTGAATATGATATATGATTTATTAATATTCATATATGCATTCTTATGAATATTAATGAGGAAGTAAAAATGCGTTTTTTAAGAAAAAATGAGTTTGTTGTTTAGTCTGAGAGGCTTATTAACGCACAGAAACTATTAAATTTAGGTTTAAATTGTTCGTTGGGGTCATTAGAACACATTTTGAGCATTCCCCCAAAGTAATTTTGTCTCATCTATGTTTTATTGAACGGTTTCCATGGTAACCCGAGGTAACCCGAAACATCATTAGTTCAGAAAGTGCGTAATAACTTTGCTTTTAGAAGCAATAGAAGGATAAAACAAAAATCAAAGTAAAGCAGAGACATATAACTTGATTATGATATATAATTTTAATAATATTCATATATGATTGCTTATGAATATTAATGAGGAAGTATAAAAAAACGATTTTTAGAAAAAGGAGTTTAGTCTTAGAGGCCTATTGATGCACAAAAGTTATTAAATTCAGGTTTAAATTGTTCGCTGGGGTCTGCAAAACACAATTTGAGCATTCCCCCTAAATAATTGCGTCCCAGCTATGTTTTTTAACGGTTTCCATGGTAACCCGAGGTAAATTTCGAAACATTCGTGGTTAAAAAATGCGTCATAACTTTGCGTTTAGAGGCAAAAGAAGGACAAAACAAGAATCTAAATATAGCAAAGACATATAACTTGAATATGATATCTAATTTAACTATATTTTCATAAATGTATTCTTATGAATATTAATGAGGAAGTAAAACAATCCGGTTTTTGTTTAGAAAAAAGGAGTTTTAATATTGTTAAGTATGAGAGGCCTATTAATAAACAAGAGTTATTGAATTCATGTTTGAATGTTTTCATGTGATCATACAGGGAAAATAAACCATCTTTGTTTCAAGTAATATTTCTATACAGGCTTAAGCATGCATATTTCAGCTAATTTGCATATAATGTGCGCAAAGGAATAAGCAATTTTCTATGAGCATTGTATTTAGTATTATTTTGAGTATAATATCTTTTCTGTGATTTATTTTGCGTAAAATACCAGATATTGTACCAAAACAGACGAGAGCAGAGGATCATTACTTTGTGTATATAATTGATTTGTTCATGTCTTTTGAATATAAATGCCATATTTATGAATATTAATGAGATGCAAAAATAAACACACTTAAATGAGCTGTTCTTATCTGTTATTTAATTAAAATCTAAAAAAATAAGTTATTTAGTAGAATCCCCTCTCTCCGGAGAGAGTAGTCTGTCGACCCAGAGGGGCACGATAGCCCTTTTCTACAATAGAGAGGGTCAAAGTGTCTTGAGTGATAGTGCGCCACATTGATGAAGGGTCGGATCGGAAGGGACAGAAAGGGCGTGTCCCTAGGACTAGGGCCTAGAAGGGTCATAACCCCTAGGGCGGGAAGGGAAGGAACCCTGGGATACCAGTCCTCAGTTAGGGGGAAAGGGAAGGGTCCTAGCCGGCTCTTGGCCGGCCCCTATGAGAATAGGGTCTGGTTGTCTTACCTCTCTTGGGAGGTCCCGTAAGAGGCTTACATTCAACCTTAGGGATTTTCATAAAAAAGACCCGAAGCCAGAGGGTTCCTGGTAGAAGCCCTTTCAGCTCTTTCTCCTTAACGTTGCCAACGAAAAGTAGTTCGGAGGCAAAGAGAGCTCGTCCTTCGACTTGTCCTGCAGACTAGAGGAAGGTGTCACGGCGACCGCGGAGCGTATTCGCTGTCGATGTGAGCCTTTGGCCCAATGCCAGCTGGGTCGAACGGTCCGATGGTATAAAAGGCACTTACTAATTTCGGATTCAAGCTCCACAGAGAAGGCTGCAGATAGGAGGTCAATGTTTTAAGCGAAACCCATCTGTTGGATGCAACTCCCGACGCTAAAGAAAATGAAAGAGAGATTAGGAGAGGGAGGCCTAATGCTCACCCTGTGGCTGTCGGAATCAAGCTGTCGGATGATCTGATCAAACATCCCAGGCCGATTTTCAATTGAAGCCGGATGCCTAAGAGATACACAGGGAGCCCTTGTCCGTAAGAGTTTAGCAGACATGGTCCACCCAGTTGCCGGGTTGGCAAAAAAATCTTCGTCAAGGTCAGTCAAACGCGAAAAAAAGTCCTCTGGAAGGAGAAGGAGACTCCCTAGACTCCCTAGAGGTCCACTTTTTCGACTGACACTAGCACGGAAGAGGATAGAGGACCCCTGTGAATAGGATTCCTGGATTCGGGTGTCTAGGGCAGACAGAGGGTGTGGGGGAATTCTAAAACAATCTTCACACACCTTCTCAATAGAAAATAGTGAAGTTCAGAATTATCTAGATCTGAGTGAGAAGCTTCCACAGAGTCTGATTCCCTTAAAAAATAGGATCATCCCTAGGAGCCATAATGTACAAGGTGTCTTCCTGCTCTCCCTCAGAATCCGCCCTGGTGAACGCCACTTATGGCAGCACCCGGGAGTAGTGGGACCCGCCACAGACATTGAAGTGTGGACTGTTGGATCACGTGAGAGTTATACTGCCTCTAGGGATGAACTCACAACATGCTCTTAGTGGGGTGTAAGCCAGAACGGGTTTGGGGGAGCCGAGATGAAAGGGGAATGGGGATCAATAAGGGGGAGTCTCATGACCTTGCTGGTCAGGTCGCCAGTAAGATGAAGCTTGCTGGTTCCCAGAATGAGTGTCGGCTAGCGAGAGCGACCCGCCGGCGAATCTGAGGAGGAAGAGCGATGTCTTCGCATAGAAGAGTAACGACAAGACCTCGATTTGTGCCTGCGATGAGAGCGGTGCGAGTGCCGGTTCCCATAAGAAGAATAAGAAGGTTTTTACGCCTCCTACGGGGTGGGGTGGGATGGGGGCTGGGGAGTCCGAAGTCTACTCAGAAGATGAAGAGTAATTGCAGGGTCTAGACGACCGAGAACGTCTATACTTAGCCAGAGCAGCTTCCTGTCGACTTTCACCACTGCAATGCGGTGTAGAGACAGAATGCCCAGTAGAAAATATTGGACTGGTAAATTTACCGGTCCATTTCGGTCCAAAGGACCGGACCGGACACCGATCCAAAGAATACAGTGACATCTTTGGGCGGGGCTCTATAGACCGGTCTGCAGGTGACATCATGAATCGGAAGCACTAACACCAGGACACCGGGGACCGGGGACGGAAAACTGGACCTAGATTCAGCGGGATCAGGCAAAACTCTCCTCACAACAAGCGGACCGGGAGACTAGGAAACAATAGTTCCTGGGACCGGAACAAAGGGCACCATTCAAGTAGTAAACGGAGAACCCGCGACCGGGCCAGCAGTGGGTGCCGATCTGCAACTAACAACTGGGGAATCGACTGCACCACAGGGGCTGTTGACGAAAGATATTTTAAAGAAGAAGCCTGCTTCTTCTGAGATTTAGAGGACAGTGATTTGTCTGTTGCGAGGGAGTCGCTGACCAAAGAGAAAAATATTTCTTCCGTCTGGCAGCTAAATCCCACGTCTCCCCTGTCCATAGGGATGAAACTGGACAGGGAGCTGAAGCGGAGCATCCGCAACAGGCCAGACACACCTAATGAGTGGTCCAGCCTTTCGCGAAATGCCCGCAAGAAGCCTTGCGTTGCTCTGTCATGCTGTGGTAAATAATCAAGCAAATGCATAAAAAATCGCGAGTAAGTTCGAAGTCACGCAATGCTAATATGGGTAAACATAAGCTGATGATTGCATCCGAGATGCTATATATTTTCTATTGAATTGCAAAACACTCATTAAAGTAATATTCTTCATAAAACATGCATGAGGCTCAATTTCTCTGCTGTATTTTCTTACAAGAAATGTGTTTTCACATACATATTGCTATATAATAGAAAAAACTTACTTTCCTACAACAGTTTACATTATCATTAATATTCATGATTTTGAAAATAATATTTAACATTTACATATTTATATACATTAACATCAATAGCTCTGTTTCAGTCAGTATCAAGCTCTGTACTGGTTAACTAAAATAATCTCAGATAAAAAGAACATCTCATTCCAGTGTGTTTATCTTTACATCTCATTAATATTCATAAATATGCATTAATATTCATGAACCCAAAGCAATTACCCTCTGCTCTTGTGAATTTTTGTTCAATATCTGGTATTTTACGTAAAATAAATAGTAGAAACGATAGTACACTTGAAACAATGCTAAATATATTATGTTAAATTGCTTATTCTTTTACGCACGTTATATGCAAATTAGCTTAAATATACATGTTTTTAGGAATATTACATGAACCAAAGATGTTTTTTCTTTGTCTGATGATATTAAAACATTTTAACCTGAATTCAAATAACTCGTTGTATATAATAAGACTAAAAGCAAACTCGTTTTACTTAAAACGCATTTTTTACTTCCTCATTAATATTCATAAGAATGCATCATGAGTATTAATAAAGTTAGATATCGTATTGAAGAAGCTATATGTCTCTGCTTTACTTTGATTCTTGTTTTGTCCTTCTATTACTTCTAAAAGCAATGTTATGACACATTTTCTTAATCAAGATAGTTTCGAAATTTACCTCGGGTTACCATGGAAACTATTTAATAAAACATAGCTGGGACACAATTATTCAGGGGGGAATGCTCAAAAAGTGTTCTGAGGATCCCATCGAACAATTTAAACCTAAATTCAATATTTTTTGTGCATTAATAGGCCTCGAAGACTAAACAACAAGCTCCTTTTTCTAAAAAAGCGGAATTATTCCTCATTAATATTCATAAGTAATAATATATGAATATTATTAAAATTATATATCATATTCAAGCTACATGTCTCTGCTTTACTTTGGTACTTGTTTTGTCCTTCTATTGTCTCTAAAAGCAATGATGTTTCGAAATTTACCTCGGGTTACCATGGAAACCGTTTAATAAAACATAGATGGGACAAAATTATTTGGGGAAATACCCAAAATGTGTTCTGAGGACCCAAACGAACAACTTAAACCTAAATTCAATAATTTCTGTGCATTAATAAGCCTCTCAGACTAAACAACAAACTCGCTTTTTTAAAAAAAATAGCATTTTTTTACTTCCTCATTAATATTCATAAGAATGCATATATGAATATTAATAAAATCAATATCATATTCAAGCTATATGCCTCTGCTTTACTTTGGTACTTGTTTTGTCCTTCTATTGCTTCTAAAAGCAAAGTTATGGCGCATTTTCTGAACCAAGGTAGTTTCGAAAATTACCTCGGGTTACCATGGAAACCGTTAAATAAAACAGCTGTGACAAACTGGTTTTTTTTTGGCATGCTCAAAATGTGTTCTAAGGACGCCAACTAACAATTTGGTACCCATGAAAAAAGTCTGGGGGATGCTACGGTATCCACTACTAGGACCCAGCCTATGAGTGGAGGTCACATGTTTCCGACTAATCACATGCTATCGATTCATCACGTGACTAAGATAACAGCAGAGCTTGGTTTTACAATCAAAAAGCTCTTCACTTCAAGGAATGAAGATCTAGGACAGGCAGGCAAATGTGAGTAATGGACTTATGTAACCGTTTCTATTTTGTTAATAGTTTTTGTTCGAGTTTAATATGGTCAAATCACGTTATAGCGTTTTAATTTGTGTTACTCACCAATAGACAGTGGAGCACGACAGGTATCAAGTCCATATCGGAAACAAATAAACCAGGGACTTCACATTGATAAGCGTTGCTAAATAATACTTTATATGATACTCTTGTAAGTACAGAATTGTTTTATATATGTATATACCAATACGTGTATGTAGTAGATCCCCTCTAATATGACCACTAAATAGCGGTCTTTATTAGCAGGTGGTTGTCTAATGCAATACTAAAATAATGAAGAAAGCTCCTGTGGGAGCTTTCTGCATAACGTTCATCTGTATTAAGCCACCACCTGTCTGTAAGACCTATAATTACACATCTGTTTGGTGATCGCATTAGAAGAGATTTACTGTATAAAGAAATTTATTACCGAAATCTATACATGGTCCTAGGTTGCATTCAGCTATAAATTGTTCTATAAAACTAGATTAGAACAAGCTTCTTCAAAAACAAAAGGTTCATTGGGAGTTCAAATTAAGCAGAAACCTGCGTCATTAATCCAAGAAATATATAATATTTATTATCAGCAATGATGTGTGTACAAAACGTTATGTGTTTAATATGGATATTAAGAACAATTGAGACAGAACTTTCAAGATAGAAAGATGGTTGCAGATGCCATATCACTGTTGGAATCAAATGTCAATAGATATTTTTCCACGTATGTACACATAAGTTGGAGCATGAGTCTGACGCCATTTCCATTACATATATTTGAACATGAACATAACCATTTTCCCTTTACAGACGTCGGGGCTTTAATCTAACCGTCTATCCTTCAAGACGTCTGGGCATGAATTCAACCCATTTCCTCATTATTTCTTGTGGTGTTTAAATGACCCTGGAAAGAAATATGAATTCGAATAAAATATTATTATATTTACAGAGGTTGGGCATTAATCAAATCCAATGTCCTTTATAGAAGTTGATGCATGAATATGTTCCCTACCCTTTACATGCTTTAAGGTATTAATATAACCCCTTAAACCTTACCGAAGTGGGGACATTACCTTGGGCCAGATTAATGTAGGGATTTTAAGCATTACATTGCTACTTTTGCTTTCGATGGATCTCACACTTTCAGAAATGATTTTCCTTCATAACAGCAGTTGTTAGATGCTTGTGTGGCGGGCGTAAATCGTCGGTCCATACTTCATGCTCAGTGTTGTTATATTTTCTCGTCCTTCGTGAGCATTCGTTTTGATGTTATTGGTTTTGCAAATTAAATACTGCCTAACCCATTCCCCCATACCGATACATTTTGACGCCTCTGTGAAAGTAACTGTTTGAAACCATTTGATAAATAGAGCATTTTCACCATAGAAGCAAATGCTCTATTTATCACAATGGTTTCAAACTACAAACTTCTCAAATATTCATTTTTGTTAGTAAATGCTCCTTTTCGGAAGATTTATTCAAAGAGGTTGGATCTAAAAATAGCCTATGAGGGAATGAGTTAAGCCGGTGCTAGGACCGTGAATAGTGTTGCACGTTTAATTACTACTCATGAACAGACTCAATAAAACCGAGTATGTAATTGTCTCTTTTTGCATTGCTACTTTTGCTTTCGAAGGATCTCACACTTTCAGAATGTATTTACTTTATGTCTGCTTAATGTAGGAGCTTTCAGCAATACTTTATAATTGCTTAATATAGGGGCTTTCAGCATTACTTTATACCTGCCTAATGTAGGGACTTTCAGCATTACTAATTGGAGTTGAGAAATTGTCCAGACTAGAAATCGGACGACTTGCACTTCTGATCTCTCGAATCAATTTGCATGGTCCCTTGAAGTTCGAAATATTTAAGTTCGACTGTACTAAAATCATTATTGCTCCACTAGACCCCATATTTAAATCACTCTTTAGACGATTTAAAAGGGTGGTAAAGACATGGAGTTGGATGGAGCAATCAGCTTATATACCAAAATTGGTTAATATGTTAAAATATAATAAATTCATCAACCGGAAAAGAATGTTTAACGTCAACCGTCAAACAAACGACTTTCGCCCATTTAATAACCAAGTATGGTTTCTATAAAACATGTTTGAATCCGAGTACGCAACCATGCTAAAGTTCCAGACCGATCTGATAGTTGAGTATGAATTTAAGCTATACATGCTCTTTATTGTGTAATAGTTAGTCAAAATATGGCTGGGAAAATGCTTGAGACAGAAATTGTTTTCTCATAACAAAAATTAGGATAGATGACTCCGTTCTTGTTTTTAACACTCCAATTATTATTTAACCCTTTCCCTCATAGAAACGTGTTTTCACGCATTTGCAAACAGAGTAGACCCAGATCAGACGGCTCCTATAGGAGCCGTCTGATCAGGGTCTGCTCTGTTTGCTAGTGGAATTCAAAAGATCTGTTTCTTACTTTCTAAAATGACTACAATGTTCTGCCTTCCGTATTTTCGTTGTTACTATTTTTCCATAGATATTTCGGTAGGTATTGAAATTTGGAATAAACATAGAACAGGGAAAGGGTAAAGACTGTCTGTAAGGCAAGTGGTGATTTAATGCAGGTTGTTTTTCATACAGAAAGCTCCTAAAAGAACCGACTGCATAACTTTCATTCTGCATTAAGAAGCCACCTGCCTAAAATATCTAAATTCTCTTTTATTTAAATTCCGGTATGGAAAAGAGGGATTTTGCTGTGTATTGGAAAACACAACATGTTATTTATGGACAGATTAACTTGACGGGAAAATGTACTACTTCTCATTATTCTTATATATTGCAACTGTGTTGATGGAAGTCACGTGATCTCGATGAACAGAAATTCTATTTTTACGTAGCCTATACACTTCGTTAACACTACGGACTACGCCTTTGTAAACAGAGTAGATCTAGATCGCACGGCACTTGCAGGAGCCATCAGCCACCTGATCAGGGTCTGCTCTGTTTACTCATAAACAGTTTCTGCTGTGGCCATAAGTTCCATTATCCATTTTCTATTATAAAGATATTCTAATTAAAATTGATTATGTCATTATTTCTTGAATGAATATTCGCTGTGCAAAGGTATTAAAAATGCAACGAGTCCATCGTAAATAAAACGTTACGTATGTTAGAGACCAATATGAGCATTTGGTTTTTATAGTTGTCTTCAAAACGAACAAAATAATATCTGAGATAAAAAATACTGATGAACTCATGTAAAAACAACATTATATGCCGTAACCTCATGTAAACAAACCCTCTTTTCCACCAGTTTAAAGGATTGGATAGTTTTCTCTTTGAAATAATGTTTATTTTGGGTTAGGTCCAAGTACTTCTCCCGTTACAGAAGTTGGTTAAGGAATCTAAACAGATGTTTTAGGGCATTAATGTAACTCTCTTCTAACTGACCGTTCCAAGACGGTATTCTCTTTGTCACTCCTGTTTTTTATGTCTGTTTGGTGTCTATGTGTATTTGTGCTTGTGTGTTTGTTCATGTTTAATAATTTCATCTCGTGTGTGCGTTTGTGTGCGTGCGTGTTTGTGTGTGGTTGTTTGTGGTTGTATACGTGTGTTACTTACCTTCCATCGATGTGTTGGTGGTGGTTGCGTTTTGACTTCACCACTGTTTCCTTTCATATTAATTAATCTTACATATTTTCCATTATATAATGTTTTTCCCCTTGTACTTATATAACTTGGGACATGAGTCAAAGCCCTTTCACTTTGCTGCATTACGGGCATGAATGTAAATCTGTAATTATCTTAAAAAAGGCATGTATCTATGCACTTCTTCCTTTTAAAATTTGTGTCATGAATCTAATATCCTTCAAATTACATAAATGAAATCCTTAGAGACATGGGTTCAACCACTTTTGCATTTTAGGAGTTACGTCTTGCAATTAATCCAAATCTCAATTACAGACGTTCGTGGAATAAGTTTAAACCATATGACCCCTGTTTTCTCTATTGAGACTGAAGCATGAATCTAGCCCCTTTCCCGTTACAAATGATATAACATGAATCTACTAAATTTCCACTTACAGAAGTTGGGGAATGAATACAACTATCATCCATAACATGATTTGGGACACGGATCTAACTCTGTTCATCGTACAAAAGTTTTGATATAAATCTAATCATTTTCCTATTTAAGATTAAGGGATATGACTTTAACTATATGTACTTCCCCTATAGTACTCTTACTAACCTAAACGAAGTTTGAATCTTATTTCTTAACTTTTACATAATTTTGGGCTTGAATCTAACCCTAATACATGTACCTTATCTGAAGTTTGGCCGTATATATAACGAACGTTTAAATTTCAGTATTTCGGATATGCATTAACCCATTTCCCATACATATTTGGAACAAGATCTAACCCATTCGCCTTACAGATGTTTGGGCATGAATGTAAACTTTTCCCAAGTCATTGGGGAATGAAGCTATCCCTTTGATTATTACAGTGGGCGTGGTATGAATCTAACACCCCTAAACATACACAAGTGGTGGCAAGAATCAACCACGTGTTCTTATAGACGTTTAGACTAATATTCTGACCTTATGCATGGTTCTATCCAATTAAACTTTTTATAAGTATGTTTAACGTTAAAAACGTTTGAGCATATATCTACTCAAGCCCCTTTTTATAATTGTGGCAGGTTGCCACGTACTTCATTCTCGGTGTTGTTATAATTTCTGATCCTTCAATTGAAGACATTTGGAACATGAAACTATTTTACCTAAGATGAGTTGGGACATGAATTTGAACTATTTAATCCTATATAAGATGGGCAATAATCAAACCAGTATTACCTTACAGTAGTTAGGGCAAGCATAGTAACTCCATGTACCGTTACAGTATTTGAGGCACGAAACTCGCCTATTTCGCCTTGTGTTAGTTGGATCATTAAACTAACAACGTTCCAGTTTTGTAATACATTCTATACAGAGGATCTTGTGTTTTTGATTATTGGATTTATTAAATTCGTCTTTTTAAAACGATAAAAAAACCCTCGCTAAAGCTCGTTTTTTATCGTTTTAAAAAGACGAATTTAATAAATCCAATAATCATGAACACGAATGCAATATTCTATTTATAACATAACAAACACAAATGTTTTTTGAAGCCAATATTTCAGTAGTAACGTGGTTTGTTATAAATTCTCCTTACATATAGAAATGATGAATGAAATGAGTTATTAGGTTCGTTAAACAACTGGGAGAAAGTAGGTCCAAACTTTCCAACTGTTTTTTTTGACTAACTGTCATATCAACCAGGATCTAATTTAGACATCTCTAATATTCAATTTAACTGTGATAGTTTATGATAGCAAAACCTACAGAAACACGACAAAATAATTTTTGAGTTACAGTTTCGACATACACACACGTCACATTATGACGTCACTGTACACAACATGTGTCTGTAAAGTGTTCCATTTGCTAATCGTTTAAATGAAGACTACACACAGTTCGCCTACACGTCTGACACTCACTGTCAATGGGATTCAAAATGCGCCTTCGATTTGGTATATTAAGCCCTTCATCAGTAGTATACACACGGACATGGATATTTCCACCGTGAAAAGGTTTATTGAAATGGACATAACATTCAGTACGAACTGCTGCATAAAATGTGTTGGAACAGGAAGAAGATTTTCGCGATCAGCTGATTTGGAGCATAACATATTTGAAATATTTTTGTGCTGTGCTGGTTTCAGATGACTATAATAGTTGGTGATTGGCGAGATATTTTTTATGAGTAGAAATCTGCATAAACAAAAGGACATGCCGTGAAGAATTAGTAGAATGGATGGTTTGGGTCAGAGTAGCTGGTAGGTCTTTTTTGGCATACGTTTTGTAGATATTTACTGACAGCGATTACAATTTGTGTTATTTTATCGAAATAAGGCGCATGTGCCAACAGTTCTTTGCCATCTATCGTGACTCAATCGTTGACAGGTAGGTCACCATCCTCCAGTTTGTTTGTTTTGACAGCGCGTATGAATACATTTCGGTCGTTCGAATGTTATTCACTAGTGAATATATGCCCGTGAATATCAAAATATATATGATAGTGTTATGTCACGCTGAAGCCACGAATTATGTTAAAAAGTGTATTAATCTAAGCTCACGTCCCTTACAAAATCTAATCAAATTAGTCTTACAGAGGATAAGGCATGAATCTAAATATTTTCCCGTTACAAAAGTAGGGAAATGAATCTAATCCCAATTGAACTTACGGAAAGGAAATTTTCAACCATATCTATATAAGTTCCTAAACAAACAGAGCAGATCCTGATGATCTGTCTGATATGGGTCTACTCTGTTTGCAAAGGTTCCAAAAGTCGTTTTTAAAAGGGAAAGAGTTTATATCTATAATCATTTGTAACCTTATCCTCTGTGTTATTCTTCCAACAACATTTTCATTCAAATATTTTTAAATTTGACGATCACTGTGTCAGAGATTGAGTCTTTAATGAGATGCCAAAGTACTGTGATACACAGTAGTACCTGCGACTATTCATTTATTGATCTTAGGAGGTTTAAAAAGCAGGTGGTTGCCTATTGCAGGGCAAATTTAATGCAGAAAGCTCAAATAGGAGCATTCTACGTTACTTATGACCCACATTAAGCTCCTAATGGAGCTTAATGCGGACACAACATGTTCATAAATATCCTGTATTATATTAAGTCTGTATTAAAGTATACGCAAAGCATAATCTTTGTAAAAGGACTACTAGAGGTAAGTAAATGTTTTTGTTTTACGGCTAGTGGGATTAATGGATTAAGAAATATCTACATAAAGCTCTTACATTACATTCCGTTGGTATACAGCCATCGTTTGTCCAACGTTCATCCATTAACTGCATAATGGTTTAATTGTAGCCAACCTAATAAAGAATGCGACTACGTTTGTGATGACCTTAATATAGTCGGTGATAACAAATTGGCACCCTTGTACATACCAAAACGAAATCGATCGTAAATTAATTGAAGCAAAACTTGTTGTCTGCTTACTATAAATCTTTGCTCGATGTGTAAATTCAAGTTTAAACCTTACAATGCAGGTAGAAATCGGTTGCTCTTACTTCCGGCAAGATAGCATAGATATAATAAATATCTGTATCCATTCATTTTCTCATAAAAAACATCTTTTCGCGCATTTGCAGGAGCCTTCACATCAGGCTCTGCCCTGTTAGCTTGTGACTTGGCTGAGACTTGAGATTTGTAAAAGCATAAACTTGTCCTGAAAATAATAAGCCATTAAATATTCATAGTGTCAGTACGACTTATATGAACTTTGAACAGGCATACAATAATAAGCAATCACGTGCTTCTTGTATGTTTCCCCCTTTCAGAATTTATTATCAGTATCAAGGTAGTTTAAATGAACATTTTGTACTGATAGTACATAATGCCTACTTCAAAGTGTATTTATGTTTAAAGCGTTGATGTCCCTGGTTACCGGTGGTAAACTGATAAATATGCAATCTGCTGCACAATATATCCATATAAGTTACGCAAGTAACACTAGATAGCTACTCAAGGGGCTGTCTCCAACTGATGAATCTGGGATTACCTTTGTAAAACAATTGATCCAGATTAGACGCCAACTTAATCGGTGTCTCCACAGGACCGAAATGTTTGGCACTCAAGGAATTTAAGCAGACGGCATGTTTGCAGATGAAAAGTATTGGGTCAAACGAGTTAAACCTCAGTTAGATGCGTCTAGTAAAGCCTAATTGTTTCATTTTTTCAGTCAAGGTTACTTTAAAGTTGATGACATAATCATATAATACTAGTAAACGATGCTGAGTCTGAATGGCCATGGCATTTAAATTTATACCTTTATACTCCGATATATCCTTTTTAATAGCATGCAATACAACAACCTTATTATGTGTTTGCACAAGTTCTTATTCCAATGTAACAGTCTCATTTTCCCAAGCGAATCTAAATCAATCGTACACTCGTTAAAATCGTATCTAGATTGCCTACACATTTACATTTACTAGATTAATTCTTTAAATGTTACGGCATAGTCTCAACTATACATTGGTATATATAAAATCTGCAATACATATTAACTGCAGTGTTTTGTCCCATCTATCGGTTCGGTGAAGAAATACAAACTTGAACCCTTACAATGCTGGAAACTGATGTCCCTGACAAACAGTGTAGACCTAGATGTAGACCTAGATGTAGACCCAGAAGATAAGACTCCTAGAGATGGAAGTACTGCGTTTCAACGGTCAGTGGTTGAACTGGGTTATGAAGGTTAAATGAGGTGTCAAAAAAGGAATGATACTGAGATGTGTACATATTCTTTATCTAGTTAAGCGAATATTTACAGCAAACATGAATATGAAATTGATGCTTGTTATAAAAGTATAAAATAAGGAAAAGTATTGCCATGGCAATCAATAGAGAATCATATAATACTTATGAGCAAATAGAGCAGACACTGATCCGACAAGAGCTATCTGATATTGGTCTACACTTTTTGACAAAGCGTATGCTATCAAGTAAACATTATAAAGCCACCGTGTAAGTAGTTTAAAGATTATAACAGCTAAAGTGTGTAAGTAGTGTAAATATAACATCCACAGTGTAAGTAGATTATAACAGTAACTGTGCAAAGAACATATATGGGTCATGCTGGAAACATAGTCGTCCAAACAGCAACATGACAAACAAATACATGTATATTAAATGTACATACCTATCAAAAAGTAGGGTGAATATTGTAAAAGCCACATGATGTAAGTAGTTTAAAAAGGTTATATCAGCCACCGTGAAAGTAGTTTAAAATTATAACAGCCTTATTACATTGTTCCATAACCATTAAGAAATAATAATAATTTCATTTGATTAGGTTTTCATTCTTAATCAAGTTTCATGTCATGTCATTATGTCTGCCCCATTTATGGGGAGATATACTGTTTTTGCCAGAGTTGTCTGTCTGTCCGTCCGTCCGTCTGTCTGTCTGTCCGTCACAAACTTGTGTCGCGCGTATCTCTGAAACCAGTTGGGCTAGAGTCACCAAACTTCACAGGAATGTTTACCAGCATGAGTTGTTGTGCACCTAGGGTTTTTGAATTGTCTCCCCCTGATAATTTTGGAGTTATTGCCCCTGATGACTTAAAATTAGAAAAACTTTGTGTCGCGCGTATCTCTGAAACCGCTGGTACTAGAGTCATCAAACTTCACAGGAATGTTCACCAGCATGAGTTGTTGTGCACCTATGGTTTTTGAATTGTCTCTTCTTGATAATTCTTGAGTTATTGCCCCTGATATGAATACTTAAATTAATACAAACATATGTCACACATATCTCTGAAACCAGTAGGGCTAGAGTCACCAAACTTCACAGGAGTGTTCACAAGCATGAGTTGTTTTGCTGTTGGGTTTTTTGAATTGTCTCCCCCTATTAACTTTGGAGTTACTGCCCCTGATGACTTAAAATTAGACAATTTTTACTTAGTGTCGTGCATATCTCTGAAACTACTAGGGCTAGAGTCACCAAACTTCACAGGAATGTTCACCAGCATGAGTTGTTGTGCATCTGCGATTTTGGAAGTGTCTTCCCTTGATAACTTTTGAGTTATTGCCCCTGATATGATAACATAAAATTAGAGAAACTTTGTGTCATGCATATCTTTAAAACCACTAGGGCTAGAGTCACCAAACTTCACAGGAATGTTCACCAGCATGAGTTGTTGTGCACCTGGATTTTTTAATTGTCTCCCCCTGATAATGCTTGAGTTACTGCCCCTGATATATTAACTTAAAATTAGAGAAACTTTGTGCTGCACGTATCTCTGAAACCAGTAGGGCTAGAGTTACCAAACTTCACAGGAATGTTCACCAGCATGAGTTGTTGTGCATCTGAGTTTTTTAATTGTCTCCCCCTGATAACTTTTGAGTTGCTGCCCCTTATGACTTAAATAAGAGAAACTTTACTTTGTGTCACATGTATCTCTGAAACCACTAGTAATAGAGTCACCAAACTTCACAAGAATGTTGTGTTACAGCCTGGGGTTTATCTCTCTATAGTACCATATAGTAGAGCACTTGGCTGCACCATAAATAAGGGAGTCAGATCTCTGTGTCTATCCTTTATTCTCTATAACTCTATATATCTCTGGCTCTGAGCTGAAATATAACATACCCAGAGTTACCACTAAATCATGTCAATAACATAAACCATAGCACAGTATCATATAAGTAATTAGTTATATGACTATTAATCAACCTTACATTATTATAAGGTGTCAAGCAATTACAAACAGTGCTATTGACAGAATTATAGGTAATACATTACTACGGATATAAAATACATAATATGGAATTGTCTTACTCATGTGACTTGACATTCTCAGTTAACAATTATACACCAATGCATTGAATACTATATCTTACCAGGTTGTGGACCTGCCCAGTATCCTCTGCCAAACCCAAACTCCCCTCTCTCTCTCTCTGTCCTATGGCGTGCAAATGAACAATTGTTAGCTATAATAGAAGAACCATGCACCAAATAAAACCATGCAAAGTATTACTGTAATAGGTTAATTTCCGTCCGTTTTCTGTCTAAAGTGTAATGTCATGCCGAACGCGTACTGAAAGGTCGAACCGACACGAGACCGAAATGAAACGACATTAAAACACCAACGGCATTAGAACATTCGCAAATAAAGTAATTTGAAATACATTGCCAACTTACAAAGTGTACGCCAAACCAAAGACCACACCCTTCAGGGTCTACCACAACAATGAACGTTGAATAAAGCTACTATAAATGTATATGTTTCTTCGTCGAAACCAGACTGCAGAGTGACCACAGTGACAACCAAAACTGCCGCGAAAATACGGAGCAATCCGAATGATCTCCACAAACATCCAATCAACGACCAGACTATCAACGTCACATGACCAAATCCACAATATTGCTAAATATACACCAGACACACCAGTTCAACAAGTTATAAATAAAACACAGCTGTCAATCTAAAAATACAATGTCACGAAAGGTCAGAATGACAAATTAGCTGTCTGCTACATTCTCCTCCTAGCCAACAAAATGATGTCCCATCATTATCCATGCTATATTACACCAGTGGCATTAATTGTTTTATACAGTCATAACTACATTCTATGCAATCAATTCAAATTGCTTGCATTAAACTCTATCAAATAGCTGTTTTTCCAGAAAAAAACAACTATCACAAAAATATAATTGCTCATTTCTGCCACCTCTGACAAAACAATTGTGACCTCACAATACAAATCAGTATAAGTTAAAATTGACACAACTATGACCTAAATCAGCTATCATTGATAACTTATTAAAAACAATGGTTTAAAACAACACATCAAATCATTCCATGACTGCTTTCCAAATTTTATTAGCAACATTTACATCAACCCTGTTTAACACACCTGAAAGCAATAAAACATCAAGAGCCTCACTCCTTGTATCTGTCATTGCCTGCATAGCAGAACAATGGTAATCGTCTAAGTAAGACGGTGGCTTTCGAGGTCTTGTTGACCTTCTTGGGGGTGGTTTCGGAGATGGTCTTATCTCTTCATGTTCAACATGATCTGCAGAGGTAAGTACATTATCAGTCTCAAGTGATGGAGGTCTAGGAATAACTATTTCCTGAGGATCCTCTACAATCAAGTTATCTTCTGATACTATATCATCAGTTGATACAGTTAATTCTGTTATGTTGTCTTTGGGACGACTTTCACTTGAATCAACATGATCAATTATAACTTGATCATCACTAACTGGCATCTCTACTATATCATCTGAATTGTAGGCGTCCCTACTAGAATGTGTCACAATGACATATTCACTATCAGATTCACTGTCGGTGACGTCACCTTTCTGATTCGACTCAAGTAATTGTTTACTTGAAGCCTCTATACATATATTATCTAAATTCCTTTTCCTTGGTCTAGGAATAGGCCTAGTACTATCTTTCTTATCCTCTGTTTCCTTATGAATTTCCCCCTTATTCAAAAGTAGTAGATGGTTGCGATGTAAAGTTCGCGCTTTGCCTTCTGTATCTATCAATTTAAAAACAGGAATATCTGCAATTGGTTGATCCGCAACTGTATATGTATTATCTTCAAACTTATCCTGGATTTTATGCTTTCCCTCATGAATAAGTTTCTTAACCAAAGTACAAAAATGAGTCATGCAGGAAACACCACATACAGAACAAACACTCGCCCGAACAGCAACACAAGGAAACAGCAAATGTACATAGGTAGAAAAAACAACAAGAGACGCACAAAGACAAAACAAACATACAATAGGAGGAAGATGGAAGTACCGCCTTGGAACGGTCAGTGACAAAAGTCACCGGGGGTTTAAACCGGTTTATGGGCGCCCAACCTCACCCTTATTCCATCCCCATCCTAAAAGACAAACAGTGTAAATAAACGTATCCCCTCTCCGACTAATCTACAACAACCGCGACAGCAAATACAGTGGTAAAGTGCATGTATAACAAAAAAACATTTTATTGAAAATACTGTATCCACCTATCGCTATTGTACTCAATGATTGAGCTGCAAACAGCTGTAGAAAAGTAATAAAGGGTACGACAAAAATGAAATAGTACAGATATCCGACGTTCTCCTTCCATTTCTGGATTTAAGAGGTCGCCTTCATAGAGTACTAAACCTTTCTTGTCGGCGTACATGCAAAGAGGCCAGCGTGATTGCCAACTGTAAAAGGGTTCACAACCAAACATGCAGTATGTTGTAGTAATACAGGATCATATCCCTTTTTAATGAATTGTTTTATATATTTGATGAACAAAGTGAGAAAATGGGTATGTCCAATAATTTTACGAAGTTTGTAAATCACATCACCATAAAATTCAGGATGTGAAATACCGTGTCGCAAAAGTACCTTGAGATTACATTTGTACTTGCCAATAAGCGAGAGATTTCGATAGTAAAATTTAGAGAAAGTTTTTCTTAGTTTATGGTATCTATATCCTTGTTTAAGCAGTTTATCAGTTAAAATGAGATTTCGACTGTTAAAATCGTCAATAGATGAACAAGCTCTAGCAAAACGCATAAGTTGAGATATATAAACCCCGTAAGATGGAGCACGGGGAACATCCCCGTCAAGATGAGGAAAATTTACAATATTAAAATCAAAATCATCTCTTTTGTCATATATTTTAGAAGAAATCATTCCATTATTGATTTTAAGGTCTAGGTCAAGAAACGCTGCATAATTGTCGGACGGGTTAGCTTTATTCAATTTGAGTTCTTTAGGATAAATTGTAAGAATCAGAGCATCAAAGAAAGGGTTATCTAAGTTAAAAATATCATCCAAATATCGACAAGTTTCATTGAAGGCTTTTATAACATCTTCTTGTGATTGAGGATTCAAACTTAACATGAAATCTCTCTCATAGCAGTACAAAAACAAATCTGCGACAAGTGGTGCACAATTCGTACCCATGGGAATACCAATTACCTGACGGTATATAGCACTCCCATAACGTACAAATATGTTATCCAAAAGAAAGGTTAGTGCTTCGCAAACATCTGAGCAAGTCCAATTGGTGTAATATTTCATTTGCTCGTCAGTAAAGAAAGCTTTTTCAGCATTACATGCCAAGAATGATGTTTTTTCTCGGGCAAATACTTTCTGGATCAAGTTAGTAAGCTTATCCTTAATTAAAATATGAGGAAGAGTTGTGTACAGAGTAGAAAAATCGTACGTGCTTACAGTGGATGCAAGATACCTTTTGTTCTTAAGTTTGTTTAAGACTTCTGAAGAGTTCTTAATAGACCAGAAGAGATTTATTCCAGAATTTTCATAAGTCTTATCACAGTAAAATTTTACATGTTCCTTTACCTTCGTTAAACAAGAAGTCAACAGTATAGACAATTTAGTAGTTGTACATGAACTAGAATTTGCAATGAAACGCGCTTTATATGGTTTTTTATGTAGTTTTGGTAACCAATACATAGTAGGAAGTTTATGTTGTGTAATTTTAATATCGGTTCCAAATTGTTCACACTTTTTGACATGGTCTGAAATGATGGTCTTTTCGTCAGTGGTAACTGAAATGTATGACTTGGTATTAATAATTTCCTGCTTCAAGACATCGATATAATGTAATCGTCAAATAATAATCACATTATTTGATGCCTTATCAGCAGGAACAAAAACGTATTTTGAATGGAAATCCTGTAAACCCTTTTTAAGATGTCTAAATGAAGTTCTAGGTTTAGGTGGAAGAAGGTGTTTATTAGAGCTGTAAAAGGAAATGCGTTTATCAATTATATCAAAAATTAGTTTTTTCCAACAAGAAAGGGCATTAGACTCAACATGTTCTCTTCGACACCATTTAATACTAAAATTTTGTAAAGCCTCCGCAATCTGAACTCGACAAGAATTAAAATCTATCAAGGATGGTATTCTATATTTGGGACCTTTATTCAAAAGAGATCGTAGACGTTTATCTTTAATTATCTCAAAATTACCAGTAATCACATGACCAGCCGGAGAATAGCAAAATTTTGAGATCTGTATCACCTACTGAAATATTGTCTGCCTTTGCTTTCTTATCATCATACTTTTTCTGCTTTTCCTGAGACTTCTCTGTTTGTTCCTTAACTGCTGAAGTTGCAAATTGTAATATATCCCTAAGTTGTTGCACATATTCATCGTAGGAAATTGTATTATTATCATCATCAACAACTCTTTCAAAAAGTGTATCAACTGGCAAAGAAGCCTTCCTACCAAACATCAATTCAAATGGAGAATATTTGGTAGTCTCATGCTTTGTGCTATTATAAGCATAAACTAAAGGTCCTATATATTTTTTCCAGTCAGGTTTTTTCTGAGGATCCAAAGTTCCAAGCATATCCAATAAAGTTCTGTTGAATCTCTCACAGGTTCCATTACCACTAGGATGAAATGGTGTATTTCTTGACTTTTCAATGTTAAAAATTTCACATAATTCTTTAATCAACTGTGATTCAAAATTTCTTCCCTGATCCGAATGAAGACGTTGTGGAATTCCATAATGTAAAATAAAATGCTCATACAAAGCTTCAGCTGTGGTTTTTGCCGTTTGATTCTTTGTTGGAATTGCCAAAGCCAATTTGGTAAAATGGTCTGTGACTACCAGATTATTTCCAACTCCTCTACTTGGCTCAAGAGTCAAATAGTCCATACAAACTAATTCCAAGGGTTGTGTTGTAACAATATTAACTAAAGGTGGTCTTAAATTACTCTTGTCTTTCCTTCTTATACATCTATCACATTTCTTAACCCAATATTCACAATCAGAAGCCATTCCAGGCCAAAAAAACCTTTCCCTGAGTAAAGATAAAGTCCTGTCTCTACCTGGATGTCCAATATCAGTATGCAATCCCCTCAAAACCTGTCCCCTGTATATTTCCGGAAGAACTAACTGTTGCAATGGTTCACCATTCTCATTAATGATTCTGTATAAAACTCCTCTTATAATTTTAAACTTTTGAAAATTATTCTTCATGATATGATCCTCCTTAATGTAATGAGCTTTTGGCAACTTTTTTTCAATAACTGCTTTCACCCATTTGAGCTTTCCTTATCTCTCTCAATTCAATTTGAGCCATATGTGAAACTTCTGACAAATCAGTAGCATCCAAAACATTCAATGAAAAAGATGGAATAAAATCCATATGAATCTGAACATCTATACCTGAACAAATAGCTTTCACAACACTATTTTCCAGCTTCACAACTTCTCCAAGATTTTCATCAATATATCTTTCATGTTGGTATCTAGATAGAGCATCAGCATCAGTATTGCGAAATCCTGCTCTATAAAAAATATCAAAGTCATAGGAAGCCAACGCAGCAACCCATCTTTGGCCGGTAGCATCCAACTTTGCTGACGTCAAAACGTGAGTCAAAGGATTACTATCAGTATATACACAGAAGTGTGTTCCAAGCAAATAATCACTGAACTTATCAGTAACTGCCCATTTCAAACATAAAAATTCAAGTTTAAAAGCCGGATAGTTCTTTTCAGACTTAGATAAACTTCTGCTGGCATAAGCAATCACCCTCTTCTGCTCTTTCTGAGTCTGATATAAAACAGCACCCAACCCTGTGGTACACGCATCTATGTGTAACTCAAAGGGCAAAGAAAAATCAGGGTAAGCCAATACAGGTGGTTTTGTTAAAATATCCTTTAAGTTGATGAAAGTATCATTTTCCAGATCTGTCCATTTCCACTCCTTTCTATTTGCTTTACTCTTCTTTGAAGTTGATGGTAAAATATCACTTAAAGGTCTAGAAATTTTAGAAAAATCCTTGATAAATCTCCTATAATATCCTGCAAAAGCCAAAAAAGATCTTAAATCATCTGAATTTGTTGGTGTGGGCCAATTTTTCACCTTCTCTATCTTATCTGGATCAGTCTGAACCCCTTCCTCACTAACAATGTGACCTAAAAAGTTCACTTTTGTCTGTAGAAAATAACATTTCTCAGGAGCCAGTTTCAATTTACACTCCTTCAATCTTGTCAGTACCAAGTCTAATCTTTCCAAATGTTGTTCATAGGAGTCAGCAAATATTATTAAATCATCCAAATATATAACACAGATTTTCATATTATAATCTCCAAGACAATGTTCCATCAGTCTTTGAAAAGTAGCAGGACTATTGCTTAAACCCATTGGGAGCTTGATATATTCATAAAAACCCAAAGGACCAACAGTAAAAGCAGTGCGTTCTCTATGTGATTCTTCCATATGAACTTGGTAATATCCACTCTTCATATCCATGACACTAAAAACTTTAGAATTATGTAAGCAATCAAAAACTTCTTCCATTCTTGGTAAAGCATAAGCATCCTTGATGGTCCTCTTATTCAACATTCTATAATCAATACAGACTCTCAATTTTCCATTTTTCTTTCTGACTAATACAATATTAGAAGCCCATGGTGAATTAGATTTTTGTATTACTCCTGCCGCTAACATTTGTTCTAAGTGTTCTCTAACCTCATCTATCATTGCAGGCGGTATTCGTCTATGACGCTGTTTGAAAGGAATTTCATTTGTAAGATCAATTTTATGTTTGATTAAATCACAATCACCAATATCAGCATCACCTTTTGAGAAGATATCATCATGCTTCTTAATAAAATCCTTGAACCTATCTACATGTTCTGCATCAAAATCATCTCCAATGTGAATTTTGCTAAAAATATCTACAGTTTCTAACAACTTCTCCTTTTTTTATCAAATACAGAATGATCAATTGTTACTGGCTGTAATTCACAAAGTATAGCCTTCGGTTGAACAATAACTGAATTGGTGGTAACATTAGAAACATTAACTATTATTTCACCATTTCTTCTATAAGTATAATTGACAACTGTAGGAGTTATGTCAATATATGAAGGTAAACAACTATCCTCAAATTCCTGCAAAATAGCATTGGTATCCTGATAATTTAATTCTTTATCTGTATAAGCTTTTAAAGCTACTGTTTTATTTGGACCTATAATTACTCTATCTAACTCAGCTGAACGTACAATGGCAATTCGATCTTTCTGTCGTCTAAGTTCTCTTTCTCTAATGGTCATACACTTAAAAGCTAAACTCCAAGGTGTAGACATGTTAACCTTCTGTATAAATCTATCTCCAGCTTGTCTTTTGCAATCAGCTAAATATTCACTTAAAATATTAGTACCAATTAGTACTGGAGTTTGCTTGCTATAAGCAGTATCAGGTGTTACTAAAAATAAACACTCTTGATCTTCAGAATTTGCAATTCCATCCACTGATAATGTTACACTAACATATCCACTATATGGTAATTCATTACCTGAGGCACATTCAATTTTCAATATTTCTTTTAAAGGTTGTAATTTAACAGTTTCCTTCAAATGAGTATTATAAAAAGTTTCTGATATCTTTGAAATGTTACTACCACTATCTATCAAAGCAATTGATGTTACACCATTTAACTTTACATCAGCTTCATTTGAATTTCCAACAAGTACGGGATCTTTCTTCTTTGTGCCATCATCCGATCCCTCGACTAAGGCACTTGCTAGTTTGGGCAATCTCTAATTAAATGCTCCTGACTTTCACATTTATAGCACCTTGGCTTGAAATTATTTGAACCAACAGGCCTTTGTGGTCTGTAGTTTCCACGACCTCTATGAAATGGTCTAGCACCAAAACCTCGACCTCTTCTAAAGGGTCTACTGAAACCTCTATATGGAGCTTGACTAATACCTCCAGATTGTGTTTCTTCCTTTTCTTTCTCCAGTCTATCAATTCTAGCATTCATTTGCTCCAACAAACCCAAAACCTTGGTCATTTCTGAAGATGCAGATCTATGCAGCCTGACATTTAGCATTAGATTTCTGTTCTTTCTCACCATTCTTCTGTAAAATCACCTCAACTTTCCTCAATTCAGATTTAAAACCATCATAATCTACAGCTGTATCATATTTATACATAGCTGCTTGCTGTATATTAGGAAGCAATCCTTCAAATAAAACAGATTTTAAATTATCCTTCTGAGAAGACTTCACAGCATTCAACTCAATAGCTCTGGTAAACAAAGTCTCAACTCTAGTTGCAAAATCAGAAACAGATTCACCTTCAATCTGTGTGCTATTATACAGTTGTCTTATAACTGTTGTGCCTGTCTCAGCAGCACCAAATTCTGAGTTGAATTTACGCAGGATTTCTCCTACAGTAGGACTCATACCAAGACTCATTAACTTGGTTGCAGCAACCCCTTTACAGGATCTTCTTATTGCATAAGCAATCTCCTGATCTGATCTTATTCTGGAGTTGATCAAACAATCCACCTCATATCTCCAAATTGTATAAGTAACCTCTCCTTTATCTTTCTCTCCATAAAATATAGATAATTTGGTATTTCTATCCAACACACGTGGATCTTGGTCGCCTTTCTTAGACCTAACACAATATTCCATGTAATCTTCCATATCTGAAGAACTTTCCATCTTTGGAGGTTTAACTTTCATAGTCTTTAAAACTTCTATCATCTTCAACTCCTGATCCGTAACTATATCTCTTGTTACCGACATCTTGTATTATGTATAAAAATAACTATGTGAAACAAAAATATACCACAAATGTTTATACAATATTAACTTCACTGAAGTATGACAACCACTTGCACTTATCACTTCACTCTTTATCAAACTTCAACTTAAATACACCACTCATTATATAATATACAATCACTATCCACAATTTTATACAGTTGCATGTTGTATGCAATCACCTACACACAAAAAAAACACAACTCCCAATACTTATGAAGAGTTTCTCCTTGTTGAATTATATCACATTCTGTGTAATCATATCTGTTTATCTGTTACATCTGTATGCCACATGTATGTGTAAATGTACATGTATGTAAACATGTGAAGTAATGTAAACAAAACACAAATGCAAACAAATAGCCACAAAATGTAAACAACAAACACCAATTTAATGTCAAGTTATTAAATCAAATAACCGTCGACACGTTATTAAAGCAAATATCCGCGGATCATAACGCGTACAGATGCATCTATTTAATCGCAATATATTAATTGAAAATTATTTTAAGCATACAAATACTCAAAACAATTAAATCAATTTATCTAATCGCAATATATCAATTTAAAATTATTCTAAGTATACAAATACTTAAAACAATTAAATCAATCTATGTAATCGCAATATGTTATTATATAATCAATTGAAAATCATTCTGAGTATGTAATCACTCAAAAACAATACACTCAATTGACAATTATCTTGAATTACTTCAAGTATATCTGTAGAATGCTCCTATATTGAACAATTCAAAGTCAATCTAATTGACAAGTATTGACAACTATTCCATCATGTCAATCTAAATGAAAAGTATTGACACCTATTCGAAGTATGAAAATACCCAAACTAATTCTAAGTATTGACACCTATTCCAAGTATGAAAATACCCAAAATAATTCTATGTCCATTTAAATAAAATTATTGACAATTATTTCAAGTATAAGGTGACTAAAAATAATTCAAATTCAACTTAAATGAAATTATTGGCAGTTATTTCAAGTATGAAAACACCTCAAATAAGTATAACTAATTTTAAGCAATATGGAAAAATAGTCAAACAGGGAGAGCCACACACGGAATGACACCGCATCAAACACCATCTAACGAGAAACGATAAAGCCACAAGACAAAACATAACAGGACGCATATCAAGACGAAACACATTAAACATTAAGCATATTAAAAAACAAAATTGACCGTAGGGTGAAAGCAGGACTACTCAAAATATTTCAAAGTCAATTCTGTATCAAAACAATTCAAAGTAAATTAATTTAAGTATCCTTAGAAATACTGAACAACTCAATTGCTCATATGACACTGAACGGTATGCTGAAAATAAATTTACAAGCAATATTCCAACTTCAGAAGATCTAGTTCAAACCCATTTGTGATCAGGATCAAAACCCTTTATGATCAATTATGATCAAGTTCAAAACTAAATATGATATAAGTGTAAATAGAAATAAGTTCAATCTACTAATATTCCTAAAAGTCAATTCAGAATATTCAATGAATTTCAGTGTACCTAATTCAAATCATTATAGCATATGAAATCAATAGACCATATCTGTCAAAGATCTGGATCCACACTATAAAATATTTTTTGAAAGCTAATATCAAATTAAGTATTGTCTGTATATCAACTATTCATTCATTTAATATAATATTAATTATCAATTCAATTCCCAACTGCTATTTCCTAAAATCAAATAAAAAAAATCAAATAATTTTACAAATACTGTTTCAGAATGCAAAAGAATCAATTTCAAACAACTAATTCAGTTGTGATTGAAAACAGTAAAGTGGATTACAAATTCTCCATACTGCGCTGACCTTCAAACTCAATTATGGCAAGCTTATCCAAACGACCAATGAAAATTAGGAATCTGACTGACGTCACATAAATTTACATATCTGAACAATCAAACCAATGAAAATGTACCATGTGCTCTGGAACAGCGGGATGTCAAAACTAGAATACCAATAAATGGAACAGCCACCAAAACAATTTATCAATGGAATTCCTGTCTTACAAACAAATGTCAAAATGGAAAGTAGATTCTGAAAAACCTGAAATTGTCATTTCATAGCAAATGTCAACCTGTCATTCAAATTGTATATTGTATATATCACCTGTAGTCAGTCAAATGGATTAAATATTATGCCTTCACCAAATAATTACTTTGTGAATAAAGCAATAAGGAAATAGTGAAATTATGTCATCTGCTGTTAAAATGTGACAAATGAAGTACTTTGGTCAAATGTAGTTTTCACATTCAATGCAAACAGATCTCAGGAATTTGAAAAACACAAAAAGTACTTTTACAAATCTTTATATCTGTATACAATTAAACAACAAATAAAAATATCAGTGTCAAATTGTACACAAATAATATTCCAATTACTATTCTTGAAAGACTAATCAATAGACCAAAGAAAATAATGTACTCACCATCTGTTGACAGAATCAGCCACAACCTGGTATCACATTTCACATAACTTTTCACATTTCACATAACAACTTCACACAAACTTATATATATCCAAATGAAATAATGAATTTTCCACAGCTATTACACTATTGTTTTTCACTCAATTGGAGGGAGTGTCTCTATGCACAGCAATTACACTGTAAACTATATAAATATTATGCACAGCAATTACACTATAAACTATATGAAAATTATGAAGAATAAAAAATAAGTGTCTATAGGCACTCCTGAGTGGGATTATCACATTAGATTATTTATACACTCCAACGTTGATAACACGAAAATAAAATATCCATGAAGTCCATAAACTGGTCACTGCCAAAACATATCACCCTCAACCGTCACACCTCCTTCCACATATCTCGTCTACCTTTTACGTTGGGCGCCAATGTTACAGCCTGGGGTTTATCTCTCTATAGTACCATATAGTAGAGCACTTGGCTGCACCATAAATAAGGGAGTCAGATCTCTGTGTCTATCCTTTATTCTCTATAACTCTATATATCTCTGGCTCTGAGCTGAAATATAACATACCCAGAGTTACCACTAAATCATGTCAATAACATAAACCATAGCACATTATCATATAAGTAATTAGTTATACGACTATTAATCAACCTTACATTATTATAAGGTGTCAAGCAATTACAAACAGTGCTATTGACAGAATTATTGGTAATAAATTACTACGGATATAAAATACATAATATGGAATTGTCTTACTCATGTGACTTGACATTCTCAGTTAACAATTATACACCAATGCATTGAATACTATATCTTACCAGGTTGTGGACCTGCCCAGTATCCTCTGCCAAACCCAAACTCCCCCCCTCTCTCTCTCTCTCTCTCTCTCTCTCTCTCTGCCCTATGGCGTGCAAATGAACAATTGTTAGCTGTAATAGAAGAACCATGCACCAAATAAAACCATGCAAAGTATTACTGTAATAGGTTAATTTCCGTCCGTTTTCTGTCTAAAGTGTAATGTCATGCCGAACGCGTACTGAAAGGTCGAACCGACACGAGACCGAAATGAAACGACATTAAAACACCAACGGCATTAGAACATTCGCAAATAAAGTAATTTGAAATACATTGCCAACTTACAAAGTGTACGCCAAACCAAAGACCACACCCTTCAGGGTCTACCACAACAGTGAACGTTGAATAAAGCTACTATAAATGTATATGTTTCTTCGTCGAAACCAGACTGCAGAGTGACCCCAGTGACAACCAAAACTGCCGCGAAAATACGGAACAATCCGAATGATCTCCACAAACATCCAATCAACGACCAGACTATCAACGTCACATGACCAAATCCACAATATTGCTAAATATACACCAGACACACCAGTTCATCAAGTTATAAATAAAACACAGCTGTCAATCTAAAAATACAATGTCACGAAAGGTCAGAATGACAAATTAGCTGTCTGCTACAGTTGACTAGCATGTGTTTTTGTGTATGGGTGGTTTTTGAATTGTCTCCCCTGACAATGTTGGAGTTATTGCCCCTGGTGACTTAAACATTAGACCCTGATAAGTTTAAAGTTACAGACATTACACTTGTATATTGGAAAGAGGATGGGAGGGGGAGACATCTGTTTTTGTGACAAAAACAAACCTCTAGTTTTCTTTGTTTTTCCACCAGAAGCTGTTCCTCATTAAAGTTTAATATGTATTGCCGCTTATTAGAAATGCTATCGATGTGAAATGAATAAAATAAATACTGTTTACCAAGTTGAGTGAATTTACAGATGTTTTTGAATGTCAAACTGGTGTCTAATTAGGGTCTGTTCTGTTTGCTTACAAAATTAGATCAAATCCGACTCCTAAGTGTCTATAAATACCCAAATTATTTTCATACTTTTCCAGACATTACGTCCATGGATTAGCCTTAGAAAGTGACATTTTATCGAGTAGGGGGGACTATTTATCGGGTGTGATGTTTATTTTAGGTGTGAAATACAATGATACTTAATATTAAACACATATTTTTTTTAATTTTGTTAATCTTAACCCTTCTCTTGCTTTTTACCCATGCCCTGTTGTATAATTACATATAGCTTCACTGTGTACACGTATTTCACTGTGCAATCACTGATTTAAATCAACTTGTCAGTGCAGACCCTGATGAGACAGCTCCTGCAGGTTTTCACTATTTACACGTAGGTATATTGACGTGAATAGCAAGCGAATGGTTAAAACTTACTTTACCTGTCAGTGAATTTACACTATTCATAAACTATAATTGAAAAAGAGGATGATGTAAGGACCAAGACCATTAGCAAAAAGTGTAGATTCAGATCAGAGGGACCATTTGGGTCCCGCCCATGAGATGGGTCCAAACAACTTTTAGACAACCAGACAACTTTAGATGACTTTCATGTTTAGGCAAAGTGGGTTCAGATGACATGGGACGTTCTCGTTAATTAACATAGTACGTACTATGTATAAATGTACGTACTTTAAAGAAAAAAAGAAATTCCACCAAAATACAGAAAAATAGAAAATTATTTATTTATTCATTTTACTTAAATATTTGCAATACCAAAATGATCCATTACTTTCAGAAAACTGAGTAAAGGTTGAAATACTAAAATATGTATTTTGTTGGGAAAATTAGAAAAAGGTGGATCTTGATAATAAAATGGTTGTCAGTCTTGAAGAATGACTTTTTTATTATTAATAATATATTCATGTTTCTAAAGCTTGTGAATTGTGTTTAAATGACTGGACCCACTACAAATCAAAATGTCTAAAAAAAAGTATGGTCAACACATTAAAACTGTAACTACGTTTTTCTTTATCATAATTTTACAGTATACTCGTATGTGCAATTTAATTACGGTTTGTATTATATGGAAACAACAGTAAACATAGCCATTAGAATTTATCTATACATGTATGATTGAATGTGTTAAATGGCCTTAGGCCATATTATACTAATGGAAAAGTAGTAAAGTCAAGCAGGCAAAGCCACATGCAAGACGCAACCACCACCAAAACACCGATAGACAGCATGACACACACACACACACACACACACACACACACACAACCACACACACAACCACACACCCAAACGCACACACACGAAAAAAAGGGAAACACCAAAAGACACACAAGAACCAGGGACAAACGTTCCACACATGAACAAATCACAAGCACAAAGACGCAAGGCAAACAAAAAGAAGGGTGACAAAGAGAGTACCCCCTTGGCACGGTCAGTAGCAAAAACACCACTGGGGGTTTAAACCGGTTTACGGACGTCCTAACCTCACACTTCTCTCAAAGTCACCCTAGCTTTACAAATATTGTAAATAAAGGTATCCCCGCTGGACTTACCCACAACATAGACGACGGTGAACACAGGACAACATGTAACACATAGCATAATAACTGTGACAATCCGTCAAATATGTACTCAATGACTTTGCTGAAGTCAGAGCACCTGCAGGTAAGCCGTTAAGGGGCATATTTGGTCCGCAAGTAGCTTACATAATAGAAATCAGATGGTGATTCTTTCAAGGTCATATGATCAAGGCCTATGTCACTATTGTTAAAAATATAGCTTCAGGGGCATTGTGTTTCAGAAAAACACCTTATCCGTTTGGTAGTCTATTTAAAAAGATATAATTGCCAAAAAACTGCTGCATCACATAGTTTATGCATGCATACCCACACCTTCCATGTCTGTAAACAAGCTTTTCTTCATTAGAATCATTGTCTCCCTCAGTATACCCGTCCGTATGTCTGCTTCTCCTGGCGAACGTCCGTCCGTCAGCCCAATGTTAATTGTTCCGCGCAGTTTCTCAAAAACCTTTGGTCAGATTTTCCAGAAACTTCATAGGATTGATCAGCACCGTGCCTAGAGGTCCATATATCATTTCTGATTCGATTCAATGAGTTTCTGCAGAGTTAACATCTTATTCCTGTTTGGATTCAATGATTTTCTGCAGATTTATGGGACTTTGACCTTTTTACAATTTTTTTCCACGAGGTTGGGAACTGAATTGTTCTACATTATATAACAGGGTTGCCATATGTCAGGGGAATTGGTGTTTTTAAGGTCAGGGACTTGTCAGAGAATTTTGAGAACTGTCAGGGAAATTTTAAAACATAGGCAAATATCAGGGCGCCTTAGTAGCGATATATTCGATATGACAGTGCCATGTTAGATCACGTGAGAGATGAACGCCAATGTGCTTATGTGCATCTACTTCAGGAATTTGATGGTCTTGCATTTATACAGATGAGACATTTTTCTCGAGATTATTAACGACTCAGTCTTCTTAGGATTGAATTCAACTAGCCATTTCTCTGCCTTTTTAATATATTATTATTGATATTTGTTGACATATGCACGGGAGTAAAACAAGCAAATGTCGTAAGCAAACAAACGAATGTTCCATCCAATGTCGCTAACAATATCATTTATAAAAACAAGACATAACAATGGACCTAATATATATCCTTGTGGAACACCAGCTTCATAGTATTCCAGTCAGAGAAGGTACCAGGTAAAATTACACGTTGCATTCTTTCAGAAAGATAGCAGGAATAGAATTATGGGTAGAACATGACCTGGATATATACTGGTTATTAAACATTTAAGGACAATGTTTTACTTTAAAAATTTGAAGTGAATTGATTTTTAAGTTTAACTAACAAGTTTTTGACATGCCGGCAATTCATTTAGCGAACATAATGGTTAATCTGTATCATCTGTCAGAAAAAAGAACCTTCCCTCGGATTATGTTTTACAGGCATTTAGTTGAGTTGATATAATTTAGCACTTGGTCGATATCTCGTCAGTTTCGCGATGACGGATCTGGGCTGAGTCTGTATGGAATGCCTAATGCCATTTCGTAGTGGCATACATGCATTTTAAAGGTGACATAAAAATAAACGTGAAATAATTATATAACAGAAAAAGATAACAAGTTAAATGAGAAAACAACATATTTTTATTGAACCAAGTAAATTGCCAAGTCTAAAGTCTTCGTCAATATCTTGAATTTCAATGGTTTGCATTTCACCATTTAGAATTATTCTGCTTGTTTATTTCAAAACGTCTGGTATTACATTAAAAGTTGATGTACGTTGCTCCGACTTTCCCGATATATATGACTTATCTCTTTTCTTCTAATTTTCATTGGATTTCTCGGATTGGCATTACACAGTGGCTGATGGTTTGTCTCGCAATAGTAACAGGCAAATAATCTGAAAAGATATGTAAAGTAATGTAAAGTAACAGTACAAAGTGCTTGACTTAATTTCAGACGCCTGTATTTGCATTAGGACTGAAACGGGTAAAACACTTTTACCAAATACCCAATAAGTTAAACTTAAAAATCAATTCACTTCAAAACTTTTTAAGTATAACATTGTCTTCAAATGTTAACCAGATCCAGATTATATGTTATGCTTCTGTTCTCGATCCTAATTGTTTGTAATGTACTGTAACAAACCGTATAGTTTTTGTAAGAAAATCGTGTCTAAACCGTACAAAATAGATCGGGTCTAAACCGTACAGTGCACTTTTAACACTACGGGCTAAACCGTACACTAAACATTTTTTCAACCCTCTCAAAAAGACAAAATGTAGATTTGTGCTTCAAACTAATTAATCAACGTTAATATCGGATTCAAATGCATATACCCAGAGTGTTAGAAAAGGCTTAGCGTTGTTGATAAGCTTACAATGAGGCAAAATATGACCTCCTTCTCGATTCGATTTTTGATTTTCGGTTTCTGCATTGTTTACGGAAGATTTTGAGCCTTACACACAGACATGAACCATTAGGAGGTAAACCGCTGTTGACGGGCGTTATAATTCTGTGTTATGACACCAACTAAAAGACGGAAAGAAAAATCTACATTGTTTAAAAAGTGTAAAAATTTGATGCTTACCTTTCAGTCTCCTGTTTGTCCGCCATCTTGGAAAAGTCTAAACATTCGACCGTACAGCTTGCACCACAGTGTAAATGGCGTCCAGTGATACTAGAAGCCAGTATTCAAAGTCCCAGTAAAGTGTAATAGTAATTGTGATGTGAAATCCCTTTGAAATCTTTAATTAAAAGAAAAACATATGTTAAAAGGGATTACACTTTCTGTTAAAATGTTTATCAGAGTTATTTAATTTTACCTACAGATGACGCTTGAGATGATAGACATGTGTTTGAAGTTTCAAAGCTTTATCTTAAAGGGTTATTTAAAAGGGTTTAAAAGCACAATGATTCTATCACATTGCTTGCTTAGAGTTATATAATATTGCATACAAACAAAGCCTGTGATGGTAGACAAGTGTTCCGAGTTTCAAAGCGTGATCTTAAAGGGTTATGTACATAAGCGAACTGTAACATTAAACTTTAAAGTTTAAAAGGGCCATCATGTACTCTTGCCTACAGGTGAAACTTGTGATGGTGAAAAAGACTTAGTGTTCCAAGTTTCAAAGCTTTCATCCAAATGTCAAAGGCAAAACTTGAACTTTAACAACTAGAGCTATCACTAATGGTGATTAATACCCCCATTCGCCACCTTGTCACAACAAGAGGCAATTGCTAAATAATCCTTTCATCCACAATTAAATTGCTTCTGAAAAGTAACTAAGCGGAATAACTCCTTCATAAAAGAATATTAAGAATTACAACCATTGTTGGCTGCGCATCTTCTCATCACCCTCTATACATATATAAAGTCTCACAGTTGTGCCTACAAAACTTCAGATGTTAAACTCCACACCAACATTTGCTTCTGAAAAGTAACTAAGGGGAATAACTCCCTTAAACATGACCTTAGAGTTACAACCCCTGTTGACTGCATATTCTCCTACCACCCTCTATCCATATATAAATTTTTACAGTTGTGCTCACAATACTTAAGAATTAATGCTCTGAACAAAGCATGCTTCTGAAATCTAACTAAGGGGAATAACTCAAAATGACATAAGAATTACACCCTTGTTGACTGCACATCTTCTCATCATTATCTATTCATATATAAAGTTTCACAGTTGTGCCTATAATACTGTAGCAGTAATGCTCCTGACACGAATCCGGGCGGAAGGACAAATGACGGAAGGACGGACGGACACGCGGTCATGCACAATTCCAATATTGCCCCCTCTTCTTAAGAAGTGGAGGTATAAACCCCTTAATCAAAGTGTGACGCGGACACCGATGCCGGGGCGAGTAGGAAATTTCCGTTATTCTTCAAATAGTCGAGCTAAAATGAGTATATATCAGGGAAAGGGTTAAGGTGCATGATTAGGATGTTTATGGATGGTGAGAAACACATATTGTTACCTAGCTTTACGTATGAGTCATTGTTTTGGCGTCTCTATGCAAATGGGTAAATTGTGAATACATCTATTCACAGCAAATGCTGCAGACCTATTATGTAATTGACCAACAAGAACTGTCTAATTTGCGCCTACTCTGCAAATTTTATGCATGACATAATGCTTAATACTGAATATATTTGTGTTTTGTGTTTCAATTTTTGTTGTAAAAAATGAAGAAGCAGTTTTGCGTCTTGCTGCAGATGATATTTGAAGACATTCTGTGAAAAGGACTAAAATGCAGTTTGTACGTTTTCACAAATTGGTCACAGTGTTTTGAAAGGCATATCTATATTAAACAAAACTGTTTTAACATTATACCCGGTAAATCCTGTTTTTTACGGTCCTGGGGTAGAGGGGGTTTTGAAAACATTGTGGGAAAAGGAGAAAATGTTCGTAACGAGTATTTTCCCTTTTTCAGCGGTTAGCTGTCTATTTTCACTTTTGTTCTAGTTTTCCACCAATCAGAAACTATGTTACATTGTAATTTGCATATGACCTACTACTATTTTCTAGTAAACCGTAATTTCATTAGTTAATCCCTTGACTGGCATACAGCCTTTTTATAATGCCTCTACACGTGGCCAAACTGAATGTAGGACGTTTCGGCATAGGAAATTTCGCCCCGGATGTTTCGACCCAGGACGTTTTGGCCATCTATTTATTCGGCCTAGGACGTTTCGGCAAAAATAGAAAATTTGTATTAAAAGCAAAAATTGAATAATCAAAATCATTAAATAACTATCTATATGTTAAATATTGATATGTGGTCCATTTTGTTTTTGGTTTAAACAGATCAGGATATTAGCTAAGCAGGTGACATATTCACACTTACTCAACCTTGGGTAAAATGAGTGATAAAGAGGTGCTTTCAAATACTATAGTCACATTGTTTAGTCATTAAAACAGCCCCAGACCACATAACACATTACTCATGATTTACTATCCCATTCAGTTTTTATTTTAGTCTTGGTCCACTTTATGCTTTTTGTTTTCAGTCAAAATGTTGTTTAGTTCAACTTTTGGTGGATTCAAATACATGTACAATACTGTAGTCACATAGTTGGTTATTACCATGACCGGTAAAACAATATGAATTATTTATTACTTTGGTCATTATCAAAACTAGAGTATATAATACATGAACAATATTACTGAATACAACTATATAGATCTATTATCCTAAATAGGTGTGGATCAATTTTGACTATTCAATTTTTGGTATGTCATACTTTATATCAGTTCCTAACCCATTATCGTACTTATCACCTTATGGTCATGATTGCTGAGCATTATTGCCAGTTTGCCAAAACCACTATTAAACTTTTAAACATTTATTATCATTTTGCTATCAATTTAATACCACATTTGATCACATCCACTTTGGCGAACAGGTAGTTTGCCGAAACCACCATAATTCACAGGCAATGCTATAGGAAATAAAGAAGAAATGTTGTTTAGTATATTAGAGTAGTGGCATTAATAGTATTAATTACTATCCCCGACCACAGCACCAATTAAGGCGCTGGTTATTCGCTATCTGTGATATAAAGCTACTTACTGAAGGCTATTGTTACGGCTTTATCACCTGGCGCTTTGGATCGAGTAGTAGGTTGAAATAGCTAACTTTATATTGTTTTAAAAATACATGTATATTCAGTTAATGGTGTCACTAATGATGATGCACACACGTCAATTAATGCGTTGATCCAGGCTATAGATAAATACCTTTCTTTAAGTAATTACAGCCTCTGCACAAACAAAAACTAAATTCTGTATGCTTTATTTAAAGTGTATTCAATTAGTTATCTTCATATCAATATAAATATACATGCTTTCAAGTAAAGTTTTATAATAGGTAAAATGATGAACTAACTTCAGATAGTTTTAAAAAAATTACTTTGACATTGTACATTTTAATAGTGATTTCCTATAAAAGTAACTTGATTTTTTCCATAATTGCTTATTCTACTCCAAGTCATTTCCATTGCATGCTTCTCTACTAGTATAATTACAAGCAACCCTTCATAGATCTAGTTCCCTGTACTAACAGAATCTCGAAACATTGAAATTAAGTTGGCAGAGATTTAATATCACTATCGTTTTGTAAATTATGTCAATATTTGAATGCCGCTGAATATCTTTTTTTAAATATATTTCTTGTTCCTATATTGCTTTCTACCCTTCCGGAGACAAATCCCATCATTTTATCGACAACTAATTTGCCCTCTGCTTTCAATTACCGAGACACAGAATTGAATGTACACAATAAACTCATTGTGTAATACAATTAATTCAGACGTTGTCATGACTACTACCGGTTCTAAGCACATGGGTCTGTATCGCTTTATACGGGTCTATATGTACTATATAATATTATAGAAGCGGTATAGACCCCTGTGGTGCTAAGCAGAAGATTGTCCTGTGAGTTTTATAACCTCAGTACTAGTTTGTCTTAAGCTCGAGGTTAGTTAACACTGGAGTAGCTAGTCTTGGACTAGCAAGCCTCAAGTTTAACATCTATTATGCAAACTAGATTTAAACTCGAGGTTGCGTACCCCTGTATTAGGCTTAACCCTGGGCTAAATCACAGGGCTCTGTACCATATGTACTATATAATGTATAGTATATATAGACTGTCATGAAGCGATATAGACCCATGTGTGCTAAACTAAACTTCAGTTGTGAAATCGGGTCGTAATGTTTATCCTTACAATTACATTTTGCCCCGGTGTTTGTTCACTTTGATTCGCACCCGGGACAAAGTGAAACAATCAACCATTTTTTAACTGACTGATACATGTACATTCATTTGTGCCACTATGATAAACTATAGACCAAACTGTGTTACAGAAAAAAAAACTATTTCAATATCGAGTTATTAATATTACAAATATCATCAAAATTGCAAAAGTGGTTCATTTTGCCCCGTTCTCCCCTTAAATCTAAATCCAATAATAATTGCCTTTTGTTTGTCTCACATTATTTTTAATACCATTTAAAGTCATACTTAGTTACCGACATTAATAATACTGTTGCTATGATACTCGTTCTATTAAAGACATTTTGGCGGTAAAATTTTGCTTCAGGTATCTACGGTTGTGAGGGCAGGTGGGTCAGAGTGACAAAACATTTTTTATTGTTAATATATTCTGAAAATGGGTGATCCTTCTAAAGCAAAAGTAGAAATGCAAAAAGAGAAAATTGCAGACTCGGTTTTATTGAGTCTGTTCATGAGTAGTAATTAAAAGTGCAACACTACTCACGCCCCCTAGCACCGGCTTAAGCAGTATTCAATTTTCAAAAAACATGAAAACTAATTATCCATAAGGACCAGAAAATATAACAACACTGAGAATGAGTTTTCGCCTTGTTAATTCTAGATCTACTAATAATATTAGAGCGTGGTCGGGTATTTCCGACCACCCAGAGTCATATACATATTGGACTTTTTAAAATTTCAGATATTTAGTTCTTCCGTTAAACATGTAAATTTTGGGGGTTCCACTACATTTCTGTGAGGCGATTAATTACGACTACCCTTCATAAGGTGCCTACGACACCATGACATCTGCAAACAGTTTGGATGTAGATCAGACAATAAGTTATCTGTGTCAGACCCGGACCCACACTATTTGACACTTGGTGAATCTATTATCTCATATGCTATTTTAGATACAACCTCTTTGAATAAATCTATCGAAAAGGAGCATGAACTAAAGAAAAGGAAAACTGTAGAATTGTGTAGTTTGAAACCATTGTGATAAATAGAACATTTGCTCCTATAGGAGCAAATGCTCTATTTATCACAATGGTTTCACAAAGTGAATTTTCGTCAAAAGTCCTCAATATGAGGGAATGTGTTAAAAGTGTAAAACTGTTTTATATGAAGCAGTACAAGAATTTAAGGAGATTGCAATATTTGCAGTAGGGAAGGGGTTTTATCTATTCTGTAATGAGTATACACGTCCCTAAATATCACCACAAACAACAAACCATGGCATGAAAAGTTATTATTCAAACTTTCACTTTTCTCAACAGACACTAGCAACTAAATAAATAACTTAGATTTCTATGTAAGTTAGCTAAACAATGTCTCACATGTTCATTAACAGTGTAGATCGAGTACTCATATTTAAAAACAAACTTGTAAATCTGCTTTGACAGGGGTTGTATTTTGTAATTCTGGTGCAAATAAAGCCAGAAAAATGTTGGGGTTTTCTTTAAATAAAATGTTTGAGTTTCAATGATCTTATTGCGTTATTTAAAGACAATCACGGTAAATTAATATTACGTTTCCAACAGATTAACTGAAACACAAATTTTTAATTCATTCTCAATTTATTTCTTTCGATAACAGAAAATGTCTGTATGTATATGCTCTATTCAAATTAATTACCACATGAAGACATCCCACCCACTGATTTAATCTACAGAAAAGCAGCATTGACTAGAGAAAATGAAATTTTCAGAATTGTGTAGTTTTGAAACCATTTTGATAAAAAGAGCATTTGCTCCTATGGAGCAAATGCTCTATTTATCACAATGGTTTTTAAATGTGACTTTTACAGAGGCGCCAAAATGCGTCACTAGGAGGCAACGTGTTAAGCCTAAACCCTTGATTGCATTAGTTAATGCAATCAATGTTTAATTGATATTTTAGACAAACTAATCCATATGTAGAATCAGTTCATTTGTCAGACAGGTTATGTTAACCCATTTGCCCCCATAGGTTTCTTCCATGCTTATATATTGGATTAGTCTATCTTTTATCTAAGGGATGTCTGGTCTAAATTTTAATTTTGTTTTATATTAAATTTCCTGTCAGCAAACAGTGTAGACTCTGATAAGAGTCTACACTGTTTGTCTACGTCCCATATATGGGATCGTGGGAGCATATGGGTTAATGGTTTTTAACGAAACAGAAACCTTGGAATTACGCGAAAATTGAACATAAAATGGAGAATGGAAAAGTAGTAAAGTCAAGCAGGCAAAGCCACATGCAAGACGCAACCACCACCAAAACACCGATAGACAGCATGACACACACACACACACACACACACACACACAACCACACACCCAAACGCACACGCACACACACACACACGCGAAATGAACACAGAAAACACCAAAAGACACACAAGAAACAGGGACAAACGTTCCACAACATGAACAAACCACAAGCACAAAGACGCAAGGCAAACAAAAGGAAGGGTGACAAAGAGAGTACCGCCTTGGCACGGTCAGCAGCAAAAACACCACTGGTTGACGACATGAAATACGGTATGAATAGCAGAATAAGAAACAGATGGGAACATAAACATTTCAGTAGTTCACATTTTAGCATTTGAGAAATAAAAGAAATCATGATTTCGTCGTTTAAGCATCCAACCTGTACATGGAGCAGTTGTGGTCGGTAATAAACGCACATGAGCTCTTTACTGTGTCTATTTCCGACTACCCTGACATTCAAGTTACACACGTGATCATGTCAGTGTCAGGCATTTGACTCGAAAGTTATGAACACGTGATTATGTTCAATTCACCTAAAATCGAAAACCATACTGTTGTGAATGATGCCACAACCTTAGCCATGGACATGGTCCAGATATTAAAATATATATTATTTGATTACCTTGGGAGTGTCTTATTTGTAAATTTGGTTTCAACTCTTGTCCCGCAATATGTGGGTTGTCTCTCAGAAATGAAACCGCGACAAAAAGGTTGATGCCGTCTTAACATGGTGTCACTGTATGGTTGGCAGCGTGATTCTATGAGATTTACAGGATTGAAAAAAATGATCGGAAATAGTCGCATATTCGGAATTGTCCGACATCGTTCTATATGTACATCAAAAAAGAAATATTAAGAACTGTTGTTTTAATATAAGCAACTGACTGAGACCATATTTGGGTGTCGGAAACCCCTTCCAGAAAATCAGCATGATTGGTATTACTGACATCCCCTATATGATATAGTTTCTAAACCCTTTACTCCATAAATACACCTTTCTAAACCTTTGAAAACAGAGTAGACTCAGATCAGACTGCTCCTATAGGAGCCACTTTATACTTTGTTTATAGACTTATGTGAAAACGATAGAGTTTTTCGATGTTGGGAAGAATAAAACATACATTAAAATGTGTTTGGTTTTAGTAAAGTGTTTTGGCCAATATTTCAGGCATTTTATCTTTGTGTGAGCTTAATTAATGTATCCTTGATACAAGATACAAGAAACTTTATTTTACGTTGGATATAAATAACATATAACATTAGCTCATGAGCTATTTTCCGACAAACATATGTAAAAATCGAAATTATATAAAAAGATTCATTGTAAACAAATATGAGCATATTTTAGCTCCAGATTCTTTAAGAATTCGTAACTGTATGGAAATGTCATTAAATGTATTTGATATTGAAATCGGGGTCTTATGACCACAAAAATGATTAGAGATAACTTTGTTTGAAGAAAAACTTGCATTTGAAGCATTTTTATATAATTTCACACCATTAGATGTGGAAATTTGCATCAAACTACATGTATGTGCCAAATGTAGATCACGAACTAACACAAAATGATGCTTTAGCAAAGAATATTTTTGATTTTTACATCACTCTAACTTGTTTCGACAATTTTCGACACAAAATAACGTGATTCAATAAGAATTTAATGTCTTTACCATGATTCTGTTCATATTTTTGTTATTTTATTATGAAATTGGATGTATCTACCATTAATTTAATAATTGAAATATTTTAGACTATTTTATATAGGGGCTGTTATAACCACAGTTGGAGTTTATCGTCTAAGTCATTTTTCGGCCTATGATCGGCCATCAATGGTGTGTATTTCAAAGACTGAACATTTCTGCGTGTAATGAACATAATTGATTGAAATCGAGCGGAAATTTATGTCGTAATAAGACGTGGAATTGTTCTGCCATTAATTTTGGACCGTTTAGTTATACATATTTTTACACAGTATTATACTATACAAACAAAAGAGTCAAAACTTTTTTCTGCTGTCAAAGTATGATGTCAAAACATATTGTCACGCGCCTGGCACGATTGAGATAGATAGATAGATAGATAGATAGGTAGGTAGGAGCTCTTCTTCTTCTTTGTGGATACTACACTCCCTCATTACATTGAGGATTATGTGTTGGCGCTGGTTTAAAACATTAAAATGTATTAAAAGTACTAAAAGTTTTAAAAGCGACATGTTTAAGAACTTGTGCTAGATAAAAAAAAACAACTTTGTACATGATAAGGACAACACCAAGAATGATAAAAGATAAGACTTTGACATGATAAAAGGTAAAACTTTATACGTGACTTAGAGTATGTGTATCTAAAAGTTGAAGGTGGAGACGATAATGGGCACTGTAACAATGGCTTTAAAAGAGTCGACTGTGGGTGCTTGTTGTGCAGTCACTGGCAGCATATTCCACTGACGGATTGTTCTTGGATAGAAAGAGTATTTATAAAGGTCTTTCGATGTTCGTATTTGTCTATATCCATAAGTGTTGCCATGCATGTCTAGTTCTAGAATCAGTTGGAACGAGGAGATAATTTTCAGGGTAGATGGCGGCAATCTGGTGTATTATTTTGTAAAACATTATCAGACGGGTTTTTGTTCTTCGTACTTATAAGGAAGGCCAATTTAGGTTATTTAACATATCTGAAACTGAGCTGGTGTTGTGATATCTATTTGTTACGAATCGTGCTGCCCTTCTTTGTACTCTTTCTATCTGGTTAATTTGGTTTTTCGTATGTGGGTCCCAGACTGATGAGGCATATTCAAGCTATGGTCTCACAATGGCCTTATAAGCATGTTCCTTCACTTTATTCGAGCTGATCTTTAAGTTTCTGCGGAGAAATCCCAGGGACTGGTTTGCTCTGTTTGTGATTGAATTAATATGTTTATTCCACTTAAGATTACTTTGAAGAGTTATTCCTAAATATATAGATGAATCGACTTTTTCAAATATGTGGTTGTGCAATTTGTAACAGTATTTGATCAGATATTTCTTTTGTGTAATGCTTAAGACGTTGCACTTATCAGGGTGGAAGTGCATCAGCCAATCCCTCTCCCATGCACCTGCTGCCGCTAGATCAGACTGGAGAAGTTCTGCATCATTTGAGTTTGTTTTTTTTTATTTCTTTGTATATAATGCTATCATCACAACAGGTAGAACAGGTAGGTAGGTAGGTAGGTAGGTAAGTAGGTAGGTAGGTAGGTAGGTAAGTAGGTAGGTAGGTGGGAAGTTATTATTTGTAACACATTGCTGATTAGGAGAGTTAATTTAACTACATACGAGTTCGACAACAGGTAGAAGTATAAACATATTTTGTAAATGGCCGAAATGTACCGGGCCGTGATGACAATGGTGCGAAACGCCTGTAATAATCGCCAATCGGAATACCTCAACCATTTCCCTAACCTTGGCGAATTATAGGGACCAGACGACATATCTAGGCTACTGAAACGCCTCTCGCCAACGGGCGTAATCCTGTTTTCCAAACGAATAAGCGGAATCACACCAGCGCGTCTGATGCACGTCTTCGTTCACGTATAAGGTGAGATCTTATATCCATATTGACTAACGAATGAAGATGGACTGTTTCACAGTGAACGGACACCGCGTTTGGTCGTCTTGCCACAGTAAAACAATTGGCCGCCATATTGCGAGGTGAAAACAACTGCGCAGTTTAGTCAGTCTAATTATATTTTATTGCTCGTTAATTATAAAACATATAACATAGTTATACATACATTCACACATATATGCACACACACTCACTAGCTAGACTGAAATGAAAAAGAAAATCTAGATTCTACTTTCGATTTGAATAGCGTGGTCTCTGACCGTCTTTCGAACCACTTAATTTTTGACCAGGAACAGAAAACGTTTACTGTGAATATTGAAGAAAAGAATAAATCAGCAGTTCAAAATAATCTTTTATACATACCTTGAAATAATTAAGTAATTATATCCTCATCTAATAATCCCCAAACAATCCAGTGTTCACCACCACCCGCATAAAAACAAAAATGGCTGCCAGAAAAAGATCACCTGCTTTTCGAACCTTTATTTTAGAATTTGTTTAGTGTTTACTGTAGGGGTGTAACAATACATCGAACTATCGATGTATTGCGATAGTTCTTTATCCCAGTTACTCTATCGATAGTTATTTCCAATTAACAATAGAACTCATTATACAGGTTGCTGTCAGTAAAAGCAACAACACATCAGGCCAACGGAGCTGGTAGACAATGTACCACTAACTACTTGGCCGCCTTCATCCATTCAAAGAAAAGGCCTCTGTCAAACTGGACTTAACTCATGACTATCGGCTTGGCCAAGATAAAGTGTCCTTTTTATTTTTTTCATTGTTATGCCCAGATATTTTTCAACTTGTTAATATAATCATGATAATAATAATTCCAATTTAAAGAAAATTTGAAGAGCTTTCCGACAATATATAGTTTTACATACCTACCATGGCTAATATTCAGCGTAGCGGGGAGCAAACGGCTGAAAATTGGCCTTTTTTGCTTGTTATGCTGTTGCACGAAAATAAATGCATTTTTTTACATATCATAATTTTACATTATTTGCATGAATTTTGAAGATGTCATGTCATTTCAATGCGGAAATCATCACAGATGAGCATTCTTTTTACCTCATGTGATAAGAGCAAGTATTTTTCTTAATGCTGAAAAATGTTTCCCTATGTTGCTGTTGTTTTTTTTTCAGTACTTTTTACCATCTCTCATTACTGTAGACAAAATATAGTTGTTGTTCTACTGAGAGCAAGTTAAAAGTGCTGTACATAATGTTAAGACATTATATTATACATATAAAACATTCATTGGTTGCAAATATCTCTGCGGTATATCTACAGGTCCATGCATTAAATGTCTATTTTTGTAGTGTCCGTAGCCCCATATTACACAACCTTGTAATTTTGTTATGTATCATAATATTATAATGTTATTTATTGTGTATATTCAGATGACTGTATGCAACAGCCCACAGGCATATTTGTCTCATGGTGTGAAGACAACCTTGGCTAAGGGGAATAGAATTATGCCTGTATGCGTGTAGTGTCCGTAGCCCCCAAAAATATGGCCCAAATAAACTGAAAATATGATATCTTTCCATTGGTTGTTTCTGGAAATCTACATATTTACAATAGTTTTATTGATATACAATAGGTGATAAGATTTAATTTGTTATCCTGCAGTGCTGCTACATTTTACTGATGGTTAAAGAAAAAAAAATCATGTTACATCGACATATTTATTAGAATTATTTCCTAGATGAAGGGCTACAGAGCATATTTATGTTTTATTAAGACTGTCCAAGTCTATCTAAATCAATAATAAGTAATTAAGTAGCTGTCATAACTCACATGTATTCACTATACGCTATGCAGGTAACTTTACCTTGAGGGGCTACGGACTCTACAGAATAGCATAACGGTCAATGTATTGCAACATGTATCAGTCTATTTGCAGTTAAATGTATTTGTTTCTGACTACTTTTTGTGTAATTCAAAGGTAATCACTTTGATTTAAACTGTATTTTCATTAATGTTGGCAGTTAATTTCAAAGAGTTATCACAAGTTTAATATCAGTTTTGAATCTTTTAAATGTTTGCTGTTGAACTATGTTTCAGTATAAACTAAATTTATCAAAAGCAAACTTTCTTGATCCACAAAAAGTTAAAGACTTGCATCATTTTTAGTAATATTTCAATGATTTGCTGGTCAAAGCTATCTGTGCCATTATGTAGTGTCCGTAGGCCTTTTGGGATTTGTAAAAATAACACTTGAAACAAGTAAAGATGCTGTCCAGATGGTAGTCTTTCATATTAATATTATTTAGTAACTCTTGTATTTCACAATTGAACAGTAACATAATCATTTTGACAAGTTATTGAATTTTGTTAGTATTGTTCAAGGTGTTTAACAGTTTTCTGTTCCGAGTATTTTGAAAATAAACAAAAGGGCCATGATGGCCCTAAATAGCTCACCTTGTTACTATAGACATATGCATACACTGTATTTCTATGTAAAAAATAAGTCAGCTTCAGATTGGGGCAAATATGAAACCAAGGGCCATCATATTAGGCTTGGAATTTGAACAATCTAAATAAAGGAACATTAGAAGATGCTTCATATAAGTTTCAAAGTTCCGGGCCTTACAATTTCAAAGAAGATTTTAAAGATTTTCCTACAAAAAACTCATAAGCCAGGGGCGGGGCCATTTTGGTCCATGGGCCATAATTTGAACAATCTTGGTAGAAATCCATTAGATGATAATACATACCAAATTTCAAAGGTCTATGTCTTACAGTTTAGGAGAAGATGATTTTCAAAGATTTTCTTATCAAAAACTGATAAGCCCCTGGGCGGGGCCATTTTTGGTCCGGAGGTCATAGTTTGAACAATCTTTGTAGAGGACCATTAGATGATGCTACATACCAAATATCAAAGGTCTAGGCCTTACAGTTTTAGAGAAGATTTTTAAAGATTTTCTGATGAAAAACAAATAAGACCTTGGGCGGGGCCATTTTTGGTCATGGGGTCATAATTTAAACAATCTTTGTAGAGGACCATTAGAAAATGCTACATACCAAATATCAATGGTGTAGGACTTACGGTTTCAGAGAAGAAGATTTTTAAAGATTTTCCTATGAAAAACTGATAAGCCCTGGGGCGGGGCCATTTTTGGTCCGGGGGTCATAATTTGAACAATCTTTGTAAAGGACCATTAGATGATGCTAAATACCAAAGATCTAGGCCTTACGGTTTCAGAGAAGAAGATTTTTAAAGATTTTCCTATGAAAAACTGATAAGCCCCGGGGCGGGGCCATTTTTGGTCTGGGGGTCATAATTTGAACAATCTTTGAAGAGGACCATTAGACGATGCAACTACATACCAAATATAAAAGGTCCAGGCCTTACGGTTTCAGGGGAGAAGATTTTTAAAATTTTCCTAAGAAAAACTAATAAGCCCCAGGGCGGGGCCATTTTTGGTCCAGGGGACATAATTTGAACGATCTTTGTAGAGGACCATTAGATGATGCTACATACCAAATATCAAAGCTCTAGGCTTTGTGGTTTCAGAGAAGATGTTTAAGTAAATTGTTGACGACGCACATACGCACGACGACGGACGCCGTAGCCAGCCCTCTCACAATACCTCACCTGGCACTTTGTAAAAATAATAATACTTGTATTGAAAAATGTTTTAAATGGTACCTCAATGTCACTAAGCTCTGAAAGTTAATGACTTTTGCCAACTTTATGCCATATACATTCTCTCGATTGAGCTTTGTTGTAAGCTCTCAATTTGTAGTGTCCGTAGGCCTTCAACGGTCTATGCCATGCCATATGTATTACAGACACATTCATCGAAACAATCTAATGAAACTTTTCTGTCATGAAAAGGACACCATGAACTCATTCAAGAGAATGAAAAAGTAATGCTGTGGTCTTGCTTTATGGCATAATCCTAAAGGTAAATTAATGGTTCAGGTTTTATAAACATATAACTAATTTTACGCGAAGAAAGGTTACTAATAAACTTTCTTAACTGTACCCTGACATTGACATGTTGACACGATACACTGAAGATACTTTTTATGCACTTTGTTTGCTGTAAAGGTCAGTATTAGATTTCAAACAAAGCATGTTATGCCCAGGCATGTAGTGTCCGTAGGCTCCTATTGGTGATGGTCTATAGTATGCTGTATTTTTTTTACTGCACATAGAAAATTCAAATCGTTTTTGCCAAGGTTGTCCAAGGTGTTCTTCTTTCGAAATAAAACATAATTTTGTACATACAAAAGAGTTGAAATTTTGACCATCGTGCAACAACTGGGGAGCATTTATCTTGGCCAAGCCGTTAGATAAAATTTTACTGCAAGTATCTATCTATGGTTACTCAAAAGTGCCCGACGCATGCTTGGACTCACCATGGACCCCCTCCCCCTTACCCCCCCCCCCTCCCAAAATTAAAAAAAATGTGATCGAAGTATGTTCAACTAGCTTCAACCAATTTCAATCATTTTGGTCTTGATCCGTTCCAAATTCCATATGCTAAGCGGCACAGTTAGTGCTTTTCTTAAATATTTGCTCCGTCTTGTCGCTGCAAGACAGCATATTTGAAAATACGCTAGAGCGAAACGATGTGACTCCCGCCAGGATGCATAGAAGTATATAGGGGGATCTGTATTCATTAAACTTTTCAACAAAAACGCGAATTGTGCTGAAACACATTCGAAAAACATTCAACTCACCGCAGTTAAAACGGTGCTGGCTATTTCCAGTCTGTTACGATACGCCAGTTTTCTTTCTCCTACTTTCGTTTTGAATGAAGTTGGCCATTCGCTGTGGCCCGGAAGTGGTAGTCAATTTGCATATCGAATAGGTTATGAGCTGGGTCACAGCAAAATGGTCGCATCCGTACAAAAGGAAAGTTGGAGAAAGAAAACTGGCGCCTCGTAGCAGACTGGAAATAGTAAGCGCCGTTTTAATTGCGGTGAGTTTAATGTTTTTCGATAGTGTTTCACCATAATTCCCTTTTTTGTTGAAAAGATTAACGAATACAGATCCCCCTCAGCTATTTTTTTCCTGGGATTGTGAATGGGTCCGGTACCCCTTGAATTGTGAAAAATTAGCGTCGTTTTGGCAAAATTTGTGAAAAAAGTATCAGTGTTTTTACAAAAATTGTGAAAATTTGGATAAGTGGTTAAATTTAGCTGTTTAAGGGGAATACAAAAACAAATAAGCAAATATTCTCATCTTGGAACTATAATTGTGGAACCAGCTGATTGAACTAAATGTTTACAATTGGATTTCTCTCTTTTTCATTTGTTTAAAGTTTTCAATAATGCACTCCTTTTGCCTTTTAGTCAACACATTTGACCCCTCTCTACATAAGAGCATGAGGGTGTCAAGACTTGTCAAGCTTTTAAACGTATTTGCCGTTTTGCCACATCTTGCAGCCGGTGTTAATGTCAACAATCAAACGGTGTCGAAGTAATGGTTTTAGGCCTGTTTAAAACACGTGCGGTTTCAAATGAATTTTAAAAACTGATTCCACATACCAGGTAGTAACAGTAACTTTCGCGAACTCTTTTTAATATCAAACCATACAAAAGTAATTTGAAGGCATATATCGCCTGCACATTTTTATTGAAATGGTGATGTACGGCGGGCGGGCGGCTGCCAGTTTTGTCCGGACGATAACTCCTATGGCTCATGCCATTAGATTGAAACTTCATACATAGAAAGATCATGATTAGATTGAAACTTCATACATAGAAAGATCATGATAAGAGGAAGTGTCATGCACAAGGTCCATAACTCTGGCTTCACTAATATTAGAATTATGCCCCTTTGAACTTAAAAATGTGTCAGTCCTTATGTTCGTCCGTCCGGTCTTATCCGGGCTGTAACTTAGAACTCCATGGATGGATTGTGAAATCACTTGGCATAAATATACCTCTAGACTGTATGGTGTGTCGCATGAAAAAACCATGTCAATAGCTGAAAGATCAAGGTCATACTTAGATATGGTGTGTGAGTACATTTTGGGATGGCAGAGTGTCGCATGCTATTTATAGGTTTATGTGACCATGACCATGGGCTTCATTTACAAGAAAAACTTGTCCGGAGCATAACTCCTATACAGAATCAGCTAGGATCACCAAATATGGTGTGTAAGTTCATCTTGGGATGGCAGAGTATCGCATACTATTTTTAGGTCAATGTAACCTTGACCTTGAACTTTGACTTCATTTACAAAAAAGCTTGTCCGGAGCATATCTCCTTCACTACTTCAGCTAGGATCACCAAATATGGTGTGTGAGTACATCTTGGGATGGCAGTGTCGCATACTATTAATAGGTCAATGTGACCTTGACATTGACCTTGTGCTTCATTTACAAGAAAAACTTGTCCGGAGCATACCTCCTATACTGAATCAGCTAGGATCACCGAATATGGCGTGTGAGTTCATCTTGGGTTGGCGGAGTATCACATACTTTTTTTAGGTCAATGTGACCTTGACCTTGAACATTGACCTCATTTGCAAAAAACCTTGTCCGAAGCACATCTCCTACACTGCTTCAACTAGGATCACCAAATTTGGTGTGTGATTACATTTTGGGATAGCGGAGTGTCGCATACTATTTATAGGTCAATGTGACTTTGACCTTGGGCTTTATTTACAAAAACACTTGTCTGGAGCATACCTCCTATACGGAATCAGCTAGGATCACCAAATATGGTGTGTGAGTTCATCTTAAGTTTGCAGAGTGTCACATACTATTTTTAGCTCACCAGAGCACTTTTGTGCTCAGGGTGAGCTTTTGTGATCACTTGATGTCCGTCGTCCGTCGTCGGGCGTCAACAATTTGAACCTTTAAAAATCTTCTCCTCTGAATCTACAGGGTTCTCAGCTTTCATCTTTGGTACATAGCATCATCTTTGGGTCCTCTACAAAAATTATATAAATTTTGCCCCTGGGGTCAAAATTGGCCCCGCCCCATGGGTGCCTTGTTTTCTATTGAAATATATAGTAAAACTTTGAAAATCTTCTCCTCTGAATCTACAGGGTTCTCAGCTTTCATATTTGGCACATAGCATCATGTTCAGGTCCTCTACAAAAGTTGTATAAATTATGCCCCTGGGGTCAAAATTGGCCGCGCCCCAGGGGTAGCCAGTTTTGAATAGAAACATATAGTGACAACTTTGAAAATCTTCTCCTCTGAATCTACAGGGTTCTCAGCTTTCATATTTGGCACATAGCATCATGTTCAGGTCCTCTACAAAAGTTATATAAATTATGCCCCTGGGGTTAAAATTGGCCCCGCCCCAGGGGTGGGCAGTTTTCAATAGAATCATATAGTGAAATCTTTGAAAATCTTCTCGTCTGAAACTGGAAGGTTCTCAGCTTTCATATTTGGCACATAGCATCATGTTCAGGTCCTCTACAAAAGTTGTATAAATTATGCCCCTGGGGTCGAAATTGGCCCCGCCCCAGGCGGCCGTTTCACTAAACTTCGTAACTTACGAACTCAGGGTTGTAAAATTCCACTCGCCCACTCGCCAATGCGAGTAGGTTTTGGAGTCGGTCGAGTGCTTTAAAACATATGCTCGACCTTTAGGGCGAGTGGATTTTGATCTGACATTTTCCCAATTGATAACCTTGAGTAAAATACCTTAAATTGCAAATTAAAACGGCTAAAAAGACTCTACAATTTCCACTCTGTCTCACACTTAGTAATATCTACAAAGGATTTAGAGGCATTCCGATTGACGCACACCTGTTACCTAGTGAGACATATTCGGCCCAAGTAGAAATGTTTCGCTCAAAGGAAGTTTATTTGTGTTAAATATTTCAGTGGTGGTTCAAATACCCAGTCGTGTTATGAAATTAAAATATGCATAGCAGTTTAATAACGTTTTTCAGTACAATAATCGGTTTAACTGGAAAAATCCTGATTTAGACCATCGACGCTTTAGTACCCAATTTAAACGAGTAAAAATATTGGAGGCCGGAAAAAACGGAAGCAGCGTAAGATTTACCCGCAATATGTCAAAATGTCCAAACAAACAAGCTTTCATTCGTTCTCCGGTGGGGAAGAATGTGTTGGAGGTGATGACAAAAAGGAAAGAGAAAAGAACCACAGAAGCAGTATGATAAAGTATGAGATCAAGAACAAGAGTACCGCATACAGTACATAATACGCCCACTTGCAAACGTTCTCTGATTCAACATGCCTTATAAGTGTTGACATTTTCTAATCTGTGCTTCAGATCTTGATTTCCATATTAAGGTGATACTATTTTTAGCTCACCAGAGCACAAAGTGCTCAGGGTGAGCTTTTGTGATCGCCTGATGTCGGTCGTCTGTCGGCGTTTGTCGTGCGTCGTGTGTCGTGCGTCGTCAACAATTTGAACTTTAAAAGTCTTCTCCTCTGAATCTACAGGGTTCTCAGCTTTCATCTTTGGCACATAGCATCACCTATAGGTCCTCTACAAAAGTTATATAAATTATGTCCCTGGAGTCAAAATTGGCCCCGCCACGGTCCCAGGGGTGGCCAGTTTTTTCTAGCTGACTGTTGTTTTCTGTACAAGTAGCAGAATGCTGGGCTCACTTAGGTTAGGCATGGGGAAAACTTCAAAAATCTTCTTGTCAAAAACTACATGTCACAGAGCTTAGATATTTGGTGTATAGATTTACTTAGTATACCTTATTGACATTGGTAAATATCATAGTTCTGAGGTTAAAATTGGCCCTGCCCTGTTGGTTATACTTTAAAATATTATTTTACACTATAAAGGTTCCTCTGAACTAGAGGGATTGAGGTCACTCCATCTGTGTTGCATAATCACTGAATAGGTCAAGTTCCTGGTCAAAATTCTATCATGTTGTCTGCTTCAGAATTAGTCTCTGTTTGTTCACAGTTTCAACCCATTCCCTCATAGGATATTTTCAGAATCTGCCTCTTGAAAAATTTAAGAATTGTGTAGATTTGAAACCATTGTGATAAATAGAGCATTTACTCCTATGGAGAAAATGCTCTATTTATCACAATGGTTTCATAAAGTGACTATTATACCTCTTTGAATAAATCTAATGATAAGGAGCATTAATTAGAGAAAAGGAAATTTCAGAATTGTGTAGATTTGAAACCATGGTGATAAATAGAGCATTTAAGCCTATGGAGCAAATGTTCTATTTATCACAAAGGCTTTTTTCAGATCCTACCTCTTTGAATAAATCTACTGATAAGGAGCATTAATTATAGAAAAGGAAAATTTCAGAATTGTGTAGATTTGACACCATTGTGAAAAATAGAACATTTACTCCTATGGAGCTTTTGCTCTATTTATCACAATGGTTAGCAAATGCTCTATTTATCACAAAGGCTTTTTTCAGATCCTACCTCTTTGAATAAATCTACTGATAAGGAAAATTTCAGAATTGTATAGATTTCAAACCATTGTGATAAATAGAGCATTTGCTCTATAGGAGTAAATTAACTCATATACAAACCACATATAAAGTTACATACCGGTCTGTGTCAGATCAGAATCCAAACTGTGTGCTAATTTTGGTCAAGTCATGCTAATGAGTGATAGGGTTGTCATCTGTTAGAAATGTTGTCTGCTTATTCAAAGAGGTAAATCTGGGTCTACTCTATTTTGCAAATGCGTGAAAACATGTTTATATGAGGAAAAGGGTTAATTAGAGAAAAGGAAAATTTCAGAATTGTTCAGATTTGAAACCATTGTGATAAATAGTGCATTTACTCCTATGGAGCAAATGCTCTATTTATCACAAAGGCAAATGCTCTATTTATCACAATGGTTTCATAAAGTGACTATTATACCTCTTTGAATAAATCTACTGATAAGGAGCATTAATTAGAGAAAAGGAAAATTTCAGAATTGTGTAGATTTGAAACCATTGTGATAAATAGAGCATTTACTCCTATGGAGCAAATGCTCTATTAATCACAAAGGCTTTTTTCAGATCCTACCGCTTTGAATAAATCTACTGATAAGGAGCATTAATTATAGAAAAGGAAAATTTCAGAATTGTGTAGATTTGAAACCTTTATGATAAATAGAACATTTACTCCTATGGAGCTTTTGCTCTATTTATCACAATGGTTAGCAAATGCTCTATTTATCACAAAGGCCTTTTTCAGATCCTACCTCTTTGAATAAATCTACTGATAAGGAGCATTAATTAGAGAAGATGAAAATTTCAGAATTGTGTAGATTTAAAACCATTGTGATAAATAGAGCATTTGCTCCATAGGAGTAAATTAACTCATATACAGACCACATATAAAGTTACATACCGGTCTGTGTCAGATCTGAGTTCAAACTGTGCTAATTTTGGTTAAGTCCTGCTAAGCTGTGATAGGGTTGTCATCTGTTAGAAATGTTGTCTGCTTATTCAAAGAGGTAAATCTGGGTCTACTCTGCAAATGCGTGAAAACATGTTTATATGAGGAAAAGGGTTAATTAGAGAAAAGGAAAATTTCAGAATTGTGTAGATTTGAAACCATTGTGATAAATAGAGCATTTACTCTTATGGAGCAAATGCTCTATTTATCACTAAGGCTCTATTTATCACAATGGTTATTATCACCAGTTATTGTTAACAAGTTTTACTTTTCCATTTCCATAACAATTCCGTTTGTATAAATTGTTGAAATCGCGATTTTTATACAATTTCTGCTTTGAAACAATCATCAGTACTCTAATTTTGAAGGGGTTCGAAACGTTCAGGTGTGAACTGGTTTTGTTACGAAACGTGCTCTACAAGAGTTGTCGTTCGTTTCTAAATACGCAATATATCAAGGAGTTGTTAGGTTATGCGTAGTAATATGTAATGGAAAATGAAACTTTTCCACATATTTTTTGTGCGATATATTATGCTTTCTAAGTTAACGGTCGGTAAACGTTCGGTATTGGACTTAGAAAATATTTATAATAAAGCAAATCATCCCAGAAAGCTTGCCATTATAATTAAACAGAGAAAGGGTCAAATAACACCAGTTTTGTTTAGAAACATACATGTAGTTGAAACTTTAAAAATCTTTCCCTCTGGTGAGCGATTTCAGGGCCATCATGGCCCTCTTGTTTAAAAAAATGAAGTGAATATCTTATTAAATAAAAAAGTTACAGCTAATCCTCATTTTTGCAGATTTTTGTAAAGTGCAACAGCCATAACTCTGTAAAGACAAACTGAATGAACCTCAAAATAAACTCAGCTTCAAATTTTGTTGCTTAAAGCATTTGTGTTACGTCTCATTTATATCATTTTCATAGTTTTCCCAGAAAACAACAGACAAACAAAGCAACAAACACACAAAGTTCAAGGACCTTAACTTTAGAATAAAATGACATATCAAAACCCCCGCAATATATGTGAAAATTCACATTAAGGTTTAACCATATAAAAAAATTGAAGTAAATATCATTTCAAATGAAAAGTTATGGCCATCCTCATATTTGCGTAGATTTGCATTATTTTTTTAAGTGTAAGGGCCATAACTCCGAAACAACAAATCAAATGATCCTCAGAATTGACTTAGCTTCAGGTCTTGATGCATTAAACATGTGTATGAAGTTTGATTAATATCTGTCAAACAGTTTTGCTAGAAAACAGCGAACGACTATATGCATATATTTGCATTATTTTTAGCTCACCTGGCACAAAGTGCCAGGTGAGGTATTGTGAGGGGGCAGTGTCCGGCGTCCGTCGTCGTGCGTCGTGTGTCGTGCGTATGTGCGTATGTGCGTCGTCAACAATTTACTTAAACATCTTCTTCTCTGAAACCGCATACCCTAGAGCTTTGATATTTGGTATGTGGAATCATCTAATGGTCCTCTACAAAGATTGTTCAAATTATGTCCCCCGGGCCAAAAATGGCCCCGCCCTGGGGCTTATCAGTTTTTCTTAGGAAAATCTTTAAAAATCTTCTCCTCTGAAACCGTAAGGCCTAGACCTTTGATATTTGGTATGTAGCATCATCTCATGGTCCCCTACAAAGATTGTTCAAATTATGACCCCCGGGCCAAAAATGGCCCCACCCCGGGGCTTATCAGTTTTTCATAGGAAAATCTTTAAAAATCTTCTTCTCTGAAACCGTAAGGCCTAGACCTTTGATATTTGGTATGTAGCATTATCTAATGGTCCTCTACAAAGATTGTTCATATTATGACCCCTTGACCAAAAATGGCCCCGCCCCGGGGCTTATCAGTTTTTCATAGGAAAATCTTTAAAAATCATCTTCTCAGAAACCGTAAGACCTAGACCTTTTGAATTTAGTTTGTAGCATCATCTAATGGTCCTCTACCAAGATTGTTCAAATTATGACCCCTGGGCCAAAAATGGCCCCGCCCCGGGGCTTATCAGTTTTTCATAGGAAAATCTTTAAAAATCATCTTCTCTGAAATCGTAAGGCCTAGACATTTGATATTTGGTATGTAGCATTATCTAATGGTCCTCTACAAATATTGCTCAAATTATGACCCCCAGACCAAAAATGGCCCGCCCCTGGGCTTATCAGTTTCTCATAGGAAAATCTTTAAAAATCTTCTTCTCTGAAACTATCAGGCATAGACCTTTGATATTTGGTATGTAGCATCATCTAATGGTCCTCTACTAAGATTGTTCAAATTATGACCCCAAAGACAAAAATGGCCCCGCCCCGGGGCTTATCAGTTTTTCATAGGAAAATCTTTAAAAATCTTCTTCTCTGAAACCGTAAGGCCTAGACATTTGATATTTGGTATGTAGCATCATCTATTGGTCCTCTACAAAGACTGTTCAAATTATGACCCCTTGACCAAAATGGCCCCGCCTGGGGGCTTATCAGTTTTTCATAAAAAGCTTCTTCTCTGAAACCGTAAGGCCTAGACCTTTGATATTTGGTATGTAGCATCGTCTAATGGTCCTCTACAAAGATTGTTCAAACTATGACCCCCGGACCAAAAATGGCCCCGGCCCCTGTCATCAGTTTTTCATAGGAAAATCTTTAAAAATCTTCTCCTAAACTGTAAGGCCTAGACCTTTGAAATTTAGTATTTATTATCATCTAATGGTTTTCTACCAAAATTGTTCAAATTATGACCCCTGGACCAAAATGGCCCCGCCCCTGGCTTATCAGTTTTTCATAGGAAAATCTTTAAAATCTCCTGTGAAACTTTGAAACTTATATGAAGCATCATCTAATGTTCCTTTATTTAGATTGTTCAAATTTGAAACTCAAGGCCTAAAATTATGGCCCTTGGTTTCATATTGGCCCCAATCTGAAGCTTACTTATTTTTACATAGAAATACAGTTTATGCATATGTCTATAGTAACCAGGTGAGCGATTTAGGGCCATCATGGCCCTCTTGTTTAAGTAAAAGGGCCATAACTCCAAAACGACAAATCAAATAAACCTCAAAATCTACTCAGCTTCAGATCTTGATGTATTAAACATTTTTGTGAAGTTTCATTAATATCTCTCAAATAGTTTTCCCAGAAAACAGCGGACAAACTATTTGCATATTTTTAGAACAAGGGCCATAACTCTGAAATGAAAAATCAAATAAACCTCAAAATCTACTCAGCTTCAGATCTTGATGCATTAAACATTTTTGTGAAGTTACATTAATATCTCTTAAATAGTTTTCCCAGAAAACAGCAGACAAACTATTTGCATGTATTTGCATTATTTTTTAAGGACAAGGGCCATAACTCTGAAAAGAAAAATCAAATGATCCTCAGAATCAATTCAGTTTCAGATCTTGATGCATTAAACATTTGTGTGAAGTTTCATTAATATCTGTCAAATAGTTTTCCCAGAAAATGGCAGACAAACTATTTGCATGTATTTGCATTATTTTTTAAATACAAGGGCCATAACTCCGAAACGACACATCAAATGAACCTTAGAATTGACTCAGCTTCAGATCTTGATGCATTAAACATTTTTGTGAAGTTGCATTAATATCTCTCAAATAGTTTTCCCAGAAAACAGCGGACAAACTATTTGCATATTTTTTAGAACAAGGGCCATAACTCTGAAATGAAAAATCAAATAAACCTCAAAATCTACTCAGCTTCAGATCTTGATGCATTAAACATTTTTGTGAAGTTACATTAATATCTCTCAAATAGTTTTCCCAGAAAACAGCAGACAAACTATTTGCATGTATTTGCATTAATTTTTAAGGACAAGGGCCATAACTCTGAAAAGAAAAATCAAATGATCCTCAGAATCAATTCAGTTTCAGATCTTGATGCATTAAACATTTGTGTGAAGTTTCATTAATATCTGTCAAATAGTTTTCCCAGAAAACGGCAGACAAACTATTTGCATGTATTTGCATTATTTTTTAAATACAAGGGCCATAAGTCCGAAACGACACATCAAATGAACCTTAGAATTGACTCAGCTTCAGATCTTGATGCATTAAACATTTGTGTGAAGTTTCATTAATATCTCTCAAATAGTTTTTCCAGAAAACAGCGGACAAACTATTTGTATATTTTTTAAGGACAAGGGCAATAACTCTGAAATGAAAAATCCAATGAACCTCATAATCCACTCAGCTTCAGATCTTGATGCATTAAACATTTGTGTGAAGTTTCATTAATATCTGTCAAATAGTTTTCCCAGAAAACAGCGGACAAACTATTTGCATGTATTTGCACTATTTTTAGCTCACCAGAGCACAAAGTGCTCAGGGTGAGCTTTTGTGATCACCCGTTGTCCGTCGGCGTGCGTCGTCCATCGTTCGTCGTCCGTCGTCAACAATTTGAACCTTTAAAAATTTTCTCCTCTGAATCTGCAAGGATCTCAACTTTCATCTTTGGCACATAGCATCATATTCAGGTCCTCTACAAAAGTTATATAAATTATGCCCCTGTGGTCAAAATTGGCCCCGCCCCAGGGGTGCCTTGTTTTCAATAGAAACATATAGTAAAACTTTGAAAATCTTCTCCTCTGAAACCAGAAGCTTCTCAGCTTTCATAATTGGCACATAGCATCATGTCCAGGTCCTCTACAAAAGTATAAATTATGGCCTGCCCCAGGGCCGGCTAGTTCTCTATAGAAACATATAGTGAAAACTTTGAAAATCTTCTCCTCTGATTGTCTGGTGAGCGCTTCAGGGCCATTCTGGCCCTCTTGTTAAGTAAAAGGGCCATAACTCCGAAACAACGATTCCAATGAACCTCAGAATCGACTCAGCTTGAGATCTTGATGCATTAAACATTTGTGTGAAGTTTCATTAATATCTTTAAAATAGTTTTCCCAGAAAACAGCGGTCAAACTATTTGCATTTTTTTATAACAAGGGCCATAACTCTGAAATGAAAAATCAAATGAACCTCAGAATCAACTCAGCTTGTGATCTTGATGCATTAAACATTTGTGTGAAGTTTCATTAATATCTGTCAAATAGTTTTCCCAGAAAACAGCGGACAAACAAAATGTTGACGGACGGACAAACGAACGGACAGGGCCACGACAATATACGACCACCTTTATTAGGTGGGCGTATAAAAATGGTCCAATGAGTTTGAATGGGCGAAAGGGACAATGTTGGTTTCGTCAAACAACCGGTTCGTCAAACTGGCCTGTATGAAAAAAAATGGTTTCGTCAAACTGGCAATTGTATAGTATAATAGCGGAGGGTGTATTAATTACAGTAATTAGGTTCATACCTGAAAGCAATTGATGTGTTTATACCACGTTTTGATAACTGTTTGGTCGAAAATAGTTTGGATTCCAACCATTTGCTGAACATTTCACTGATTTAATAGATCATACAAGGTTGTACTGATCCTGCATGACTTAGTGATTTGAAGTTTAAACAGGCTTGTTTTTTTGGCAATAGAAGTACAGTATAACCCCTCCAAACCGGACACTCAGTAAACCGGAATCCTCTCTAAACCGGACAAAATTCTCGGTCCCGTTTTATTCCTTCTTTATTTCTATACAAAATTCCTCTCAATACCGGAAACCCCTCTACTCCGGAAACCGGACAAATCTTCAAATATTTTTGAAAGATATGAACTACAAATTTCCCCTACATACCGGACAGCAGGCTAAGGGCTTGTCAGTTGACACGTCCCTTAATCACAGCCTGGGGCAGTAAAACTTAACACCTTATCGCAAGGTGTTGAAAATCATAGTCTATTCGGACTCGATTATGACATGTCGGTGCCGTGAGATTAACTAATGTGCAGAGCAACAGATAAGCTTCGTTTATATCGTTTTAACTAATTAATTGGCAGGAAAAACAAATCGATTTCAAATTTTTATGGTTCAAAAACGAAAACCAAAAAAAGAAAATGAATCCTGCTCGGAGATGCCGTCATTTTGTGTAGGTTTATTTTTCGTATGTTTACTGTCGCACCGGTAACAAAGGGAGGTTACTGCGCACTCACAAACTGCACCTCATACCATTATCGCACGGTTACGGACCAAAAATATATGAACGATAAAATCCGAGTTCTCCGCATATAGCGTTATGATCGAAAAATCCGCGAACAAATGTCAAAATCTAAGCGTAGAAGAGTTAGAAAAAAGCTTTCTTATTTAAAAGGAACCAGTGCCAAAGGAAATCGTCGGCAGTTTGCTTATAAAATTTTGAACGTCGTTTCATTGTTTCATCGAGAAAATCGCTGATGGTTGTGAATTATGTGAACTGAACAGATAAGGTATTCAAACTGTGAAATTGGTTTTAATTATTGATTTATGGATAATCTTGATACTATTTGTTTGGTTATTAAAATAGGTCTATATGTGTATGTACACTGGATGATAAATATAGTCGTCATATATAAAAACCTCTCCAAATCGGAATCCCCTCTAAACCGGAAATTTTACCTGTCCCTAACCTTGTCCGGCTTAGAGGGGTTCTACTGTATATGCTTTTAATTTGTATCTTCATTCATAATCAACTTCATATGATATGGATCACACAGGCTTTTAAAGAGTACATGTATGAAAAATCAAGGGCGAGTGAAAGTTGCATAAGGGCGAGTGGATTTCAGTGGTCACTAGTCCTGCAGGGCGAGTAGCTTTTGAAATTTTTTTACACCCCTGGAACTTCGTTGGCTTAAGAATTTTGCTTACGAAGTTCGTACGAAAAAAGTTACGAGCGTTTCACTAACACGTTCGTACGAAAGACACTTGCGAACTTCGTAGCTGCGAAATTCGTAAGTCCTCTTCACAACTAAGGTAGGATTATTCCATAGCAACACACACTTCCGTCGCAGGCGCGGGCGTGATAGAAATGTATGTATGCATATTCACCGTGTAATATTTCCCATTCAATAGTTTATGTCTCATTGAAATTGCTACTTAGCATGCAACTATGTTACTATTCATCGCTAGGATGTGAAATTACGGGATATTTTGTACAAGAGATGTTCAAAATTACCAAAGCGAACATACGCTCCTTTCGGCAACGATTCTACTCGCACCTTCCTCCCGTTATTAAAACTGATTTCAGTACGAATGTAATCCTGTATAGATATCAACAAACCAATACATGGTTAAATAAAATAAAAATCGGCTTGATTTTTTTATATTTAAATATGTAAATCTACCTTAAATACCGATTTCAGCCTCTTAATTTTTGTGACATCACTCATCAGCTTAATTGTTTTTTAATAAATTACCCCCCCCCCCCTTTTCCCCTTTCCTTAACATGCCCCCACACACCAAAAAAATAAAGCAGGTACCTTCAAGCAGCATATTTAAGTTGATAACGTTTACATAGACTTTTTATCATATTTATGATCTACATATTTATTGAAAATTCGGCAAAATCTACCAAATTAATATCCAGTATGACTGCCCGTCTTCTATGTTGAATTACTTAACAGGAAGGTCATATTGTTCATGTGTTGCTCACCCAGTTAATCAATCTACTTATGCAACAGACACGCATGATTTAATCCTTCATGCAAACACCTTTTCACACGTTTGCAGAGAGTTCTTACAGCAGCAGCTACAGGCCCGTACCCAGGTGGGGGGGATCCCCCCACCCCCCCAGCTGGTATACATAAATTTGTTATTAATATAACCAGGTGAGCGAATAAGGGCCATCATGACCCTCTTGGTAAACTGTAACATTCGATGTTTGTAGTTTTGATCAGGGTTGTTTTCATATTCAGAATAAATACATAAGCGGATGCTAGTTCTGAGATGAATAATGCAGAGTCTGTCCATGGCAAAAAAAAACATAATCAAATGTCTGTCTGCCTGCCAATGGCAAAAAACTTTAATCATGTTCATATGTGTGTCTGTCAATGGCAAAAAAAACCTTTAGCCTTGATCACAACTTTTGGTGTTAATATAATTATACAAAGCCCCTGCATTGAAACATAAATGCTTTAAGTCTATACACTGAAATCCAGGTAAAAAGGAGCCGATTTCCTATAATATAACATAAAATTATATCTTGATAGAGTGATTCAGATAGCAGGAATTTGCACCATTCAATGCGGCATACCCCCCAAAAAATCGACTTAAGTAAAAGTTATTGTCCCGACAAGAAAATATGAAAAAGGGGAGTAACTCCAGAAATATTGATGCTAGAGTTATTGCCCTAGTGCATGACACTACACCTCATCATGCTTGTTCCATATGAGAAGTTTCAAATCAATTGAACCAATACATAAAGAGTTATTAACTGGACAAGAAAATATGAAAAGGGGAATAACTCCAAAAATATCGATGCTAGGGTTATGGCCCTTGTGCATGACACTAACCCTCATCATGCTTCTTCAATGTGTGAAGTTATAATGAATTTGGCATAACTTTGTAGGAGATATGGCCTGGACACGAAGCGTGACAGACTGACGGACGGACAGACAGACAGACGGACGGAATCGAGCAAACCTATAGTCCCCCAACCGGTAACCTGTGGGGGACTAATAATACCCATACATATCAACTTTATCTTAACCCTTTCCCTGTTGCATATGACATCATGAATATTCATTAGCTGAACTTTTATAATGACATATGAACATAGGATTTTTGGCCATGGCAGAAATTGTCAAGTAGATATATTATAATTTCATAAAGAAACAGAGCAGACCCTGATCGGACAGCTCCTACAAGAGCCATCTGATCTGGGTCTGCTCTGTTTACAAAGGTGTGAAAAGGCATTTGTATGAGGGAAAGGGTTAATGCCTATATAAAGGCTTAAAGGACAGCGATGCTTATTCATAAAGTGGCCATTCTAGAGAGGTTCTACTATAATGAACTTTCTGTATAAACCTCCTTTAAAATCTGATGTTTGTAAAACAAAACAATTCTAGATATACCAGTCTTTATTACTACACTGGATGAGAATACATGTCAGATATTTCAATCATTTGTGTATTATTACATGATGATTGACAGCCCAGGCATCAACTGTTCACCTGTAGATCTATGTACGGACTGTACGGTATACATAATTATATGGTCCTGCTTATAGATAAAACATGGCATCAGGAAGCCTCATCAATGAGCTGTAAGACAGCCTGCTAATTTTGTGATGGTTGCCGTCTGCCGGGATATCGTAAAACCGAAAATAGCTCGATATCACCATTTAGAGACACACATGTGAACTTTGGGGGGGGGGGGGTATGCAAAGTATTCGAAAATTGGAAACGATTGATAAGTGTCTTGAGCAAACTTACCTGTGATTCAGAATGTTCTTTCCTCATTAAAGTGGTTCTGTAATTGCAGATTTTAGTTGCAAATATTGGTTCTACATCACGAATACTCAGCATCGTCTTGGTTGCAGTAAACATTTATTGCGGCATTGTCTAAAACTTGCACCATAACACGACTGTGTACTTCGGGGCTTGTCGGACCGCACTAAATTTCTAAATTTACAAGAGAATGGAGTTCTGTCCGTCATTATATGGTCGAATCACACTAAAACAAAGACGGCCGCCATGACACTTACGAATTTTTTGGAGTTTACGAATGCCCCTACCCTATCGTAAAGTTACGAAAGAATTTGAAAAATTCGTACGAAAATTCGTACGAAGTCGAGTTTAGTGAAACGCAATTTAAGGTCTGCCAACTTCGTACGAATTTCTTACGATAAATTTGATCGTACGAAGTTTAGTGAAACGGTCCCCTGGGGTAGCCAGTTTTGAATAGAAACATATAATGATCTTTTCTTCTGAATCTACAGGGTTCTCAGCTTTCATATTTGGCACATAGCATCATGTTCAGGTCCTCTACAAAATTTATATAAATTGTGCCCCTGGGGTCAAAATTGGCCCCACCCCAGGGGTGGTCAGTTTTCAGTAGAAACATATAGTGAAACTTTGAAAATCTTCTCCTCTGAAACTGGAAGGTTCTCAGCTTTCATATTTGGCACATAGCATCATGTTCAGGTCCTCTACTAGAGTTATATACATTATGCCCCTGGGGTCGAAATTGACCCCGCCCCAGGGGTGGGCAGTTTTCAATAGAAACGTATAGTGAAAACTTTGAAAATCTTCTCCTCAAAATCTACAGGGTTCTTAGCTTTCATATTTGGCACATAGGATCATATTCAGTTCCTCTACAAAAGTTATATAAATTATGCCCCAGGGGTCAAAATTGGCCCCGCCACAGGGGTAGCCATGTCTCAATAGAAACATATAGTGACAACTTTGAAAATCTTCTCCTCAGAAACTGGAAGGTTCTCAGCTTTCATATTTGACACATAACATCATGTTCAGGTCCTCTACAAGAGTTATATAAATTATGCCTCGGGGTCAAAATTGGCCCCGCCCCAGGGGTAGCCAGTTCGCAATAGAAACATATAGTGTCAAATTTGAAAATATTTTCCTCAGAAACTAGAAGGTTCTCAGCTTTCATATTTGGCACATAGCATCATGTTCAGGTCCTCTACAAAAGTTGTATAAATTATGGATCAAAATTGGCCCGCCCCAGGGATGGCTAGTTTTCTCTAGAAACATATAGTGAAAACTTTGAACATCTTCTCCTCTGATTGCCTGGTGAGCGATGTCAGGGCCATTCTGGCCCTCTTGTTAGGTCAATGTGACCTTGACCTTGCACTTTGACCGCATTTGCAAAAATAATTTGTCAGAAGCATATCTCCTACACTACTTCAGCTAGGATCACCAAATGTGGTGTGTGAGTACATTTTGGGATTGCAAAGTGTCGCATACTATTTATAGGTCAATGTGACCTTGACCTTGGGCTTTATTTACAAAAACACTTGTCTGGACAGCCCTTTTTTTATGCCATTTTTGGGGCCGAAATTGGGCCCCATTCCCCTAGCAAAATAGTATACTTTTTTCCCCAAAATAGGGTAAAAATTCCCCAGTGCTAAAAACCCCTTGTTTTGACTCAAAAAATGTTAAATTTGATGTGAAAATTTTCCCTAAAAGACCCATTTTCATTGTATATTTCCCCTGTGTAAAGGCCCCACCATGTTTCCCCAAAACCATGAAAAAAGGGCTGCTGGAGCATACCTCCTATATGGAATCAGCTAGGATCACCAAATATGATGTGTGAGTTCATCTTGGGTTGGCGGAGTGTCACATACTTTTTTAGCTCACCAGAGCACAGAGTGCTCAGGGTGAGCTTTTGTGATCGCCCGTTGTCCGTCGTCGTGCGTCGTTCGTCGTCCGTCGTCAACAATTTGAACCTTTAAAAATCTTCTCTGAATCTACAGGGATCTCAACTTTCATCTTTGGCACATAGCATCATATTCAGGTCCTCTACAAAAGTTATATAAATTATGCCCCTGGGGTCAAAATTAACCCCGCCCCAGGGGTGCCTTGTTTTCAATAGAAACATATAGTAAAACTTTGAAAATCTTCTCCTCTGAAACCAGAAGCTTCTCAGCTTTCATAATTGGCACATAGCATCATGTTCAGGTCCTCTACAAAAGTTATATAAATTATGGCCCTGGGGTCAAAATTGGCCCCGCCCCAGGGGTGGGCAGTTTTCAATAGAATCATATAGTGCAAACTTTGAAAATCTTCTTCTCTGAAACTGGAAGGCTCTCAGCTTTCATATTTGGCACATAGCATCATGTTCAGGTCCTCTACAAAACTTATATAAATTATGGCCCCAGGGTCAAAATTGGCCCCGCCCCAGGGGTGGGCATTTTTCAATAGAAACAAATAGTGAAATCTTTGAAAATCTTCTCCTCTGAAACTGGAAGGCTCTCAGCTTTCATATTTGGCACATAGCATCATGTTCAGGTCCTCTACAAAAGTTATATAAATTATGGCCCCGGGGTCAAAATTGGCCCCGCCCCAGGGGTGGGCAGGTTTCAAAGGAAACAAATAGTGAAATCTTTGAAAATCTTCTCCTCTGAAACTCGAAGGTTCTCAGCTTTTCATATTTGGCACATAGAATCATGTTCAGGTCCTCTACAAAAGTTATATAAATTAAGGCCCTGGGGTCAAAATTGGCCCCGCACCAGGGGTGGGCAGTTTTCAATAGAAACAAATAGTGAAATCTTTGAAAATCATCTTGTCTGAAACTGGAATGTTCTCAGCTTCCATATTTGGCACAGAGCATCATGTTCCGGTCCTCTACAAATGTTATATAAATTATGGCCCAGGGGTCAAAATTGGCCCCGCCCCAGGGGTGGGCAGTTTTCAATAGAAACAAATAGTGAAATCCTTGAAAATCTTTTCCTGTGAAACTGGATGGTTCTCAGCTTTCATATTTGGCACATAGCATCATGTTCAGGTCTTCTACAAAAGCTATATAAAGTATGGCCCCAGGGTCAAAATTGGCCCCGCCCCACGGGTGGGCAGTTTTCAATAGAAACAAATAGTGAAATCTTTGAAAATCTTCTCTGAAACTGGAAGGCTCTCAGCTTTTATATTTGGCACAGAGCATCACGTTCAGGTCCTCTACAAAATTTATATAAATTATGACCCTGGGGTCAAAATTGGCCCTGCCACAGGGGTAGTAGACAGTTTTCAATAGAAACATATTGAGAAAACTGAGAAAATCTTCTTCTCTGAAACTGGAAGGTTAATCTCAGCTTTCATATTTGGCTCATAGCATCATGTTCAGGTCCCCTACAAGTTTTTCTAAATTATTCCCCTGGGGTCAAAATTGGCCCGCCCCAGGGCCGGCTAGTTCTCTATAGAAACTTATAGTGAAAACTTATAGAGAAAATCTTCTCCTCTGATTGTCTGGTGAGCGCTTCAGGGCCATTCTGGCCCTCTTGTTTTAGGTCAATGTGACCTTGACCTTGAACTTTGACCTCATTAGCAGAAAAAGCTTGTCCGAAGCATATCTCCTACACTATTTCAGCTAGGATACCAAATGTGGTGTGCGAGTACATTTTGGGATGGCTCAGTGTCGCATACTATTTATAGGTCAATGTGACCTTGACCTTTATTTACAAAAACACTTGCCCGGAGAATACCTCCTATATTGAATCAGCTAGGAACACCAAATATGGTGTGCGAGTTCATCTTGGGATGGCGGATGTTGCATACTATTTTTAGGTCAATGTGACTTTGACCTCAGTTACAAAAAAAGCTTGTCCTCAGTATATCTCCTACACTACTTCAGCTAGGATCACCAAATGTGGTGTGTGAGTACATCTTGGGACGGGGGAGTGTCACATACTATTTATAGGTCAAGGTGACCTTGACCTTTGACCTCATTTACAAAAAAAACTTGTCCGGAAAATGTTTCCTTCATTACTTCAACTATGATCACCAAATATGGTGTGTGAGTACATCTTGGGATGGCAGAGTGTCGCATACTATTTATAGGTCAATGTGACTTTGACCTTGGGGTTTATTTACAAAAGAAATTTTGTCCGAAGCATACCTCCTATACTGAATCAGCTAGGATCGCCAAATATGGCATGTAAGTTCTTCTTGGGATGGCGGAGTGTTGCATACTAATTTTAGGTTAATGGCAGAGTGTCACATACTATTTATAGGTCAGTGTGACCTTGACCTTGGGCTTCATTTACAAAAAAAAATTATCTTGAGCTTACCTCCTACACTGTATCAGCTTGGTTCACCAAATGTGGTGTGTGAGTTCGTCTTGGGATCACATACTAGTTATAGGTTTATGTGACCATGACCTTGACCTTTGACATCATTTTTAGCTCACCAGAGCACTTTTGTGCTCAGGGTGAGCTTTTGTGATCACTTTATGTCCGTCGTCCGTCGTCGGGCGTCAACAATTTGAACCTTTAAAATTCTTCTCCTCTGAATCTACAGGGTTCTCAGCTTTCATCTTTGGTACATAGCATCATCTTTGGGTCCTCTACAAAAGTTATATAAATTTTGCCCCTGGGGTCAAAATTGGCCCCGCCCCAGGGGTGCCTTGTTTTCTATTGAAATATATAGTAAAACTTTGAAAATCTTCTCCTCTGAATCTATAGGGTTCTCAGCTTTCATATTTGGCACATAGCATCATGTTCAGGTCCTCTACAAAAGTTATATAAATTATGCCCCTGGGGTCAAAATTGGCCCCGCCCCAGGGGTAGCCAGTTTTCAATAGAAACATATAGTGACAACTTTGAAAATCTTCTCCTCCGAATCTACAGGATTCTCAGCTTTCATATTTGGCACATAGCATCATGTTCAGGTCCTCTACAAAATTTATATAAATTATGGCCCTGGGGTCAAAATTGGCCCCGCCCCAGGGGTAGCCAGATTTCATTAGAAACATATAGTGACAACTTTGAAAATCTTCTCCTCTGAATCTACAGGGTTCTCAGCTTTCATCTTTGGCACATAGCATCATCTGTTGGTCCTCTACAAAAGTTATATAAATTATACCCCTTGGGTCAAAATTGGCCCTGCCCCAGGGGTTTTCAGTTTTCAATAGAAACATATAGTGAAAACTTTGAAAATCATCTCCTCTAAAACTTGAAGGTCCTCAACTTTCATATTTGGCACATAGCTTCAACTTCAGGGCTTCTACAAAAGTTATATAAATTATGCCCCTAGAGTAAAAATTGGTCCCACCCCAGGGATTGCCAGTTTTTTTAAGCTGACTACTTAAACAGCCCATAGGATCACTAGTTATGCATAGGAAAAACTTTAAATGTATTCTTGTCAGAAACTACATGTCCCAGAGCTTAGATATTTGGTGTATAGATTTACTTAGCATAAGTTTATGGGTTTTATAAGTATCATAGTTCTTGGGTTAAAATTGGCCCTGCCCTGTGTGTACAGTCTTCTTCATGTCAGAAACGACAGTCTAAAGGTTTCTCCTTAATATATCAGCCTGCAGAGCTCAGACCAGTCAGTGTGAGTTCTTATATAATCACCCTTAGCCTGATCAGTAGAGTAGAAGTTGTGTTTAGACAAATAACACACTCTCATTTAAGATTGAGAAAACTGTGGATAGTTCTTAATATGCAGAACACTCTTAAAGCTTTTTTTCATACCTATGCCCTCCATTAAGCTACCAGATATCAATATAGAGCATATCTGTTGTGAATTTCAGCTTAACTCTTTGCATGCTGGGTAATTTTGTCATCTGCTAAATGGTTGTCTGCAGCATATTCATAAGTTATCCCTACTACACAATTTCTTTCTAAGTTTTTCAGAAGTTCAGTCTCATTGACAAACAGTTTGGATATCAGATCAGGCCCCACATTATATTGGCCCTGATCTGGATCCAAACTGTTTGCAGAGGTCATTAGTGGCGGGAGAATCCCACTACACACTTTCTTTCTAAGTTTTTCAGAAGTTCAGTCTCATTTACAAACAATTTGGATATCAGATCAGGCCCCACATTATGTGGGCCCTGATCTGGATCCAAACTGTTTGCATAGGTCATTAGTGGTGGGAGAATCTGCCTCTAGCATCCAAAGAATTAATACAAGTTCCAGTGGTCTAATTCTCTATCCATTCTTTCACTACATTCTTTCAGCATCATGTTCAGGTCCTCTACAAAAGTTATATAAATTGTGTCCCTGGGGTCAAAATTGGCACCGCCCCTGGGGTGTTAAGTTTTCAGTAGAAACATATGTGAAAACTTTGAAAATCTTCTCCTCTGATTGTCTGGTGAGCGATGTCAGGGCCATTCTGGCCCTCTTGTTTGGGTTCTTTACACTGCAAATACATAAGGCAAAACTTGTATAATATGATTAGAGAACTAATAAAGCACATTAGGATGGTTTAAATATGTGCTAAGCCCCTGGACAATTCAAAATACAGTCCAACCTGCGATAGCGGTCACCTGGTATCAGCAGCCACACTGCTGTAAGTGGCCACTCTAGGACCCTCCCAACTAAAAACACTATATATTCAGCCCTTTTTTTAAGGTTTTGGGGAAGTGTGGCGGGGCCTTTAGACTGGGGAATTTTGCAACATAACTGGGCCTTTTGGGGAAAATATTTGCAACATAACTGGGCCTTTTTGGGAAAAATTACACTGTAACAGTCTTCATAGGCGACAAAAACCAGGGTTTATTTTAACTCATTCCTTACTGGAATTTCAAAATTGGACACTTCCAGGTAAATGTTATCAATTAAGTCTAGTATAAAGTCCATTTTTGGCTATTATTTAAGGGTTGGTTTTCCAATATATTTCAAAATTACAAACAGTGCAGACCCTGATCAGATGGCTCTTTCCATATGACAAGACTTGGAGACAAGTGTACACTTATATCTTCTATACAATGGAAAAAGGATGGGAGGGGGAGATATCTGTTTTTGTGACAAAAACAAACCTCTACTAGTTACAAATTGTTTTCATAAAACTCGTTTACTATAATGAATAAAACACTTGCTAACATCCGCGCACGATCCCGATGTTTCCTCAGAATTTACGATTTCACTGTCCTTAGACATTTGTGCCCGAGAGCTAGACTGATTCATGACAGCTTGTTTAAACATAAATTCAGTCTTAAAAGATCCCTTTCCGTCATTCTTTTTTAATTTTTTCACATAACAACAACTATTATGAGACATTTTCGATGTTTACAGAAAGCATGTTTCATGTCCCGATGACGCTTGACTTTTCTAGTATCAAATCAATAAGCGTCTAGCGATGATGACTCACATTCGGAACTACTCGCCAATTTCCCTACTATCGGAATATCTCACATATACAGAAGTTACGTATACGAATATCGGTGCATGTTTAACAGTTGTTTGGACAGAAATAATTCGGAACATCGGAATTCAAAAATACGACATGAGGTGGGGAATTTTTACCAGATTTTGGGGAAAAAAGTATATGATTTGGCTTGGGGAATGGGGCCGAATATCGGCCCCAAAATTGGCATAAAAAAGGGGCTGATATTACACCTGTTATAAGCGGTCACCTGCCTAACGCGGCCAGCGGCCACTCTATTTCATCCCAAATGGCCAATACACACTGGTGTAAGCGGCAAATTCTACAAATGTAAAGCGTGTAAACACTTTTCATGGCTATCGATCGGCAACATCAGACATTTTGTCACCTTTGAATGCATACAACTAACGGTTATGACCCATTTGGACCCCATATCAGAGTTTCTTTTGTTTGCTTACAAAGCGCGTTGGTTGTTCACGCCATGTTAATTGGGGATTTACCTTCTACTCGGAATTCCCCAGGAATGTAATCACGTGTGAACTAGATGGTTCCTGACTTTCGTTCTATGATTTAGATGTTCGCGGACGGAATATTCCGGAAACCAGTCGTGTCAAACATGGCTACACGGTTAGAAGTTACACCCCGAAGCCAAATTCGAATAACACTGGCATGTGTATTACTCAAATGAAAGAACTGACACTTATAAATAAGGGACAAAAGGTTGAAGAACGACAAACAAGGCAATTACTTCGATATGACTTGCGATTATTACGGGCACTTTAGGTCAGTACGGTCTTTATAAATATCGATTAGTACACAAAATACATGTCTGTCATAAATACTCGAAAGTATGCTTGGTAACTTGCACCTGGTTTAAGCGGTCACCTGCTGTAAGCGGCCAAAGTGACCACTTCCCTAGACTGACCGCTTACAGCAGGTTGGACTGTACCAGTAAGTGTTACCAGTATTTACCGCTGGCACGGTAAATACTCGTAAATGCCGGCATTTTGCCAACCCTGGTATGTACATATGTTCAGATTGATGGTAGGTGTTCTGACAAGCAGACAGGTGGGGGGTTTCATTAGCCTTTGGCTTGCAGTTCTAGTTACACCAGGGACGCAAGGTCCTGCATTTATGAAAACTCTGTTTCTAGGTTAGTCATAATCAGTACATGTGAAACCATTAATACTGTTTTCTCTTTTTACCCAGGATGGCCAGATTGCAAAATGAAGATTACCTCAATTGGCTTCGTGGGAGCCTGTCGCTACTTTTTGTTAAAGAAGGTATTGAAGCATTTACCGACAGGAAAGTGGCCGATTTCCACGAGCGTTTGAAAGAAGACGTGTCTCAACAACCTGATCAGCCGTATGCATCATTGTGCAATACTTGCACACATCAAGATATAGAAAGACACAACCACACCTGGAGGGTCAGGTGTACATCGAAACTATGCAACACATGGCTTAAACAGATTCTACGATACCATGCACTTGGCAAAAATCCAACCATAGCATGCACTAACTTGAAGCCGCACCTGTGGCCAACTGAGCCATGGGAAGTGGCCAAATTTTTCCTTCCTCATGGGAGTGAAAATATTACAGAAGCAAAGGATGCTGACGTAGCTGCCATTTTGAAATTCATGACATCATGCATGTTCATGTATACGTTCACTGACCGCAGCTTGGTGCAAGAGGTGAGGTTATATTCTGCAAATATCGGTCTGTCGGCAGGTCGGTCGGTAGATGGAACAATTTCGATCAATAACTGATAAACGGCTTGGCGTAGAATCTTAAACTTACTTTGGTGATTGGTCATGACCACTAGATTACCCTTATTGTTTCTGAAGTCATTCGGACAAAGGTTAAGGCCACTGGTGAAATGGTTGCCCATCAATATCTGCTCAAGGGTTTTGCTTAGGATCTTCAAATTTGCTATGGTGGTTGCTCATGACCACTAGTTGACCCTATTGTTTTTTAGGTCAAAGGTCTAGGTCACCATGACCTTAACTAGTGAAATGGTTTCTTTGGCGCTTGGCAGTCTGTCTGTACATCCATATGTTAGCCATATCTTTGTCCGCTCAACTTGCCAACTGTTTGATGTGCTGTCTTTATACTTAGTACGACAGTTGGTCATGGCTGGTAGATGACCCCTATTGATTTTGAGGTCAGTTGGTCAAAGGTCAAGGTCACTGACCTTCAACTCAAAAATTGTGTCCGCTATATAAGTTGATAAGTATTTGGTGAGCTGTCTTCATACTTAGTAGGAAGGTTGGTCATGGATAGTAGATCTATGACCCCTATTGATTTTGAGGCGAGTCAGTAAAATGTCAAGGTCAACGTGACCTTCAACTCAAAAATCTTGTCAGCTCAATAACTTGATTAGTATTAGGTGTGCTGCCTTCATACTTAGTAGGAAAGTTGGTCATGACTAGTAGATGACCTTTACTGATATTGAGGTCAGTCGGTTAAAGGTCAAGCTCATAGAGACCTTCAACTGAAAAATCTTGTCGGCACAATAACTTGATAAATATTAGGTGAGCTGTCTTCTGTTCATACTTAGTAGGAAGGTTGGTCATGGCTAGTAGATGACCCCTTTTGATTTTTAGGTCAACGGTCAAGGTCACTGTGACCCTCAACTTGTATCCAGCCATCCATCTGTCTGTCTATTAGCTGTATATTGTTCAGTTAACGCCTCCTTTATTGTACTGTGGAATTTTGTTCTGGATGTGTAGCTCATTGATATTGATGTCTAGTTATCAGGGTTCCCACGGACAGGGAAAAGTCAGGGAAAAAAGAATTTTTTTCAAGGTCAGGGAAAAGTCAGGGAATTTTTAAATTGGTCAGGGAAATTTGAAATTTGGCAAAAGTCAGGGAAAAGTCAGGGAATTTTGGAACCAAAGGATGAGGGCTGAGGAAATATATCAAAAAGGAGATAGAATGAAAATAAAAGGCTAAGGCAGTTTCTTCAATTTTGACTAAACCAAACATCTTTCCAAACATCTTTATACATAAATACTTGAATTGCTCTGATCTAATATTTTGGCCATTAAGGGCCTTTTTCAATGATTATCATGTCAAAATACATGTCACATTTTTATGCCTCCATTGACGATAGTCGGGGCATATTGTTTTTGCCCTGTCTGTTTGTCTGTTTGTTTGTTTGTCAGCAACTTTAACATTGGTCATAACTTTTGAGCCAGTATAGATAGAGACTTGATATTTGGCATGCTTGTGTATCTCACGAGGCTGCACATTTTGAAGGGTGACATGTCAGGGTCAAGGTCATCCTTCAAGGTCAGAGGTCAAATATATGACGGGGCATAGTGTTTCACAAACACATCTTGTTGTTATATGCATTCAGCCATAAAATCAAAGAGAACATATTTATACATCTTTGATTAGCTTTGTATATTTCACATCCAAATTTTATAGTATATCTGTCATGAAGTCAAAATCATTGGAGAATTCTGGCACCTCTGCAAGACTCCAGCATCCATTTTGACAGCAGTGCTAGAATAGGACAGCAATGCTAGATACTTGACATTCTACTCACTGTAGTGTCTTCACTTGTTAGGACAGGCTGGGCAGCGGTGCTAGATATTCAATATTCTACTGTACTGTGTTCACTTGTAAGGGCAGCAACATTTGGTCTGCTATTATGAAAACAGTAAAAATGTAGACCCTTTTCTGGCATCTACATAGACCCATTAAAAGGACCAATTTTTCCCAATTTGGGAAAAACATCCCAAGTGATGCAAAATTTTGATTAAATTGCAAAACAAGAGGGCCTGAAAGGCCCTGATATCGCTCAACAGAAAATCAGAGGAGAATATTTTCAAAGTTTTCACCATGTGTTTCTATAGAAAACTAGCCAGCCCTGGGGCGGGGCCAATTTGACCCCATTTTAATAGCATGCTATATCAGTGTCTTACACACTGTATGACATACTATTTAAAATTCAGGTTACACAGAAAAACTGAAAGATTAACCATTTCTACCATAGTTTCACATTTTATCACCTTTGCAAACAGAATAGACCCATATCAGGCAGCTCCTGCAGGAGCTGCCTGATCAGGGTCTACTCTGTTTGCTTAGGAAAATATCATAAATCTGAGTTTTTACTGTAGTCTCCTGCCAAAATGTTTCTTAACTTTGCTTTAAAAAAATAAAATGTTACTTAATTATATATTCATAGTAGATGGAGTCTCTAATAAAAAATCATGGAGGAAAGGGTTAAGAAAGGTAGAAAAGATTCAAGAGACTTTATACTTTGGGTGCATATTAGGACATGTTTGGCATCCTGCATGTAATATTCAATATTGAGCAATTAAAAATGAAAAAGTCAAAAACATTTGTTTTAAAATGATCAAAACACTACTGCTGTATATATAGTTGTCATAAAGAGAGAGGTGGTAAGAATTGGCTGATGGGGAGGACAGAGGCCAACATTTATTGATCATGCTCATAGATGACCAATTAAACTTAATCTGTTAACATGGGGTCAGGGAAAATTGAAATTCGGACAGGGAAAAGTCAGTGAAAAGTCAGGGAATTTTATTTTTTCTGTTTTGTGGGAACCCTGGTTATGCATGAAGGTAAAATATCTTGGATTTTTATCCCCCTTTGTTGATTTTATATAATTGTACAGTTAACTCTTCCTTTTATTATTCGGTAGAATTTCTTCATATATGCATGGAATATTAATATGGATGTCTAGTGTGTATGAATGTCAGATAAATTTGATTGCATTGAACATACCATTGTATGTGCTTTTCACTGTAATAACTTTGATACAACTCCTAGATAAGTTGCAAAGCATAACAGTCAGCGATGTGGCTACTTTTCCCAATATGGTTATTATGAAAATTACAGGAACTGTTATGAAACCACTAGATGCATTTCAGTATATAATCTTACTGGGATAATCTTTAGGTGAAAACTACTAGATGCATTTCAGTATATAATCCTGCTGGGATAATCTTTAGGTGGCATCCTACCTAAATGGTTCAAACAACTTTGAACTTAAAGATGAAATGTACATGTAATGTGTAATTGAAATATGAAATGTACATGTAATGTGTAATTGAAATACAGTATTGATATTTGTTTGAAGCATTTCATGCATTTTAATTGATAGAATTTAAAATGACATTAATTTACCCAACAGGTGTTAGATGTACGTCATAGGCTAATGCATTCGAATAACATGGCCACCAGTGACAACGAGTTGAAGCGTGATACAGACAATATGATCAAACTACTAAACAGTCTTGTGGGCCTAACACAAGGAGAAACTGAAAAGGTGCAAGGAACAATTAACAACATCTGCAAGGTATTACTGAATACGATAGTTTCAAGCCACATTTCTTTTCATGACGTTTGACCCATGTCCTTCATCAAGAAAACTAATTTGCTTAAAGGGGATGTCCCTACATTTGAAGCGTTTCAAAAACACTTAAAATATACGAAACTCATTTGTTTGTATGCTGGAAAGTAGTATATCACAAGAAAACCCATCCAATTACCGTTTATAATGACAAAACATCCATGTGTTTGATATCGCCGTTCCCGGTTTTACTCCCCGATGTTATTGTTGTATTAGAGTTGGGTTTTTGCCCTGTTCGCGATGCTCTGACCACTTCAGAGAAAGCTATTACGTAAACAATGGGGGGGATCGGGTGATCATCGGCCAACCGCGGAAAAATTTAACAGAAAAGGCCAATAATTTTATGTTGTAGAACAAAAATTATCAGTATTGATGGAATCGGTTTATTTGAATCACAGGGGGCATTTTTATGCCCCCAGATCTGTTGGGGGCATATTGTTTTTGCCCTGTCTGTTTGTCTGTCTGTTTGTCTGTTTGTCAGCAACTTTAACATATGTCATAACTTTCGTGCCAGTTAAGATAAAGACTTGATATTTGCCATGCATATGTATCTTATAAAACCACACATTTTGAGGGGTGACATATCACGGTCAAGGTCATCCTTCAAGGTCAGAGGTCAAATATATGGGTCAAATCACCGACTTTAACATTGGCCATAATTTTTGGACCAGTAGAGATAGATACTTGATATTTGGCATGCTTGTGTATCTCATGAAGCTGCACATTTTGAGCGGTGACATGTCAAGGTCAAGGTCATCCTTCAGGGTCAAAGGTCAAATTGTCTGTTTTTAGCTCACCAGAGAACAAAGTGCTCAGGTTGAGCTTTTGTGATTGCCTGATGTCTGTCGTCCGTCGGCATGCGTTGTCCATCATGCATCGTTCGTCGTCAGTCATCAGTCGTCAACAATTTCAACCTTTATAATTCTTCTCCTCTGAATCTACAGGGTGCTCAGCTTTCATCTTTGGCACATAGTATCATCTTTAAGTCCTCTACAAAAGTTATATAAATTATGCCGCGGGGTCAAAATTGGCCCCGCCCCAGGGGTGCATTGTTTTCAATAGAAACTTAGTAAAACTTTGAAAATCTTCTCCTCTGAAACCAGAAGGATCTCAGCTTTCATATTTGGCACATAGCATCATGTTCAGGTCTTCTACAAAAGTTATATAAACTATGGCCCTGGGGTCAAAATTGCCCCCCCAAGGGGTTGGCAGTTTCTTTGAAAATCTTCTCCTCTGAAACTGGAAGGCTCTCAGCTTTCATATTTGGCACAGAGCATCATGTTCAGGTCCTCTACAAAAGTAATATAAATTATGGCCTCGGGGTCAAAATTGCCCAGCCCCAAGGGTGGGCAGTTTTCAATAGAAACAAATAGTGAAACTCTTCTTCTCTGAAACTGGAAGGCTCTCAGCTTTCATATTTGGCACAGAGCATCATGTTCAGGTCCACTATAAAAGTTATATAAATTATGGCCCTGGGGTCAAAATTGGCCCTGCCCCAGGGGTGGGCAGTTTTCTATAGAAACAAATAGTGAAAACTTTGAAAACCTTCACCTCTAAAAACTTGGAAGGTTCTAAGCTTTCATATTTGGCACATAGCATCATGTTCAGGTCCTCTACAAAAGTTATATAAACTATGGCCCTGGGTTCAAAATTGCCCCCCCCCCCAAGGGGTTGGCAGTTTCTTTGAAAATCTTCTCCTCTGAAACTGGAAGGCTCTCAGCTTTCATATTTGGCACAGAGCATCATGTTCAGGTCCTCTACAAAAGTAATATAAATTATGGCCCCGGGGTCAAAATTGCCCAGCCCCAAGGGTGGGCAGTTTTCAATAGAAACAAATAGTGAAACTCTTCTTCTCTGAAACTGGAAGGCTCTCAGCTTTCATATTTGGCACAGAACATCATGTTCAGGTCCTCTATAAAAGTTATATAAATTATGGCCCTGGGGTCAAAATTGGCCCTGTCCCAGGGGTGGGCAGTTTTCTATAGAAACAAATAGTGAAAACTTTGAAAACCTTCACCTCTAAAAACTAGAAGGTTCTCAGCTTTCATATTTGGCACATAGCAATAGCATCGTGTTCAGGTACTCTACAAAAGTTACATAAATTATGGCCCCGGAGTCAACATTGGCCCTGCCCCAGGGTTGGGCAGTTTCCAATTGAAACAAATAGTGAAATCTTTGAATATCTTCTTCTCTGAAACTGGAAGGTTCTCAGCTTTCATATTTTGCACATAGCATAATGTTCAGGTCTTCTACAAAAGTTATATAAATTATTGCCCTGGTGTCAAAATTGGCCCTGCCCAGGAGTAGCCAGTTTTAAATAGAAACATATAGTCACAGAGCATCATGTTCAGGTCCTCTACAAAAGTTATATAAATTGTGCCTCTTGGGTCAAAATTAGTCCAACCCCAGGGCGGACTAGTTTTCTATAGAAACAGATAGTGAACACTTTGAAAATCTTCTCCTCTGATTGTCTGGTGAGCGCTTCAGGGCCATTCTGGCCCTCTTGTTTGTCTGTAACTTTAACGGAACTTTAACATTGGTCATAACTTTTGAGCCAGTACAGATAGACTTGATATTTGGAATGCTTATGTATCTCATAAAGCCGCACATTTTGAGGGATGAAATGTCAAGGTCATCCTTCAAGGTCAGAGGTCAATTATATGGGTCAAACTTTAACATTGGCCATAACTTTTGGCCCAGTAGAGATAGAGACTTAAAATGTGGCATGCTTGTGTATCTCATGAAGCTGCACATTTTGAGCGGTGACATGTCAAGGTGAAGGTCATCCTTCAGGGTCAAAGGTCAAATTGTCTGTTTGTCTGTAACTTTAACATTGGTCATAACTTTTGAGCCAGTACAGCTAGTGACTTGATACTTTGCATGCATATGTATCTCATAAAGCCACACATTTTGAGGGGTGACATGTCAAGGTCATCCTTAAAGGTCAGAGGTCAAACATGGGTCAAATTACCAACTTTAACATTGGCCATAACTTTTGAACCAGTACAGATAGAGACTTGATATGTGGCATGCTTGTGTATCTCATGAAGCTGTACAGTTTGAGAGGTGACATGTCAAGGTCATCTTTCAGGGTCAAAGGTCACCAACTTCGAATTGGCCATACCTTTTGAAACAATAGAGATAGAGTCTTGATATTTGGTATGCATGTGTATCTCATGAAGCTGCATACATGTCAAGGTAAAGGTCATCCTTCAGGGTCAAAGGTCACCAACGTTTAACATTGGCCATAACTTTTGAACCAGTAGAGATAAAGACTTGACATTTGGTATACATATGTATCTCATGAAGGTCATAGGTCACCAACATTAACATTGACCATAACTTTTGAACCTGTAGATATAGACTTGACATTTGGTATGCATGTGTATCTCATGAAGCTGCACAGTTTGAGGTGACATTTCAAGGTCAAGGTGATCCTTCAGGGTCAAAGGTCACCAACTTTTAACATTGGCCATAACGTTTGAACCAGTAGATATACAGCCTTGATACTGGTATGCATGTGTATCTCATGAAGCCGCACAGTTTGAGGGGTGACATGTCATGGTCAAAGGTCACCAATTTTAACATTGGCCATAACTTTTGAACCAGTAGAGATACAGACTTGATATTTCGTATGCATTTGTACCCCATGAAGCTACACAGTTTGAGGGGTGACATGTGAAGATCAAGGTCAACCTTCAGGGTCAAATATCATATGGAGGGGGCATAGTGTTTCACAACCACATCTTGTTTGATATAAGTTCAAATTGGGAACCTTCATAATAATGATAGAGCATAACAAATACCAAGTTTTATGATATTATTGAAAAATTGCGTTCATTGTAAGGACTTCCTCTTTAAATATCAAGTGATATCAATTTTGTGTTCTGTTTCCTTTGAGTATGTAAGCTAAAAATTGTTTCCTTGATAAAGGACATGAATTAAAAAAAAAATATAGAGTAAGTGTGTGGTTTAGAATAGTTATATGTATTTATATTAATAAACATCCATAAGGTGGACTTACTATCGTATTATTTAATGATCTCTCTATTTGATAATCACTGCATTGATAAAAAAAAACATAGCTAAATTTTCAACTGCAGGGCTCAACATTTAACTTTGAATTTTACAAGCCCGGTCAGTAGTTTTGATCACTACAAGCCCTTACCAAATTTGTGTGTGCCCTGTAAGAGTTTATTTTGAACAAATATAGAGTAAGCGTGTAGTTTGGAATATGTATTTATATTAATAAACATCCATAAGGTGGACTTACTATCGTATTATATAATGATCTCATGTATTTGATATTCACTGTATAGATAAGAAAACATAGCTCAATTTTCAACTGCAGCGCTCAACATTTAACTTTGAATTTTTACAAGCCCGGTCAGTAGTTTTGATCACTGCAAGCCCTTACCAAATTTGTGTGTGCCCTGTAAGAGTTTATTTTGAATTTTACTTGCCCGGCCAGGTTAGTAGTTGTGAAAACTGAAAGCACTTACCAATGCGTTGTGTCCTGTTATTGTTATATTTGAGTTTTACTAGCCCGGCCAGGTCAGTAGATTAGAACACTGCAAGCCATTTCTAATTTTGCATTTGGCCTTTTAACCCTTTCCCTCATAAAATAAATTTTGCAAATAGAGTAGACCTAGATAGAAACCATGTGGTCAGGATCTGCTCTGTTTGATTTTTGGTATGCTCTGATTCCAGTGTTTGTCAATGCAAAATTTTGTTTAGGAAATTATGTCGCCCCTATTTATAATGGGGAGACATATTATTTTTGATCGAGTTGTCCATCAATCCTTCTGTCTGTCCACCTGTCTGTCTATCTGTCCGTCCGTCTGTCTGTCTGTCACACTCGTGTCGGCTCCACATATCTCACAAATATGGAAGGATTGGAAGGATTTCTGAATGCTTTAACGAAAACATATTTAAGTGAAACTAGTGTACTCAATGATTGAGCAGCAAATAGAGTACAAACTGTAGATAAACAAACTGGATTGACCTAGCGTACTCAATGATTGAGCTGCAGAGTACAAACTGTAGATAAACAAACTGGGTTAATCTAGTGTTCTCAATGATTGAGCTGCAAACAGAGTACAAACTGTAGACAAACAAACTGGATTAATCTATTCTAGTGTTCTCAATGATTGAGCTGCAAACAGAGTACAAACTGTAGATCAACAAACTGGATTCACCTATCAATAGTGTACTCAATGATTGAGCTGCAAACAGAGTACAAACTAGATAAAATGGATTCACCTATCGATAACATTATCCATTCTTTCATTACGCACCCAGCACATGCTGCCCACAAGCCCAAGGTCAAGGTCAAATGACTAAGGAATTTTAGGCAAGCAACACCATGGGGGCATCCTTTTGTCTTACAGACACAAATTTCTAGTTTGGATATCCTCTGCTCTTTTCATTTGTTCTTCGTTTCTTTTAAAATCGTATTCGATGAGATAAACACACCATGACAATTATGAGTCCCTGCAGGCTATATAATCCAAAATGGAGCACAAACTCTGAATCTATTTAAGGCATACAATAGGAAAGCCTTGTATAATGTGTGACTTGTTAAAAAACTCCTGAATCTATTTGAGGTAGGCAATATGAAAACGTATAATGTGTGACTTGCTCAAAGACTGTCTGAATCTATTTGAGGCAGGCACTATGAAAGCCTTGTATAATGTGTGACTTGCTCAAAATCTCCTGAATCTATTTGAGGCAGGCAATATGAAAGCCTTGTATAATGTGTGACTTGCTCAAAGACTCCTAAATCTATTTGAAGCAGGCACTATGAAAGCCTTGTATAATGTGTGACTTGCTCAAAGACTGTCTGAATCTATTTGAGGCAGGCAATATGAAAACGTATAATGTGTGACTTGCTCAAAGACTCTTGAATCTTTTTGAGGCAGGCAATATGAAAACGTTGTATAATGAGTGACTTGCTCAAAGACTCTTGAATCTATTCGAGGCAGGCAATATGAAAACGTTGTATAATGTGTGACCTGCTCAAAGACTGTCTGAATCTATTTAAGGTATACAATAGGAACCCCTTGTATAATTTATGACCTGCTCAAAGACTTCTGAATATATTTAAGGCAGGCAATATGAAAATCTTGTTTATTTTTTTACAAACTACATGTAATTGATTTATCCAATATGTGGAAGTGAGCCTTAAAATCACACATGAAAAGCAGTAAGCGCATTAGATAATGGGCAGACTTTAACCATTAAGTGCTAGTATCACATTGACAACAGTTTCTGAACTGATTGAGAACGGTAACTCGAACATAACTGTCACACCACCCCATTAATCGGGTGACTTAACTGGGATATCACTGTCACCACCCCATCAAGCACAGTGTCCGAAATCTACCACACATGACATAAAAACTATTCAAACATATTTTGCTAATTATGATGTCATGAAAACAGTAATATTGCGGACATTAATTAATCAAATTTCTCCAGTCGAACTCGGAAGAACTTCTTTCAACAGATGTTTCATGATAGGTTGCTCAAAAGCTTTAATGAATTTTATCAAGACCCACATAAACACAAATATCCAGTTTTGTGTCACCTGCCGAGAGGCAGTGTGTCACTTAGTGATCACTTTTCCGTCGTCTGTCTGTCTGCCTATCTGTGTCTGGCTGTCCGTCACACTTTCCTTTTTTGGCTGTCATTTCTAAACTAATCAAATTTCACACATGGAACAAGCATGATGAGAGGAAGTGTCATGCACTATGGCCACAACTCTAGCATCAATATTTTTGAGCTGTACCCCTTTTTCGCTCACCAGAGCACTTTTGTGCTCAGGGTGAGCTTTTGTGATCGCCTGATGTCCGTCGTCCGGCGTCAACAATTTGAACCTTTAAAAATCTTCTACTCTAAATCTACATGGTTCTCAGCTTTCATCTTTGGTACATAGCATCATCTGTAGGTCATATGCATCATATGCAGTTATCAATAGAAACATATAGTGAAAACTTTGAAATTCTTCTCCTCTCAAACTAGAAGGTTCTCAGCTTTCATATAATTTTATGGCACATAGCTTCAACTTCAGGTCTTCTGCAAAAGTTATATAAATTATGCCCCTAGTGTCAAAATTGGCCCCACCCCAGGGATTGACAGTTTTTTGTAGCTGACTGCTTAAACAGCCTATGGGATCACTATATATGCATAGGAAAAACTTTGAAACTCTTCTTGTCAGAACTACATGTCCCAGAGCTTAGATATTTGTTGTATAGATTAACTTAGCATACCTTTATGAGTTGTGTTAATATCATAGTTCTGAGGTTAAAATTGGCCCTGCCCTGTGTATATAGCCTTTTTCATATCAGAAACTACAGTCTAAAGATTCTACAGGTTAAAGTTTCCCCCATATTCTGAGATAAGCCAGTGCTCTGATAGGACTAGCTGGCCTGTGGGAGTGTATTGGTAATCACCCTTAGCCTGATCAGTAGAGTTGAAATTGTGTTTAGACAAATTATACACACTCATTTTAGATTGAGAAAACTATGTGGATAATACTCAAAATGCAGAAAGCTCTTAAAGCCTTTTTTCCATATCTATGCCCTGCATTAAGCTGCCAGCTATCAATATATATCCTATAACTGTATCTGCTGTGAAGTTCAGCTTAATACAAAATCAAGTGTTCTATTGCATCTTGGAGAGCAGTGTCTATTTTTAGTTGGCTATTTTAAGCATACGTCTCCCTTTCACACTTTTTGATTACAACTGGATTGCCTCCCTTCTGGATAATGGCAGTTGCAAATTAGATCTGACCTGTAAATAGAACAATTAACCCTTTACTCCATAAATATGCATTTCTACACCTTTGCAAACAGAGTAGACCAAGATCAGATGACTCATGTAGTAGCCATCTGATCAATCTGCTGTATTTGCTAATGATATAATATAGTGCAAATTGCATTAAATTATTTGTATTTTGTGTACAATATACATGCACTTATAATATGTTTACTTAAGCCTTTCCCTCATATAAATGACTTTTCATGCATTTGCAAACAGAACAGACCCAAATCAGACGGCTCCTATAGCAGCTGTCTGATTAGGGTCTGATCTGTTTGTCAATGGAAATTGAAATATGTTTCTTTACTTTCTAAAATGGCTATACTGTTCTACTTTCCATATTTCATTACAACTATTTTGTCCATGAATATACACTACGTATTGAAATTTTGAATAAAGATAGAACAGGGGAAGGGTTAAAAGTACATCAATCTTAAGATAAGATATGAATAGTAATATGAACTCATGAAGATATAATGAAAATATCTGAAATTTTGAACATAAGTATAGATTAATTTATTCTTTCTGAATTAAAATTTGCCCACCCCAGGGCCGGCTCGTTTTCTATAGAAACATACAGTGAAATCTTTGAAAATCTTCTCTCCTGATTGTCTGTTGAGCGATGTCAGGGCCATTCAGGCCCTCTTGTTCATACTAACAGTAATTCTTTGTGTCAGCTGCGAGCAGGTGACACATGTTTTCCTCCGAACACTTGTTTCTTGGTAGTAGCATTCATTTCTACAACAATTTTGTTTACAGATTAAATATCATTACATCAGTGGGTATGTTATATATACAGCTTAACCTCTCTAAACCTGACATTGAATTTGGTATAAATATGTGTCAGGGAGACGGGTGACATCTTAATGCAGGATGAAAGTTATACAGAAAGCTCCTCTTTGAGCTTTATGCATGCCTTTCACTCCGCATTTAGCAGCCACTATCATAAACGTATCTAATTGTTAGAGAGGTTTTGATTTCTTACTTCTACCTGTACGTATACGTTCTTATTGCGTCATCATTTCTGAGTATAACGTCAACAACATATTCATGTGTAAAATCATCAGCCCTTGGCGTTCTCAAAATGTAGGATGGCTTCTAGAAGTTTTAACAAAACGTGTAAGTTTATCATCGTTTAATGCTTATTTTTCACAGATTTTTAATAAAATGTGTTGATAGCATGTTACTCCCCCCCCCCCCCCAGGATATTTTCCTGGAATAGCCCTCAATTCATATTGTGATGCAGCCTGTCTGTCTGTCTGTCCGTCACAAACTTGTGTCACGTGTATCTCTGAAACCAGTTGGGCTAGAGTCACCAAACTTCACAGGAATGGTCACCAGCATGAGTTGTTGTGCACCTGGGTTTTTTGAATTGTCTCCCCCTGATAGCTGGAGTTATTGCCCCTGATGGCTTTAAATTAGAAAAAGTTTGTGTGGTGCGTATCTCTGAAACCGCTAGTACTAGAGTCACCAAACTTCACAGGAATGTTGATCAGTATGAGTTGTTGTGCACCTATGATTTTTTAATTGTCTCCCCTGATAATTCTTGCGTTACTGCCCCTGATATAAACACTTAAATTCATACAAACTTTGTGTTTCGCATATCTCTGAAACCAATACGACTAGAGACATCAAACTTCACAGGATTGTTCACTAGCATGAATTGTTTTGCTCTTGGTTTTTTTAATTGTCTCCCCCTGTTAACTTTGGAGTTACTGCCCCTGATTACTTAAAATTAGACAAACTTTACTCAGTGTCATGCATATCTCTGAAACCAATAGGGCTAGAGTCACCAAACTTCACAGTAATGTTGACCAGCATGAGTTGTTGTGCACCTGGGATTTTTTTAATTGTCTCCCCTTGATAACGTTGGAGTTATTGCTCCTGATATGATTATTTAAAATTAGAGAAACTTTGTGTCATGCATATCTTTAAAACCACTAGGACTAGAGTCACCAATCTTCACAGGAATGTTCACCAGCATGCGTGTTGTGCATCTGAGATTTTTAATTATCTCTCCCTGATAACTTTAGAGTTACTGCCTCTTATGACTTTAAATAAGAGAAACTTTACTTTGTGTCGTGTGTATCTCTGAAACCACTAGTACTAGAGTCTCCAAACTTCACAGGACCCCTTTAGAATTACATGTACTTCACTGGTGTCGATGATAACTCGGTTTGTATGCGGGATGCATACATGTATAGGCTTATTATCATTAGGGAATTTCTGGTTTGCAGTGCATAGGTACATGCCTGGCCCCTAAATGATAAGAGGGAGGGTTGTAATGGTCGGCCTATGCAACAGCCTTTCTGTTGGGTTAACCCTTTAGCAACAGGTCTGGGGTTCGAATCCTTGTAGAAGCCAGTAACTTAATTTCCCCCTTAGAATTACTTCATGTGTGGCTATCTATCTGTCTATCAATCTATCTGCCTCTCTATCTATATGTATATCTGTCTGTCGATCAGTCTGTCTATTGATCTCTCTCCCTGCATGCATGCCAGTCTGTCTATTGGATCCGTCCGTATATTTATTTTCTTTCTATGTACGTCATTTGGCCTTTTGCCCTACTTTATGCATTTTCTAGTTCTCCCTAATCTCATTTAAATTCTCTTTTAAGAAAATGGCTTTGTCTAGCAAGAAGTTGTATCGTATGGCAAATTACCTGTACGCGTACACGTTATCTGATTTCGAAACATGATTTTGAAAATTCAGGAATGTGTACGTGCAGACACACGTATACGTACAAGTAAGAAATCAAAACCTCTCTATTTGAAAATGCAATTTTGTCATGAAAAAGTAATGGAAATATTGTTTTTAGTATCAAAAGTTGTATGGATCCTATAAGAGTTATTACCTATAACAAAACAGATAGTCTATAGTTATAGCAGCAACAATTGCTTCTGAACGCTTTCAGTGCCAGCATTGTCGTCTGTTGGATGTTTTGATCTGTTTCAAGTTGTTTGCTCAAATTCGTTATAAAAAGATAACAGTGTATCAAACAGTTTGGACCCTGGTGAGATACTGAGTCACATGGTGTCTCATCTGGATATATAGACTGGACCCTCGTCACGTTCGTGAGACACCGAGTCACGTGACATCTCATCCAGATACGAACTGTTTCGATCCTGTAGGGACACCGAGACACTTGGCATCTCATCTGATCTGAGTAACTTAGCATCTCATCTGGATACAGTTTGCATACTGAATCAAAGACCTGTCTTTATGGCGTTGAATTGGTTAATTAATCGATATTAAAACAGTTCATTTCATCCACTCATTATATAATGATTATGTTCAAAGTGCAGGAAGAGTGTCGAAACATTTTAAATCTGATGAAGTACCAACATACAAAACTAGATCTAGACAGTTTTGAAAGTTCAGTACAGGTTTTACAGAGAGAAAGAAGTTACATTTGTTTTGCACCAGTCCTATGATTAACTCACAAAATATGTGTATTATTGTAGTTGAGGGACAAAACAATAGATGTCACCCTCAACAGGGAAGTGGTCGTCTTGACCACAAAGATGCAGGCTGTAGAGGCAGAGCTGGCCAGCCTTGAGGGTAAATGTAAAGGCTACGAAAACGATCTGACTACACTTTCAGGAGATTTACACTCTTTGGATAAAGAATACAGATCGACAAAGGATGAGATTGATCAGGTATTATAAGCATCAAAAGGGTACATGTATTTGAAAGCTTCATGTTCACATTTGATTAGATTTGATATGGAAAAGCAAATCCAATAGGCACTGTTTTTTACAGGGTTCCCTCGGTCAGGGAAAAGTCAAGAAAAAGTGAAACAACTTCAGGATTAGGGGACATTCAGGGATTTTTAGCTCACCTGGCACAAAGTGCCAAGTAGAGTTATTGTGATGATTCTATGACCGTCGTGCGTATGTGCGTCTTGCGGGCGTCAACAATTTTCTTCATCTTCTTCTCTGGAAACACAAAGCCTAGAGCTTTGATATTTTGTATGTAGCATGATCTAATCGTCCTCTACAAAAAATGTTCAAATCATGACACCCCCGTGCCAAAACTGGCCCCGCCCTGGGGGATTGACAGTTTTTCATAGGAAAATCTTCTCTGAAACTGTTAAGCATAGACCTTTGATATTTGGTATGTAGCATCATCTAATGTTCTTCTACAAATATTGTTCATATTATGACCCCTTATCAATAACTACAGCAAGCTTGGCAGTGGGTGTTATGCCATTGACCCATCAGTACAGTAGAAATTGTGTCTAGAGAAACATTCATTTTAGATTGAGAAAATTCGGTGGTTAAATTATTTTTGAAAGTTGTTTTAGCTTTCTGTAACAGTTACGTATTCTTTAGATCAGAATCCAAACTGTGTGTTAATTTCAGTCAAGTCATGCTCAGCAGTGATAGGGTAGACACTGATTTCTGTCATCTGCTAGAAATGCTGTCTGCTGAAAAACTAACATTGTCAATTTGTTAGTATATCACTATAACTCTATAATAAGAGCTATATTAGTGGGCCAATGCCCCTTTTTTGATTGGAAATTTTTTAAAAATCCTTTCCGAAACTGAAAGACTTGGACCTTTGATATTTGGTATGTAGCATCCTTTAATGGTTCTTTTCCAATAGTACTGTTCAAATTATGACACCTTGGAAAAAAAGGCCTGGCCCCAGATTACATGAATTCATTGTAAATAAAGGGACATCATAACCCTCTTGTTTCCGTGTTTTGGACAGGAACATTTGCAAATAGGCCGGAAAAGTCAGGGAAAGTTAATTTCTATAATTTGTCTTAGCTTCCTATGCCCCGATTTGAAGACTGAACTCATCAGTATTGCTGTTGCCCTTTAACAGAAAATCTGAAGTTGCGCACTATTTAGTTAATGACAATTTTAGCTCTTTTTGATTGCCCATTGACCGGTCGGCTATCTGTCCATCCGTCAGCAAATGTTTTAAACGACATCTCCTTTGAGGCAGAATGTAACCAAACTTTATGGAGATGATCTTTGTATCATGCTCTATAAAAGGTGTTAAAAGAATCCGGATCCCTGTAGAGCTATGACTGCCATGGCAACCAAACGGAAATTCTTTTAATAGATAGAAATAGTATTTCTGTGACCATCTACCCCCTGGTACCCAACTAGTCATGTTTGTATACGCTCATTTGAAAAAACAGGACATATTATGGAATGGCCCTGTCTGTCCGTCGGACTGTCTGTCTGTCTGTCTGTCTGTAACATCTCTAACTCAAGTTCTGCTTGGTGGATCCTTCTCAAATTTAACCACAATGTTTATCTGGACATGCTACAGTAACCTGTCCAGTCCCGGTATGTATATCCAAGGTCAAGGTCACACGAATTCAATTGGACATGGAATTTGGTTAAGTATTTGCATTTGGGCAAATATGTTAAATGTTTATAACTCAAGTTCTGCAAGTCCACTTATTTACATAACCCTTTGAAATAAAGCCTTGAAACTTTGAACATCGCACATTTGGTCTTAGAATTAGCATTTAGCAAATTATTAATATGTTAACCTCAGTTTATGTTGAACAGAGCCTCGACGGGCGTATATTGTACCCACTTGCATTTTTTTAGCTCACCTGAGCCAAAGGCTCAGGTGAGTTATTGTGACCGCGATCCGTCCGTCGTCCGGCGTCCGGTGTCCGGCGTCCGGTGTCCGGCGTCCGGCGTCCGGCGTCCGTCGTCCGTCCACATTTTCAAACGACATCTCCTCTGAAACTACTGACCCGAATTTAACCAAAATTTGTCAGAAGCAACAGTGGTTAGGGGGAACGAAATATTGTTCACATTATGACCCCCGGGCCAAAAATGGCCCCGCCCTAGGGCTTATCAGTTTGTCATAGGAATATCTTTAAAAAATCTTCTTCTCTGAAACTGTAAGGCCTAGACTTTAGATATTTGGCATGTAGCATGATCTTATGGTCCTCTACAAAGATTGTCCAAATTATGACCCCCGGGCCAAAAATGGCCCCGCCCAAGGGCTTATCAGTTTTTCATAGGAAAATCTTTAAAAATCTTCTTCTCTGAAACTGTAAGGCCTAGACCTTTGCTATTTGGTATGTAGCATGATCTAATGGTCTTCTACAAAGATTGTTCAAATTATGACCCCCGGGCCAAAAATGGCCCCGCCCTAGGGCTTATCAGTTTTTCATAGGAAAATCTTTAAAAATCTTCTTCTCTGAAACTGTAAGGCCTAGACTTTTGATATTTGGTATGTAGCATGATCTTATGGTCCTCTACAAAGATTGTTCAAATTATGACCCCCGGGCCAAAAATGGCCCGCCCAAGGGCTTATCAGTTTTTCATAGGAAAATCTTTAAAAATCTTCTTCTCTGAAACTGTAAGGCCTAGACCTTTAATATTTGGTATGTAGCGTGATCTAATGGTCCTCTACAAAGATTGTTCAAATTATGACCCCTGGGCCAAAAATGGCCCCGCCCAAGGGCTTATCAGTTTTTCATAGGAAAATCTTTTCTCTGAAACTGTAAGGCCTAGACCTTTGATATTTGGCATGTAGCATGGTCTAATGGTCCTCTACAAAGATTGTTCAAATTATGACCCTGGGCTGAAAATGGCCCCGCCCAAGGGCTTATCAGTTTTTCATAGGAAAATCTTTAAAAATCTTTTTGTCTGAAACTGTTAGGCCTATACCTTTGATATTTGGAATGTAGCATGATGTAATGGTCCTCTACAAATATTGTTCAAATTATGACCCCTGGGCCAAAAATGGCCCCGCCCAAGGGCTTATCAGTTTTTCAATAGGAAAATCTTTAAAAATCTTCTGAAACTGTAAGGCCTAGACCTTTGATGTTTGGTATGTAACATGATAAAATGGTCCTATACAAATATGTAGCTTGGCTTGTGGTCCTCTGCCAAGAATGTTCAACTTACGACCCCGGCCTCTGGGCAAAACTTGGCCCTGCCTTGGGGCTTATCAGTTTTTCATGGGAAAACTATGAAATATTATTTTTCTCTGAAACCATCAGGCTTAGACCTTTAATTAATGGCATACTGCCTTGTTGTTCTCCACCAATGTTGTACAAATGATGACTTCTTGGTCAAAAATGGCCCCGCCCCTTGGGTTATCTCAGGTGAGCACTTCAGGGCCTCATGGCCCTCTTGTATATAAAACAAATAATTTAACATTTCTTGTTAAAATATCTTTTTATATAAAAACATGGCCACCAGGAGTTATGGCTAGATTTCCTAATATATATAACTATATAGAAAATCTTTAAAAATATTCTCCAAAACCAGTTGTCCAATTTAGATGGCATTTGATAGGAATAGTTGCCTGGTGTGGATCCTGTACTAAAATTGTAAAAATCATGTTCATATCTAAAAAAAAACATGGTTGCCAGTCGGGATTATATTTCCTTATATAAATATATAGAACAACTTTAAAAATATTCTCCAAAGCTGATGGTTAAATTTGAATAGTCTTTGGTAGGAATAGTCACCTGATGACCCTTTATCAATATTGTTAAAATGTATACAGAAACCTTTATTTTTTTTCTCCAAATGCATTCATCAGTCTGTGGTATATAATATTACTTAAATGCATTCATATCGAGGAATAGAACATCAGCTCCCAATTTTGTACCGTGTTCGTTAGTGGAATGGTATAACTTTAATATGACTGCAAAGTAAAACACAAAGCTATCTAGAGATTTGTTTTTTGTCACAAAAACAGATGTTTCCCCATCCGATCCTCTTTCCAATACACAAGTGTAATGTCTGTAACTCCAAACTTATCAGGGTTTAATTTTTAAGTCATCAGGGGCAATAACTCCAACGTTGTCAGGGGGAGACAATTCAAAAACCACAGGTACACAACAATACATGCTGGTCAACATTCCTGTGAAGTTTGGTGACTCTAGTACACTGGAGACCCGTTACAACGCGGGTCTGGGGGGACATAAAATTCAACCCGCGTTATATACGGAACCGCGTTGTATCGAGGGTTTTTTTATCTGGGTACTTACATAATTCCCCATCTTCCTAAATTAAACTAATTTCGAACGAAAGTGACTTGTTTACTTTGTTTCCCCACCCACTCACATAGCTCTTTCAAATTCTGTTAGCAAACAGAGTAGACCCTGATAGGAGCCGTCTGATCTGGGTCTACTCTGTTTGCAAATGCGTGAAAACACGTTTGTATGAGGGAAAGGGTTATACAAAATTACAAATAAATTCGTGTATGTTTTCAAGCAACCAAGTACATTTCATAATACAAGCCTGTTGAAGGGATGTAATTGCCTCTGGGCCTGTCAAACCCCTAATCCGATTAAACCTGCTGTGTAAAACAATAAACATGGCTGTCACTGTTTTCAGAAAATGAAAGGTCACATGTGATGTCGCGTGTGATTTGTTGGGGTTTTAAATTTCATTTGATTGGTCAAAGGGTACACACCCTTTTCTGTATTAGCACTAGTGATTTCAGAGATACATGTGACACAAAGTAAAGTTTCTCTTATTTTAAGTCATAAGGGGCAGTAACTCCAAAGTTATCAGGGGAAACAATTAAAAAACCCAGATGCACAACAACTATGCTGGTGAACATTCCTGTGAAGTTTGGTGACTAGCCCTACTGGTTTCAGAGATAGGTACAGCACAAAGTTTCTCTAATTTTAAGTTATCATATCAGGGGCAATAACTCAACAATTATCAGGGGAGACAATTCAAAACACCCAGGCACACAACTCATGCTGGTCAAAATTCATGTGAAGTTCGGTGACTAGCCCTAGTGGTTTTAAAGATATGAATGACACAAAGTTTCTCTAATTTTAAGTAATCATAACAGGAGCAATAACTCCAAAGCCATCAGGGGAGACAATTCAAAAATCTCCGGTGCACAACAACTCTTGCTGGTGAACATTCCTGTGAAGTTTGGTGACTCTAGCCTTAGTGGTTTCAGAGATATGCAAGACATTAAGTAAAGGTTGTCTAATTTTAAGTCATCAGGGGCAGTAACTCCAAAGTTAACAGGGGGAGACAATTCAATAACCCCAACTGCAAAGCAACTCATGCTAGTGAACAATCCTGTGAAGTTGGTGACTCTAGCCCTACTGATTTCAGAGATATGCGCAACACAAGGTTTGTATGAATTTAAGTGTACATATCAGGGGCAATAACTCAAGAATTATCAGGAGAGACAATTAAAAAAACCTAGGTGCGCAATAAATCATGCAGGTGAACATTCCTGTGAAGTTTGGTGACTTTAGTACTAGTGGTTTCAGAGATACGTGCAACACAAAGTTTTTCTAATTTTAAGTCATTAGGGGCAATAACTCCAAATTTATCAGCAAAAAAAACCTAGGTGCACAACTCATGCTAGTCAACATTCCTGTGAAGTTTGGTGACTCTAGCCCAACTGGTTTCAGAGATACGCACGACACAAGTTTATGACGGACAGAAATACAGACGGAAGGACAGACAGACGACTCTGGCAAAAACAATATGTCTCCCCATAAATGGGAGAGACATAATAATAACAGTGGGAGAGGGAGAATCGGGGTGTTGGAAATGACCATTTCAGTCAACTAAAGTCTCGACACAGTGTACAGGTGATTGAGACTTCAATTTCTATCATACCACAATGATCATTCATTGAAACCATTTACTGGATGAAATTCTACCATGGCAGAAATTGTAGAAATGGGTCATATCTGATGAGCAAACTGAGCAGACCAAGATCAGATGACTCATGCAGGCGCTGTTGGATCTGATTTTGATCTTCCCTTTTTGCAAAGGTACAAAAATGTGTCTCAACATGTACAGCTTTAAGCTAGTCTGCTTGTTAGACAGTCCTCTTGAAAACATGTTCATTAAAAATTCTGAAGGGTGGTGATCCCCCGAAAGCAAAAATTGCAACACAAAAAGAGAAAATTGCAGACTCGGTTTTATTGAGTCAGTTCATGAGCAGTAATTGAAAGTGCAACACTGCTCACGCCCCCTAGCACCGGCTTAAGCGTTATTCAATTTTCAGAACAAGAAGTACTGAAATTCATGATCTCGAAGGATCAGAAGGTATAACAACACTGAGAATGAAGTACGGGGCGACGTTTTACGGCACACAAGCACTTAACACCTGCTGTTGTGAAGAAACATGTTTTCACATATATAATAGAGCATGTAGAAACAAAAGGTATTCAAATACATTTAATCAACATGAAATTCTTGTTGACTGAATGGTGATATTTACCAGACTGGAAATATTTCAAAAGAACCAGATATAGATATTTTTCAATTTTTTCTATACGAAAACGCAAATCTCGATCACATGGCATTCGCAAAAATGGTAATATTAAACGAAAATCTCGTTTGAAAATGACTCTTCTTGATCTACATACTTTACGTCTAACTTCTGGCAAACATGCCATGCTTTCTAGACTTTCCTCCTTATCTATATGTTCATTAAAAGAAATTGACGAGCAAACCGATAAAATTATTTTAAGATCAGATCCTCTCATAGGAACGGTTAGTTTGATACAAAGCTTTACTCTACATGTTCTCAGACCGCACATTGACAAATTATCTGAACACCAAAGATTCTTCTTGAAAATTCCTTTTATTAATAAAGGTATTGATTTTATTTACCTCCAAAGTATTTTTAGAGACAAAAATGTAATTGACACTATTCCTAAATACTTTAAAAATACAGAACCACCTATCATCTGCTACAAATATAACAAACCCATCAGAAATACAATTTTCAACTATAATAAAATTGTGGCCGACCTTAATATTAATGATAATATTCCTGATAATTGAGATTGCGCCACCTCAAAATTTTGCTATTCTCCGGCTGGTCATGTGATTACTGGTATTTTTGAGATAATTATAGATAAACGTTTACGATCTCTTTTGAATAAAGGTCCCAAATATAGAATACCATCCATGATAGATTTTAGCTCTTGTCGAGTTCAGATTGCGGAGGCTTTACAAAATGTTAGTATTAAATGGTGTCGAAGAGAACATGTTGAGTCTAATGCTCTTTCTAGTTGGAAAAACTAATTTTTGATATTATTGATAAATGCATTTCCTTTTATAGCTCTAATAAACACCTTCTTCCACCTAAACCTAGAATTTCTTTTAGACATCTTAAATGGGGTTTACAGGATTTCCATTCAAAATACGTTTTTGTTCCTGCTGATAAGGCATCGAATAATGTGATTATTATTTGATGATTACCTGATATCGATGTCTTGAAGCAGGAAAGTATTAATACCAAGTCATACATTTCAGTTACTACTGACGAAAAGACCATCGTTTCAGACCATGTCAAAAAGTGTGAACAACTTGGAACCAATATTAAAATTACACAACATAAACTTCCTACAATGTATTGGTTACCAAAACTACATAAAAAACCATATAAAGCGCGTTCCATTGCAAATTCTAGTTCATGTACAACTACTAAATTGTCTATACTTTTGACTTCTTGTTTAACGAAGGTAAAGGCACATGTAAGGTTCCACTGTGATAAGACTTATGAAAATTCTGGAATAAGTCTCTTCTGGTCTATTAAGAACTCTTCAGTAGTCTTAAACAAACTTAAGAACAAAAGGTATCTTGCATCCACTGTAAGCACGTGCGATTTTTCTACTCTGTACACAACTCTTCCTGATATTTGAATTAAGGATAAGCTTACTAACTTAATCCAGAAAGTATTTGCCCAGGAAAAACATCATGCTTGGCATGTTATGCTGAAAAAGCTTTCTTTACTGACGAGCAAATGAAATATTACACCAATTGGACTTGCTCAGAAGTTTGCGAATCACTAGCCTTTCTTTTGGATAACATATTTGTACGTTATGGGAATGCTATATACCGTCAGGTAATTGGTATTCCCATGGGTACTAATTGTGCACCACTTGTCGCAGATTTGTTTTTGTACTGCTATGAGAGAGATTTCATGTTGCGTTTGAATCCTCAATCACAAGAAGATGTTATAAAAGCCTTCAATGAAACTTGTCGATATTTGGAAGATATTTTTAACTTAGATAACCCTGTTCTGATTCCTACAATTTATCCTAAAGAACTCAAATTGAATAAAGCTAACTCGTCCGACAATTATGCAGGGTTTCTTGTTCTAGACCTTAATATTGATAATGGAATTATTTCTTCTAAAACATATGACAAAAGAGATGATTTTGATTTTAATATTGTTTATTTTCCTCATCTTGACGGGGATGTTCCCCGTGCTCCATCTTACGGGGTTTATATATCTGAACTTATTCGTTTTGCTAGAGTTTGTTCATCTATTGACGATTTTAACAGTCCAAATCTCATTTTAGCTGAAAAACTGCTTAGGCAAGGATATAGATACCATAAACTAAGAAAAACTTTTTCTAAATTTTACTATCGAAATCTCTCTCTTATTTACAAGTACCAATCTAATCTCAAGGAGCTTCTGCGACACGGTGTGTCACATCCTGAATTTTATTGTGATGTGATTTACAAACTTCGTAAAAGTATTGGACATCCCCATTTGCTCACTTTGTTCATCAAATGTGTTAAACAATTCATTAAAAAGGGATATAATCCTGTAGTACTACAACATAATGCATGTTTGGTTGTCAACTCTTTTACAGTTGGCAATCACGCTGGCCTCTTTGCATGTACGCCGACAAGAAAGGTTTAGTACTCTATGAAGGCAACCTCTTAAATCCAGAAATGGAAGGAGAACGTCGGATATCTGTACTATTTCATTTTTGTCGTACCCTTTATTACTTTTCTACAGTTACTCTGTTTGCAGCTGAATCATTGAGTACACTAGCGATAGGTGGATACAGTTTGTTCACTGAAATGTTTTCGTTATACATGCACTTTGCCACTGTATTTGTCGTCGCGGTTGTTGTAGATTAGTCGGAGAGGGGATACGTTTATTTACACTGTTTGTCTTTTAGGGTGGGGATGGAATAAGTGTGAGGTTGGGCGCCCATAAACCGGTTTAACCCCCAGTGACTTTTGTCACTGACTGTTCCAATGCGGTGCTTCCATCTTCCCCTATTGTGTGTTTGTTTTGTCTTTGTGCGTCTGTTGTTGTTTTTATAGTTATGTACATTTTGTTTTTATAGTTATGTACATTTGCTGTTTCCTTGTGTTGCTGTGCGGGCGACTGTTTGTTCTGTATGTGGTGTTTCCTGTATGACTCATTTTTGTACTTTTAATGTATTAAACGTGCTAAAATTGTTGTGATTTGCTATCCATTGAAAACACCTATTCAGCCAGAAGATATATCTTGTTATATTATACAGTGACTACTCATACAAATGTACTTTGGTTCCCAAATTTTCCATCTTGCAGTTTCACTATTATCAGATGTATGTTGTTAGTTGAAATATTGTATCGACAGCTAATTTATTTGCAGTTGAAATCAGCAAAGGACAGTTTCGAAGAATTTCTGCAGAAAAACGATCTTCTTGGTGATGTTGCCAGACTATCAAAAAGCTTAAAAGAGTATGGTGAAAAATTGAATCTTCATGATGAAAAATTAGGCCAACAGGACGAAAGACTAGGTCGGCATGATGAAAGAATAGGTCAGCAGGATGAAAGAATAGGTCAACATGATGAAAGACTAGGTCAGCATGGTGAACAACTAGGTCAACAGGATGAAAGACTAGGTCAGCATGATGAAAGAATAGGTCAGCATGGTGAACAACTAGGTCAACAGAATGAAAGACTAGGTCAGCATGATGAAAGACTAGGTCAGCATGGGGAACAACTAGGTCAACATGATGAAAGACTAGGTCAGCATGATGAAAGACTAGGTCAGCATGGTGAACAACTAGGTCAGCATGGTGAACAACTAGGTCAGCATGGTGAACAACTAGGTCAGCATGATGAAAGACTAGGTCAGCATGGTGAACAACTAGGTCAACATGATGACAGACTAGGTCAGTATGGTGAACAACTAGGTCAACATGATGAAAGACTAGGTCAGCATGGCGAAAGACTAGGTCAGCATGGTGAACAACTAGGTCAACAGGTTGAACAACTAGGTCAGCAGGCTCAAAAGATGGATCAACATGGTCAAAGAATAAACGACCAAGATCAGAGACTTTCCAAAATTGAAGAAACCATGAAGGTTAGTACATATGGACGTTAAACACAGTGAAATCTACAATTAGAAAACTACCTCGGTAGTATAAAATCTTGCTCAAGTGAAGACACAATGCTTTATGACTGCCTTTCGCTGCCACATTTTGTCGTCTGCAAACTTTGTCGTCTGCTACAATTTTTGTAATGCTCAGGGTGAGCTTAAGTGATCATCTGATGCCCGTTGTTCGTTGTCAGTCGTCTGCACTTTGAACCTTTTAAAAGTCCTCTTCTCTGAATTTTCAGGGTTCTCAGCTTTCGTCTTTGGCACATATCATCATCTGTAGGTCCTTTACAAAGTGTATATAAATTATTTCAATGGGTTAAAAGTTGGCCCTGCCCCAGGGGTGCCTTGTTTTCTATAGAAACATATAGTAAAAGCTTTGAAAATCTTCTGAAACTTGAAGATCCGAGTTTTGATATTAGGCACATAGCATCGTCAGTAGATACTCAGCAAAAGTGATATAAATTATGCCACTGGGATCAAAATTGGCCCAGCTGCAGTGGTGGCCAATTGTCTATAGAAGCATTTAGTGAAAACTTGGAAAGTCTTTTCCTCTGAAACTGAGAGATTCTCAGCATTTATCTTTGGCACGTAGCATCATGTTTAGGTCCTATATATACAAAAGTCTACAGGAACATTTAGTGAAAAGTTTGAAAATCTCCTGAAACTGGAAGATTATCAGCTTTCATATTTGGCATATAGCACCATGTTCATGTGCTCTACAAAATATGTATGAATTGTGCCCCTGAGATAAAATGAAGTCCCCCACAGCGCTAGCAAGTTTTCTATAGAAACATGTAGTGAAAACTGAAAATCTCCTGAAACTGAACAGTTCTCAGCTTTCATATTTGGCACATAACGTAAATTTCAGGTCTTATATATATATATATATTAAAATATATACAAATTATAATCATCTTATAATTTCATTTACATTATATATTCGTCTCTAAATGACCATCTTTTTCGATTTGACGTAAAACATCATTCATTCATTCGTTAAAACTTGACAATGACCTTGTAGCTTACCAAGTCTCAGATTGATTAGATTTTGACTACGTTAAATCTGGATTTATGGGTGGATTTAATTGTCTGATTGCAGACTCGGTGTTATTGAAACTGTTCATGAGTAGTACTTAAAGGTCAAGTAAACAGATTGGGTTTTCGTCAGATTCTGATAGTATACAGTTAGTTAAACACCAAGCTTTAGAAAATTCTTACCGTTTTTATCTAGTTTTGATTTAAATCGAGTTTTTATTGTACCGCGAACCGTGTATTTTGAAAAACGATAATGCTTATCTCCCTTGCGTGACGTCACTTGTGATGCTCGCCAGTCAGGGATCCCATTGAGAGGAAGGAATGTACACAGAAACTTTAACCTTTTCCTTTAATTTAGCGCCTCTGCAAACAAAGTAGATCCAGATCAGAGCCTACAGGAACCGTCTAATTAGGGTCTGTTCTGTTTGCTTACAAAATTAGATCAAATCCGAATCCTAAGTTTCTATAAATACCCAAATTATTTTCACACTTTTCCAGACATTACGCCCATGGATAATCTATAGAAAGTGACACTTTATCGAGTAGGGGAAACTATTTATGGGATGTGATGTTTTTTTTAGGTGTGAAATACAACGATACTTAAAATTAAACACATATTTTTTAATTTTGTTAATCTTAAACCTTCTCTTGCCTTTTACCCATGTCCTGTTGTATAATTACATATAGCTTCACTGTGTACACGCATTTCGCTGTGCAATCACTGCTGTAAATCAACTTGTAAATAGTGCAGACCAAGATGAGACAGCTCCTGCAGGTTTTCACTATTTACAGGTATATTGACGTGAATAGCAAGCGAATGGTTAAAACTTACTTTACCTGTCAGTGAATTAACACTATTCATAACTATAATTTAAAAAGAGGATGAGGTTAGAACCAAGACCATTAGCAAATAGTGTAGATTCAGATCAGAGGGACCATTTGGGTCCAAACAACTTTTAGACAGAACCAGACAACTTTAGATGAATTTCATATTTAGGCAAATTGGGTTCAGATGAAATGGGACGCTCTCGTTAAGTAACATAATACTATGTATAAATGTACGTACTTTAGAAGAAAAAAAAGAAATTCCACCAAAATGCTGAAAAATTAAAATTATTTATTTATTTATTTTACTTTAATATTTGCTGTACCAAAAATGATGCATTACTTTCGGGAAAATCGAGTATAGGTTGAACTACCAAAATATGTATTTTGTTGGGAAAATGAAAAAAAGGTGGATCTTGATAAGAAATGGTTGTCAAGTCTTGAAGAATGACTATTTTTTTTAAATATATCCATGTTTCTAAAGCTTGTGAATTATGTTTAAATGACTGGACCCACTACAAATAAAAATGTATATAAAAAATATGATCAATACATTAAAACTGTTACTACATTTTTCTTTATCATAATTTTACAGTATACTCGTATGTGCAATTTAATTATGGTTTGTATTACATGTATATGGAAACAACAGTAAACATAGCCATTAGAATTTCTCTATGCATGTATGAATGAATGTGTTAAATGGCCTTAGGCCATATTCTACTAAGCCATATTACACACGAAATGCCCCATGCAGGGTCAGTCTCCAGATGTCAGTTATCATAGTGGCCTTTTGTCAAATACGCAACAGGGGACAATGATTATTGCAAGGCCATAAAACCCGCTTCCTGTATATTACGTATTGTTGCATTCCTTTATGTAGCTTTGGTAACTTGTCAAAAGAATCATTGTGGTCATGGCGCCTCAAAGTTAGTTTTGGGCAAAATGTAGGTAATTAACAGTAAAACTATAATTATAAAATGCATCCAATGAAAAATGACTTTTTTCCTATGGATTTATGGTCAAAATTGTCCATTTCAAAAATTGCAAAAGGATCATATTTATGATAAAATATTCCCCTGATGAAAAAATATGTGTCAGTAAATCACTTCACGAATATAAACCCTTCATTCCACGGGCCTGTTTATGCCAATGCAAACATAGTAGACCCAGATCAAACGCATTGAAACAAATTTACAAACAGAGTAGATCAAGATCAGACAGCTTCTGATCAGGTTCTTGTCGATTTGCTTATGAAATAATATACCGGTAGGTCTGGTTGTACAATTACTGCCATAGCATGTGCTCATATATCATTAACTCTCCATGAAATCATTATTTCTTATACGAATTTTCATGAAGAGATCTGAAGTTTTTTTTCACAATGTTAATTTTTCAAATAAATCATTGGCTCTGACAGATCAATTAGGATTAAATCAACAAAATTTCGCAAGCAAACAGAGCAGAACCTGATCAGACAGCTCTTACAGGAATTGTCCGATCTGGATCTACCCTATTTGCAAAGCCGTTGGGAAATTGATTTTAAAGCAAATTAGGTGTCTGCTGCCAGCAGTGCTAAATCGTGTTTATTAAAAAAATATTCTTAAGAATATTTATTTCATGACCTCATGAATATTCATTAAAGGGATAACAGAGACGCTAGACAACCCTGGTCGAATCTAAAGACATAAGTGTTCGGACTAAACAATGGAGCATATCCTGATCAGTCAGTTCCTGCGTGATTTGGGTTTACGCTGTTAACAAAACGTTTGTATAGAATAATTTTCCACGAAGAAAAAGCCCATTAACCTACAGTGCTAAACCTAAGTCACACTTATAAGAGAATGTAGCATATATATCCTTTTTCATAATTGTAGACCCAAGTCATCCACTGCATCTCTAGTATAAATTTCACGGAAAACGGCCATCGAGACAAAATGTAAATCACATCACATTTTCTTGAACTTCTCGTCTTTTTGGTAATGTAAATAATCTTATTTAGTCCTGTTGGATTAGGAGCTACACCCATAGGCAGGGATACGCTCATAGGCAGCACAAATTGCCATTTTAGCACTCAAAACGAAGCAGAAGTTCATTATGTGCGATTCTTTTCTATACGATATCTAGTTCGACATTTATAGCGAATGTCACAAGTGACGTCATCACAAGGGAGATAAGCGAACGACCAAAATAAGCCAGTGCTTACTTATCGGTGATATATGACACCTGCTGTGTGCGATATGACTGTATTTTTTTGTGTTTTCGAAACTTCGTCGTACAAGGTACCCATTTGTCAAATATTTACGAAAAAGTGTCCCACCTGTTTACTTGACCTTTAAAAGTGCACTAGTATACTCACGCCACCTAGCACCAACTTAAGCAGTATACAATTTGTTAGAACTATTAACATTAAAACTAATGGTCCCAAAGGACCAGAAAATATAACAACACTGGGAATGAAGTACAGGGTGAATTTATACTGTATCGCACAAGCACCTTACACCTGCTTTTGTGAAGTGCATATATTCTGAAAGTGGGAGATCCTTCAACAGCAAATGTAGCAATGTGAAAAGGGAAAATTGCAGACTCGGTTTTATTGTCTGTTCATGAGTAGTAATCGAAATTGCAACACTTCTCACGCCCCCTAGCACCGGCCTAATCAGTATTCAATTCGTCAGAACTAATAACCAGAAAATATAATACTGAGAATGAAGTACTGCTGCATATGTAGGTCGCAGGAGCAAAAATAGATTTTAAATAACAAATTTCTTTAATAGCCTCTTTTCGTAAGCCGCTCAATCAATTTCCAACAAATGTCACAGAAAAGTGGTCCTTTAGCAAATTTATATAAATTGATATGATTGGCTATACAGTATAAGAATGTCATGTGACTTTAAAAATATTTAAATGAAAATTCTCTCTTTAACTGAATGGAATTTGATACAATTGCATAGGAATGATCCTTAGATGGTCCTCTGTCAAATTCAGATTCACTGGCTTGAACCCTTTTGACAGTTGTACTGGAAAATATCAGACCACATGGCCTATTACCCTTCGCTTGCTATTCACATCAATATACCTACCTTTAAATAGTGATGACCCAGATGACACAGCTCCTGTAGGAACTGTCTCATCAGAGTCTGCACTATTTACAAGTTGATTGTGCAACCATTGCACTCCACAGCAGTAATTGACCAGCGAAATACTTGTACACAGTGAAGATATGTGTACAGGGTTGCCACGTTTCTGGGAAAAAAATTTCAAGGTCAGGGACTTTTGAGAACTGTCAGGGAAATTTGAAAATATGAAAATATCGGTACAGTAAAACCCCAAACTTTCGGACCCCGTAATACTTGTTAACTACCTTTAATTCGAACTAATTCTACTGTCCCAACTCCCTCCTTCTTAAATTCTATATGTTCGACCTCGGATAATTCGACCATGCAAAAATCAAACTTTCGAACTCATCTCCCGGTCCGCTGGTTAATAAAACAGTGATAATTCGAACCGTTGTCTTACCTGTATGGATGTGCGTCGAACCGAAGATTCACACCTCACAGGTGACTATCTCAGCTCGCCAATAATTACGTGATTGGTAGACAATGGGTGAAAGTGTGATATTTTATCAAGGTGTTTGTGAAGGTTATTGGGCTATAACACGATCGGAAAGTTAACTGCATCATTAACAATGGCAGAAATAACAGTTGGACGAATATATTTGTTCTCCTCTGTTTTTATCCGTGAATGTTAAACAATTGAGTTAAATTATGGCCCTATATGCAAATCCACATATGAAAACACAAGGAATAGTTTGTCCCCAAGACTGGTCTGTTGCAACCGTTTACGTGACTTAATTTTACCAATTTCGTGTGTTCTCATAGATATTTAAATGGGCTGTAGACCATTGTGTACATAAACCGAGACCATGATGATAGGCCGTTCAGTCCCGGTTTTTAACCATACCAAAATGGCGAGATATGTACATAGCATAGATACGTTCATGGTAGAATCACGAAATTTGGAATAATGGGACGATGTTTTTATAGAATTATGGGTTGCATTTGTATTTTCATTGTATCGCAAAGGCAGCAAAACTGAGTTTTGTTATAGATGTTTTTAGCTCACCAGAGCACAAAGTGCTCAGGGTGAGTTTTTGTGATCGCCTGATGTCCGTCGTCCGTCGTCATGCGGTGTGCGTCGTTCGTCGTCAACAATTTGAACCTTTAAAGTTCTTCTCCTTTGAATCTACAGGGGTCTCTCTTTCATCTTTGGCACATAGCATCATATGTAGGTCATCTACAAAAGTTATATAAATTATACCCCTGGGGTCAAAATTGGCCCTGCACCAGGGGTTTTCAGTTTTCAATAGAAACATTTAGTGAAAACTTTGAACATCATCTCCTCTAAAACTAGAAGGTCCTCAGCTTTCATATTTGGCACATAGCTTCAACTTCAGGACTTCTACAAAAGTTATATAAATTATGCCCCTAGGGTCAAAATTGGTCCCACCCCAGGGATTTCCAGTTTTAAATAGCTGACTGCGTAAACAGCCTATGGGATCACTAGTTATGCATTGGAAAAACTTTAAAAATATTCTTGTCAGAAACTACATGTCCCAGAGCTTAGATATTTGGTGTATAGATTTACTTAGCATAACTTTATGAGTTTTATAAGTATCATAGTTCTGAGGTTAAAATTGGCCCTGCCCTGTGTGTATATACTTCTTTACACCAGAAATTACATTCTAAAGGTTTCTCCTTAATATCACTCTTAGCTGAGACCAGTCAATGGGATTTCTTATATAATCACCCTTAGCCTGATCAGTAGAGTAGAAATTGTGTTTAGACAAATAACACACACTCATTTAAGATTGAGAAAACTGGATAATTCTCAAAATGCAGAACACTCTTAAAGCTTTTTTTTCATACCTATGCCCTGCATTAATCTACAGGTAAAATTAGATCTTATGGCACACCTTTTGTTCTCAATGTTTACAAACACTACAGGTAAATACACTGTATAATGCCCAGGTGGCCGCTATAATAGTTTGTTTCAAATCTGTTTTGTTTTTATTGTTTTATATTTTGAATGGGTAGTTTTGTTTTTTATATGTTTTGATGGGCGTATACATTTTTTATTTTTATTTTTCTCGAGACCTCCGTTACAGGTATGTTTTGTTTACATTTTAAGTAGGTTATGTTGGAGTGCCATAAGATCTAATTTTACCTGTACCAGCTATCAATATAGAGCATATCTGTTGTGAATTTCAGCTTAACTCTTTGCATGCTGGGTAATTTTGTCATCTGCTAAATTGTTGTCTGCAGCATATTCACAAGTTATCCTAACTACACACTTTCTTTCTGAGTTTTTCAGAAGTTCAGTCTCATTGACAAACAGTTCGGATATCAGATCAGGCACCACATTATGTTGGCCCTGATCTTGATCCAAACTGTTTGCATAGGTCATTAGTGGTGGGGGAATCCCACTACACACTTTCTAAGTTTTTCAGAAGTTCAGTCTCATTGACAATCAGTTTGGATATCAGATCAGGCACCACATTATGTTGGCCCTGATCTGGATCCAAACTGTTTGCATAGGTCATTAGTGGTGGGAGAATCCCACTACACACAGAAGTTCAGTCTCATTTACAAACAATTTGGATATCAGATCAGGCCCCACATTATGTGGGGCCTGATCTGGATCCAAACTGTTTGCATAGGTCATTAGTGGTGGGAGAATCCGCCTCTAGCATCTAAAGAATACAAGTTCCAGTGGTCTAATGCTCTATCCATTCTTTCACTACATTCTTTTAGCATCATGTTCAGGTCCTCTACAAAAGTTATATTAATTGTTTCCCTGGGGTCAAAATTGGCACCGCCCCTGGGGTGTTAAGTTTTTTCAATAGAAACATAGTGAAAACTTTGAAAATCTTCTCCTCTGATTGTCTGGTGAGCGATGTCAGGGCCATTCTGGCCCTCTTGTTAAATTCATTTTCGAAATGAAAATATTTTTTCACAAACTCACGTTCGAACAATTTCTGTACCATTTGCTACCAAAAGAATATGAGACTCTGATCTTTCCAACCACCCTTAATTCAGGGGTGTAAAATTCCACTCGCCAATGCGAGTAGGTTTTGAGTCAGTCGAGTGCTTTAAAACATATGCTCGCCCCAAAGGGCGAGTGGATTTTTGGATCTGACATTTTCCCAATTGATAACCTTGAGTAAAATACCTTAAATTGCAAATTAAACCGCCCGAAAAGTCTTTGCAAATGTCAGATTGATGACAGAATTTCTACTCTGTCTCACACTTAATAATACCTACAAAGAATTTAGAGGCATTCCGATTTAAGCGCACCTGTTACCTAGCGAGACATATTCGGCCCAAGTAGAAATGTTTCGCCCAAAGGAAGTTTATTTGTGTTAAATATTTCAAGTGGTCGTTCAAATACTCAATCGTTTTAAGAAATTAAAATATACATAACAGCTTTATATCGTTTTTGAGTACAATAATCCGTTAAATTGTGAAAAATTATTGATTTAAACTTTCGACGCGTTCGTACCTAATTAAAACGAGTAAAAATTTAAGAGGCCGAAAAAACGGAAGCACCGTAAGATTTACCCACAATATGTCAAAATGTCTAAACAAACAAGCTTTCATTCGTTCTCCGGTGGGGAAGCATGGGTTGGAGATGATGACAAAAAAAGGAAAAAGAAAGAGAAAAGACAGAAAGAACCATAGAAATAGTATGATAAATTACGAGATCAAGAAAAATGGTTTAGTGAGTTTTAACGGGCTAAGGGGAGTATGGTGGTTTCGTCAAACTACCGGTTCGTCACACTGGACTTTATGAAAAAAATGCGTTCGTCAAACTGGCAATAGTATAGTATTATAGGCTAGCGTAGGGTGTGTTAATTACAGTCATTAGGTTCATACCTAAAAGCAATTGATGTGTTTATGCCACGTTCTGATGACTGTTTGATTGAAAATAGTTTGGAATCCAACCATTTGCTGAACATTTCACTGATTTAAAAGATCATACAAAGTTGCACTGATCCTGCATGACTTAGTGATTTGAAGTTTAAACAGGCTTATTTTTTGCAATAAAAATATATACTTTCAATTTTTATCTCTGTTGATAATCAACTTCATATGATATAGATCACATCGGTTTTTAAATAGTACATACACTGGAGACCCGTTATAACGCGGGTTTGCGGGGACGTAAAATTTAACCCGCGTTATATACGGAACCGCGTTGTAACGAGTTTTTTTAATCTGGGTACTTACATAAACTCCCATCTTCCTAAAATAAACTAATTTCGAACGAAACTGACTTGTTTACTTTGTTTCCCCACCCACTCAAATAGCTCTTTCAAATTCTATTAGCAAATAGAGTAGACCCTGATCAGACGGCTCCTCTAGGTGCCGTCTGATCTGGGTCTACTATGTTTGCAAATCCGTGAAAACACGTTTGTATGAGGGAAAGGGTTATACAAAATTACAAACAAGAAAATCATTGATGCGAAGAATCAAAAGGCTCGTATTACTGAATATTAATCAAACCTTCTTTATATAATATTTAAATATGGGGTAAAGTAACATTTTTTAGCTCACCTGAGCTTGCTCAAGTGAGCTATTGTCATGGTGCTCCGTCCGGCGTACGTCGTCGTGCGTCGTGCGTTGTGCGTCGTGCGTCGTGCGTCGTCAACATTTGGCTTGTGAACACTCTAGAGGTCACATTTGTAGCCAAATCTTCATGAAACTTGGTCAGAATGATTGTCTTGAAAAAATCTCGGATGAGTTCGAAAGTGGGTCATGTGGGGTCAAAAACTAGGTCACTAGGTCAAATTATTCAAAATCTTTGTGAACACTCTAGAGGTCACATTTTTAGTCCAATCTTCATGAAACTTAGTCAGAATGATTGTCTTGATAGAAACTTGGATGAGTTTGAAAGTGGGTCACATACGGTTAAAAACTAGGTCACTGGGTCAAATTATTGAAAAACCTTGTGAACAATCTAGAGGTCACATTTTTAGTCCAATCTTGATCAGACTTGCTCAGGATGATATTCTTGATGATATCTCGATCAAGTTCGATCATGGGTGGGGCAGGATTAAAAAGTAGGTCATTAGGTCAAATCTTAAAAAAATCTTGTTTACACTGTAGAAGCCACAATTTCTGCCTAATCTTCATCAAACTTGCTCAGAATGATAACCTTGATGATATCTTGATCGAGTTTGATCATATGTGGGCTTGGGTCAAAAAGTAGGTCACTAGGTCAAATCTTAGAAAAATCTTGTTTACACTCTAGAAGCCACATTTTCTGCCTATTCTTCATCAAACTTGCTCAGAATGATGACCTTGATGATATCTCAATTGAGATCCATCATGGGTGGGCTGGGGTCAAAATGTAGGTCACTAGGTCAAATCTTAAAAAAATCTTGTTTACACCCTAGAGGCCACATTTTCAGCCCAATCTTGATCAAACTTGCTCAGAATGATAACCTTGATGATCTCTCATTTGAGTTCGGTTGTGGGTGGTGTGGGGTGAAAAAGTAGGTCACTAGGTGAAATCTTAGAAAAATCTTGCCTACACTCTAAAAGCCACATTTTCTGCCTAATCTTGATCACGCTTGCTCAGAATGATAATCTTATGCCGTGTGATTCTTGCTCAGAATGATAACCTTATGCCGTGTGATTCTTTAGCCTATTGGAGGGGCTGTATTCGAATAAACTTTTCAAGCTACAATAGTAATGTGTACCTTGTCTGCATAAGCCTTTCAGATTGAATAACTCTCTGCACAATATGGATATTTTCAATGTTATCAAATGAAAATTAGAAATATTAATTTGTTTTCAACACAAGCCTCACCGATAGTCCATAAAATTAGCTCATTTAGGTATTTAACTATATAAGTAGCAAGCTTGCTGTTTATACAGCTAAATATCTAAATGAGCTAGTTTGGATTTGCAATGAAGAGAATTGGCAATCATAGACATGCGGTCAACTTTTCAAGCTACAATAGTAATGTGTACCTTGTCTGCATAAGCCTTTCAGATTGCATAACTCTCTGCACAATATGGATATTTTCAATGTTATCAAATGAAAATTAGAAATATTAATTTGTTTTCAACACAACCCTCACCATTAGTCCATAAAATTAGCTCATTTAGGTATTTAACTATATAAGTAGCAAGCTTGCTGTTTATACAGTTAAATATCTAAATGAGCTAGTTTGGATTTGCAATGAAGAGAATTGGCAATCATAGACATGCGGTCCGAGTTGGAAATGGGCCAAGTTGACCCCCATCCGAAAAGCACAGTAGCAACTCCAACGCTTTCATCACTAGATCATTGAATGAATTATTCACATCTTTTATTGAAATTTTATTTCTGCTCAGTATCTGGTAATAATCTTTGACTGCATGTTTGTGAATATTTCGCTTCGCTTTTGCCGAATGGCAGGAATAGTCTTTAGGTGGCCCTCTTGCAAGTTTCTAAAATTTATGATGATATCTCAAAAAACATGGCTGCCAGGGGGCGGGGCCACTTTTCTTATATAGTTATATAGAAAACTTTAAAAATCTTCTTCTCTGAAACTACCAATCAGATTTAAACAATATTTGGCAGGAATGGTCTTTAGGTGGCCCTCTTGCAAGTTTCTAAAATTCATGATGATATCTCAAAAAACATGGCCGCCAGGGGGCGGGGCCACTTTCCTTATATAGTTATATAGAAAACTAAAAATCTTCTTCTCTGAAACTACCAATCAGATTTAAACAATATTTGGCAGGAATGGTCTTTAGGTGGCCCTCTTGCAAGTTTTTAAAATTCATTATGATATCTCAAAAAACATGGCCGCCAGGGGGCGGGTCACTTTCCTTATATAGTTATATAGAAAACTTTAAAAATCTTTTTCTCTGAAACTACCAATCAGATTTAAACAATATTTGGCAGGAATGGTCTTTAGGTGGCCCTCTTGCAAGTTTCTAAAATTCATGATGATATCTCAAAAAACATGGCCTCCAGGGGGCGGGGCCACTTTCCTTATATGTTTATATAGAAAACTTAAAAATCTTCTTCTCTGAAACTACCAATCAGATTTGAACGATATCTGGCAGGAATGGTCTTTAGGTGGCCCTCTTGCAAGTTTCTAAAATTCATGATGATATCTAAAAAAACATGGCCGTCAGGGGGCGGGGCCACTTTCCTTATTTATTTATATAGAAAACTTTAAAAACCTTCTTCTCTGAAACTACCAATCAGATTTGAATGATATCTGGCAGGAATGGTCTTTAGGTGGCCCTCTTGCAAGTTTCTAAAATTCTAAAATATGATGATATCTTGTATATTTTCAAATTTTAGAAAAATCTTGTCCATTACTTGTGTGTAACATTGTTGTAACCAACACTTAACAAATGTCAGGTGAGCGCCCCAGGACCCTCAGGGTCCTCTTGTTTTTTTTATTTTACTGCATACATGTTTCGATTTACATCTTCATCAGGACATAACAAAGTGGAAGTGACGTCAAATTTTTTTAATATAATATTTAAGTAATGTCAAAAAATGTGTAAATGTTTTAGACTACTCATATGGCCTTAGTAACTTAAAAAAAACACAAGTTTCATCACAAAGGGCCCTGGAATCGGCAGCCATTTCAGTCGGGTGACCCTAGTTATACCCTTTCAGTCTCACACCCCTTATCCCTTTTCAGGCTAAATATTCATGTAAGAAATAATTACATCATGAATATTTATTATCCCACCTTTTATAATGGCATGAGCACATAAATATTTAATTTCTAATCTGAACAATTTCTTAAGTTCACAGCTTATTGCAGGTCTAAAGTAAGGCTGACAACTCCTGTAGGTTTTTAGACAAAATAGTATGCATTTCATACTGTATATTATCCGATTCGAGATAGCAAAGGTCAACTGTATGTCTAAATGAAAAGCCAAGGAGTGTCTATATTATTTTATAAATAAGCAGAAGATTCAGTAGGAGCCATATATTAATGGCAATTGTGATATGATATATGCAGAAATGACCCCAATAAAAAATAAGGACATATGTTGTTGTTAGATGTTAGCCTTAAACCTGTTGCTGGCGGATGAATGATTATTTTTGCAAACACTTTGGGTCCAGGTGATATGTTGAATAACTCAGTTTCTTATCAAGATCCAAACTGTTTGGCACCTTGCTTGCATATAGCGGGTGAAAATTTGTGCAAAAAAACCCAACAACTTTCAACTAAAAATGTGCACCCATAATTAAAATTAATCCGATCATACATGCCGTTAAATTGAGTGATACATCATCAAAGAAATAACCAATTAAATAATTAGTGCAAACTGTCGCGGCTATAAACATCACTGGAGACACTAGTGCAAACAGGTACCACCATTAACAGTAATTTGCTATTACAACATAATTCAAACAGCGATTGATTTTGTTTGTTTGATACTTATAAAGGTTATTTTTTAATTACAATTAAACCATTATCTACTGTCTATATCGTTGATCCTGTAAAATCTTTGACTAGCAGTTTACAAAATCATTAATATAATTTCAAATTTAAGCAATTATCAATATTTGCAGCATTTTTAAGCAAACATCAAATACTTTATTCTCGTGGGTTTATTTTCGTCATATAGAGTGGAAACAGATGGGACTGTTGAGGAATAACTAAGTGCAATTGTTGACATTTAGGAACTGTCAAATCTGACTGTATTTCTCTTCGCGTTCTTTATTTCTTGTCAATGGTCCATTTTCCGACAGAGAACATATTTTGCTTAATTAAAATTTGATGTCTGTTACTGATTTATTCCACGAATTCCTTGGTCGTTTCGGTCCCAATCGTGGCCGAAACGGATTGCGTCCGAAACGACCCGGGACCATTAATTTTGAGTCCACTCTAAGTTTACCCTATTTGCCAAGATGTATCTATGAAGTAAAATGTTGTGCCTGGGTCTTAAATCGTGCTCTAGCATAAAATACAATGTATGTGTATATATTAATTAAAAACACTACTTATTACATATTATTAATAACCCACAATTCTTCACTCGATTACACTCCTTTCGAGGGATTTACTGTGGCGAAAGGAATAAGTAATCCGTTTTCCCTGTAAATGTCATCAATATATTAATGATGTGTTCACATATTCAGGCTTCTATCAGTATATTAATGCCAAATAATTTTAAAATATAAATATTATGTACATATCATTTATAATAACTAATAAATAGCAGTTATTAATTCTTAATCCTCCTTTCGCCTCCTTTCGCCCAAAGCCATCCTTTCGTCTTTTAGGCATACTCGGTTTCGCAACATCTTAGTCATTTCCTCGGCGATTATCCTTGATGATCTTGCCGTTGCGGTATATACATTTTGTATTAGCCCCGACCATAGGGGAAATCATTTTCTAACATTTTCATTTCCAAAATACATACAATTATACAGTGGAAACAAATATGTCGACCTGTTTCCAACTACATATATTTGTATTATTACAGCCATACTGTTTTTCTCATAAACCACAAATTACAATTCCTCAATAGTTTCACAAGTCTTGATAAATCAGCCCTCCTACCAGTGAAATTCAACCTAATGCGTTACATATAGACGCGAAAGTTAATGCTTTCGCGCCGATTAAATCGAGTATGATTTCAAGCAACCAAGTATATTTCATAATACAAGCCTGTTGACGGGATGTAATTGCCTCTGGGCCTGTCAAACCCCTAATCCGATTAAACCTGCTGTGTAAAACAATAAACATGGCTGTCACTGTTTTCAGAAAATGAAAGGTCACATGTGATGTCGCGTGTAATTTGTTCGGGTTTTAAATTTCATTTGATTTGTCAAAGGGTACACACCCTTTTCTGTATAAGCATATAACCTCCAACCCCGCAACGAGTTTGGGGGGTTTAGATTTCTAATGATGTTTGTTTTTCATAATTAAAGTGCGAACTTTTGTGGCTTTGCCAGTGACAAAATTCAGTACACGCGCATCTCAATTATACACACAATTAATTTGTAGCGAAAGTTATGCAGTTAAGATTTTACTGGTTCCCGTTCTATTAGGGCATCATGCGCATGGTACGAGCCGGGAATCAGCTGTGTGTATTACATTCATGGCAGCATATATACGAGTTGATAGTTGTCAGTTTTTCACATGTAAGATTGTCTTCAATTGTTTATGTAGGGACGGGTGTTTGTTTTTATCCTTTTGCCTGCTGCTGGCGGATAAGTTTACCTAAGTTTATTTTATGTTTCATTGCGATATTCAATCATATTACTATAAATGAGGTATTTACAAAAATAAATTCGGGGACACAGACGACCTGCGTTATATCGGATACTGCGGTAAAACAGTCCGCGTTATAACGGATCTCCAGTGTATGTATGAAAAATCAAGGGCGAGTGAAAGTTGCATACGGGCGAGTGGATTTCAATGGTCACTAGTCCTGCAGGGCGAGTTGCTTTTGAATTTTTTTTACACCCCTGCTTAATTCGAACTAAAATTTATGGTCCCCAAGGTGTTCGAGAGATCGGGGTTTTACTGTAATTGTCAGGGAATTTTGAAAATGTGAGAATGAAGGTTCTATATTTTTAAAAATCCATAACGTATTACGATAATTATACAACAGGGCCTGGGTGAAGAAGGAGAAATGTATTTTAAAATTCAGCAAGAGAAGGGTTAACCAGGAGAGCAATACATGTCCATCATAGCCCTATTGTAACAGGAAAATGTTGGACTATATATTTTACATACATTTTCACTTTCAGCATAAAGATGAAACCGCTGCTCCTAAAAGTACTTGTAGTTGGGAGGAACATTGCAAAGGTAGGTATGTTTGATATAGGTGAGTTGATTTAGGAGGTGGCTCAGCCATTTTCCAGTTGTAACATCGTGAGCCTATCAACTATTTCACCACACTCGTTATCCAGGTACACACACCCACTCTACACAAGTTAGACCCACTCTAAAAAGTTTTGACTCGACTGAGACTCGAACCCATGGCATTTGACTGTCCATGCTATCACTCTGAACTACCAAGTCACACAGTCTAAGCTTAAGAACTAATTCACCGCAATCTCTACCCGGGTACACAGTCAAATATAATTCATCAACTTTTGTGATTGTTCTTACGTTTGAAGAAAACCACAAAAATAAACTCATTTTTTAGTGGATTTTTTTTTAAAAATCTCGGCTTATAGTTTGGCGAAAACCGGGCGGTTGGGCAGGCGGGCGGCGGGCCTTCGTTAGGAAAACTTTAACATTGCTTATAACTTCTGAATTACTTAAGCTTTACCATTCATATTTGGTATGCAGATACCTTGGGCGAAGGCCTTTCACTTGATATAAAGATACATGAAATCAGATCAAGATCAAGGTCACTACTTCGAAAAGTTTGGCGTTTTTAACCAACTTTAACATTGCTATGACTTCTGAACTACAAATGCTAGGCAATTCATATTTGGTATACAGATAGGTTGGACAAAGGCCTTTCACTTGATACAAGGATATATGAAATCAGGTCTAGGTCAAGGTCACCATTTCCAAAACTTTGCTGTTGTTACCAAAACTTTAACATTGCTTATAACTTCTGAATTACTTAACCTAGACCATTCATATTTGGTATGCAGATAGCTTGGGTGAAGGCCTTTCACTTGATATAAGGATACATGTATGATGTAATCCGGTCAAGGTCACTATTTCCAAAACTTTGCCATTTTAACAAAAGTTTATTATTGCTATAAATACTGAACTATAAATACTAGAGCATTCATATTTGGTATACAGATAATTTGGGTGAAGGCCTTTCACTTGATACAAGGATACATGAAATCAGGTCAATGGAAAAGTGGTAAAGTCAAGCAGGCAAAGCCACATGCAAGACGCAACCACCACCAAAACACCGATAGACAGCATGACACACACACACACAACCACACACCCAAACGCACACACACACACACGAAATGAACACAGAAAACACCAAAAGAGACACAAGAACCAGGGACAAACATTCCACAACATGAACAAACCACAAGCACAATGACGCAAGGCAAACAAAAGGAAGGGTGACAAAGAGAGTACCGCCTTTGCACGGTCAGCAGCAAAAAACACCACTGGGGGTTTAAACCGGTTTACGGACGTCCTAACCTCGCACTTCTCTCAAAGTCACCCTAGCTTTACAAATATTGTAAATAAAGGTATCGTCACTATTTCCAAAACTTTGCAGTTTTTAACAAACTTTAACATTGCTATATTTTCTATACTACAAATGCTAGGCAATTCATATTTGGTATATATATAGCTTGGGTGAAGGCCTTTCACTTGATACAAGGATACATAAAATCAAGTCAATGTCAAGGTCACTATTTCCAAAACTTTGCCGTTTTTAACAAACTTTTTTACATCGCTAAAACTTCTGAACTACAAATGCCAGACAATTCATCTGTGGTGTACAAATAGCTTTGTTGAAGGCGTTTCAGTTGATACAAGGATACATGGAATTAGGTCAAGGTCACTATATTGAAACTTGACTGTTTTTAACAAACTTTAACATTTTGCTATAACTTCTGATCCACGAGTGCTGGGCCATTCACCTTTGGTATTCAGATAGCTTTGATAAGGACCTTATGGATGACATAAAGATGTCAGAAATCAGGTCAAGGTCACTATTTTGAAACATTGGCTGTCATTAAAATGTTGTTATAACTTCTGAACTACATTGGCTAGACAATTTATATTTGGTATGCAGATAGCTTGAGTGAAGGCCTTTCAGTTGATACAAGTAAGGTTTTACGCAAGCGTAAAATGGCTGCTGCGTAACATCTTTAAGCAGGATAGAAGAAAAAGAGGGAGCAATATTGTTTAGTAGTTTAAATTAACAGATACATTGGGAAAACATGACTGTAATGTATAAATTAACAGCAGAAACGGGGGAATGTTTTAATGAGCCATGATGCATAATACCTGTGTATGACACCAATAATACACATTACCACAAAGTAAATACAGATCAATGGTATTCATGCACAATGGTGAAATATTCAAGACAGTCAACAAAACCACGAGTAAAAGGTCTCAGCTAAATAACTTTACCAAAGACAAAATTCAAACAAAGGACTTATACTTTTACAATATTTTTGTACAGAATTGTTTTTAAACCAAAAGCACGTAAACTAAGGGTGCTAACCAAAAAATGAGAGAAAAAATATTAAGCTTCCGGCGAGGATCGAACCCGCGACCTCACATTTCCTAGGCCACCGTTATAACCCCTCGACCACGCTGACTGCTACAATTGGTGCGTGCTTTTAAATGATTTATACCTAATACACTAGCATTTTCACTGGCAGAAAAGGAGCAAATAACCTCGACAAAAATATTTGTCCCCGCTAAGAAAAAATGTATTAATCAAAACAAGTAAAATAAATGAATGTATATAAATAAAAGTGTCTCACAGTAACCCATAGTTATTAAAAAAGATTGGCTTTTATAGAAACACAGGAACGCAGAAACGCATGGTCAAAATTCAAAGCCGTATAATTGTGGGCTGCTTTCGCAGCCCAATAAGGATACAAGAAATTGGGTCAAGATCAACACAAAAAATTAATTTGACCAAACTTCACAAAAATGATCCCCGAAGTTGTCTTGGTTCACTTCATAATGTAGGTCACAGCTAAAGTAGAGTTGAATGCACAAATTCATTATGTGACATCTAACACACTGAATGGGATGGACCAAACTTGACAGCCAGGACCCTTTATAAAGTGATATGAATTGTGCTGATATGCTGCAGAAGGTGGTCTCACAAGCTAAATTAGATTTAGATGCACTGTTTCATAGAATAACAACTTGGAGTTATATCAATTCAAATGATTTTAATTTAATTAAAAGATATGTCTTAGGAGCTGAAGTATTCAATTCTTCTTTTGCAAATCTGCGGTCTGGTTTTAGATCACCTGGCACGATTTTTTTTTTAAATACATTCACCCGGGTGCTTATCAGTTGTTTATAGGGAAAAAATAAAATTCTTCTTCACTGAAACTGTAAGGTCTAGGCCGTTGATATTTGGTATGAAGCATCATCTAATGGTTCTCTTCCAAGAATGTTCAAATTATGACCCGGGGCCAAAACAATGGCCCCGCCTTAGGGCTTACCACTTTTACATAGGAAAAGCTTGGTACATGTATGTAGCATCATTTGATTGTCCTCTATCAAGATTGTTCAAATTATTACCCAACCTGCAGTTGGTTATCACAGTTGTTAGCTTGTTTGTTTCGAAGTAAAGTCCAGCTATTGTGATCACCGGGTCGTAGGCGTTGCAAAAACTTTAATGTAGTTAATTACTCGAAAAGTATAAGAGGTATCGACATTACACTTCATAGGTTAGTAGATCTGATTGAGGGGTAGGCCTCTACATAAGAACCATAACTCTTGATTTTTAAAATTTTGGCTTTATGGCCCGTTATTGAGCGTTGGCGCCCGCACACCGTCTGGGCTCTTGTTTTATTAGCTAACCAGAACACAAAGTGCTCAGGGTGAGCTTTTGTGATTGCCTGATGTCCGTGGTCCGTCGGCATGTGTCATGCGTTGTCAGTTGTCAACAATTTGAACCTTTAAAAAGTTTCTCCTCTGAATCTACATGTATCTCAACCTTTATCTTTGGCACATAGCATCATCTTTAGATCCTCTACAAAAGTTATATTAATTATGTCCCTGGGGTCAAAATTGCCCCGCCCCATAGGTATAGGCTGGGTCCTAGTAGTGGTTACCGTAGCATTCCCCCCCCCCCCCCAGATTTTTTTTCATGGGTACCAAATTGTTCGTTGGGGTCCTCGGAACACATTTTGAACATGCCCCCAGAAATAAGTTTGTCCCAGCTATGTTTTATATAACGGTTTCCATGGTAATTTTCGAAACTACCTTGGTTCAGAAAATGCGCCATAACTTTGGTATTAGAAGCAATAGAAGGACAAAAAGAGTACCCAAGTAAAGCAGAGACATATAGCTTGAATATGATATATGATTTTATTAATATCCATAAATGCATTCTTATGAATATTAATGAGGAAGTGAAAGATGTGATTTTTTAGAAAAAAGGAGTTTGTTGTTTAGTCTGAGAGGCTTATTAATGCACAGAAATTATTGAATTGAGGTTTGAGTTGTTCCTTTGAGTCCTCAGAACACATTTTGAGTATTTCCCCAAATAATTTTGTCCCATCTATGTTTTATTAAACGGTTTCCATGGTAACCCGAGGTAAATTCCAAAACATCCTTGGTTCAGAAAATGCGTAATAACTTTGCTTTTAGAGGTAATAGAAGGTTAAAACAAGTACCAAAGTAAAGCAGAGACATATAGCTTGAATATGATTTATGATTTAATTAATATTCATAAATGCATTCTTATGAATATTCATGAGAATGTAAAAAATGCGTTTTTTAGAAAAAGGAGCTTGTTGTTAAGTCTGATAGGCTTATTAATGCACAGAAATTATTGAATTCAGGTTTAAAAATTGTTTGTTGGGGCTATCAGAACACATTTTGAGCATTCCCCCAAAGTAATTTTGTCCAGTCTATGTTTTATTGAACGGTTTCCATGGTAACCAGCGGAGGTAAATTTCGAAGCATCATTGGTTCAGAAAATGCATAACTGCTTTTAGAGGCAATGGAAGGACAAAACAAAAATCAAAGTAAAGCAGAGACATATAACTTTATTATGATATATAAATTTAATAATATTCATATACGATTGCTTATGAATATTAATGAGGAAATATAAAAATCCGCTTTTTTAAAAAAAATGAGTTTTTTGTTTAGTCTTAGAGGCCTATTAATGCACAAAAAGTATTTAATTCAGGTTTAAATTGTTCATTGGGGTCCGCTGAATACCACTTGAGCATTCCCCAAAATAATTGTGTCCAAGCTATGTTTTTAACGGTTTCCATGGTAACCCGAGGTAAATTATCAGTTTTTCATAGGAAAATCTTTAAAAATCTTCTTCACTGAAACTGTAAGGCCTAGAACTTTGATATTTGTTATGTAGCATGATCTAATGGTCCTCTACAAGGTTTGTTCAAATTATGACTCCCGGGCCAAAAATGGCCCCGCCCAAGAGCTTATCAGTTTTTCATTGGAAAATCTTTAAAAATCTTCTTCTCTGAAACTGTAAGGCTTAGACCTTTGATATTTGGTATGAAACATGATATTATGGTCCTCTACAAAGATTGTTCAAATTATGACCCCCGGGCCAAAAATGGCCCCGCTCAAGGGCTTATCAGTTTTTCATAGGAAAATCTTTAAAAATCTACTGAAACTGTAAGGCCTAGACCATTGATATTTGGTATGTAACATGATCTGATGGTCCTCTACCAAAAATGTTTAACTTACGACCCTGACCACTGGGCAAAACTTGGCCCTGCCTCAGGGCTTATCAGTTTTTCATGGGAAAAATATAAAATATAATTTTTCTCTGAAACCATAAGGCTTAGACCATTAATTAATGGCATACTGCTTTGCTTTGTGGTTCTCTACCAAGGTTGTACACATGATTTCTTGTGGTCAAAATGGTCCCACCCCTGGGGTTATCTCAGGTGAGCGCTTCAGGGCCTCATTGCCCTCTTGTTAGTATAAAGCATTATCTTGAGTACCTCCACTAAGATTGTTAACATTGATGCAAGATTGTTCAAATTATGCTCCCGGGGTTAATATTGGCGCCACCTCGGGTGCTAGGTATTCAGTAGAAATATATTGTGAGAATTGAATTATTGAATCCATCCGTTGTAGCCTAGAGGTCTCATATTTGGAAAGAAGTATCATTGTTTGTTATAATTTTAACACATTAACAAGAATATTTTAGCTGTGACAGAAACTTCAGAATCGGGTCTATATTATGTTGTCAGCAGACAGAGCAGACCCTGATCAGACCGTGACTATAGAGGATGTCTGATCTGGGTCTACCTTGTATGCAAAGGTACCAAAGTCTGTATGAGGGAAAGGGTTAAGCCGTAAATGTATTTTGACTTTTCCTGTCTTTTATTTCAGGTGTACAACAGTACCTCCTTGATCTGTATAGTACAAAGTGTTCATGGGAAAATCCGATGACAACTGACCAACAATGCATTCTTGATATGTATGTGCCACCTGCAGTTAAGTTAATGAGGGAGAAAGATGAATATGGAGGATTGGAAGGAGTGAAAATGGAACAGTCGCAACCGTCTCGTCTGAACTATCAACAGATTTTCTATTCTCGGTCCGGACCATGTACCAATGTATACATAACAGGAGATGCTGGGACTGGAAAAACTACATTTTGTAACCAGCTGGCTCTCACCTGGTGCATGGCAGTGAAGAATATACAAGACGGGACAGTTTCTGCAGAAGATCTTGCAGTTCTATCCACTTTCAAATTCTTGTTTTACATTAATTTGAGGGACACTGAGAAAATCTATCATGTTGAAGATATGATTAAAGAACAGTTAATGCAATATGCTCAAAGATCTATAGACGTTTCCACCTTAATGAAAACTGAGAAATGATTGATTGTTCTTGATGGTTTGGATGAATGGTCTTGTCCAGATGAGGTTAAAACATGCCCTGGTTTGAATAAACATATACCGGGCAGAAACATAATAAATAAGAACTGTGTCTTTCTTACTACAACAAGAAGTTGGAAGTATGATGTTAGTGATCTGAAAACAAAAGATGTAGATAAATATGTAGAATTTGGTGGCATTGATGAGAACTCCTCGAAAGAACTTGCACAGAGATTGGTTGATTATCTGGATAGAAAATCAGAAAGGCAAACAAATATTGTTGCCTTTAATACTGAAATATGTCGGAAAAAGCTGACTGATCTTATAACTGTGCCAGTTCTTTTGATACAGTTGGTAACTCTGTGGCATTATGGCAAAGACTTTGGTAACTCACAATTACAGTTGTACTGCAGTATGTTAGATCTTCTGTTTGAATGGTCTGAGAAAAGGATGTCTGAAAAACAATCAGAAAGTACATGTAAAACTGTAAAAACGGGAAAAACTATTAAAAAACAGAAAATATTGCCAAATTGTTTCAGTACAAAAGAGTATTGTCAGAGTCACACAGGGCTAATCATGTGTTTAGCTGAGTTGGCATATAAATCTCTGTTTAACAAACAAAGGGAAGATGCTTTGGTTTTCAAGAGTACAAAACTTGATATATTTGGAATTTCTTCATCAGATATCAAACTTTGTTTACAATGTGGCATTTTATCTCAAAATAAGGATTTTGGAAATTATACTGGAAGATATAAAAAGTTATCATTTTTGCATAAAAAAATGCAAGAATTTCTTGCAGCATTACATATAGTAACTGCTCAGCCTGTTAAAAATACTTTAAAATGTCTGAGAGAATTCTGCAATTCAATAGACATTCTGATAGAAATGTCTCAGGTTTGGCTGTTTGTGTGTGGAATGAGTCCTGACATAGCGAGACATTTGTTGAAACATTTCACTGATGTTATCACTGCTGACACTGACAAACAAATACAAAAGTACAGACAGAATTTACGTGGTGAAGGTTTGATACGAGACATACAGACATTCGTGGCTGACTGTTTATTTGAAGGTGAAAATAATGGCCACACATACGATAAAATCGGTTTAGAGGACCTTTATATTGACAGACACACTTTTAGCCATGTAGAACGTGCGTTGCTAGGCAACATAGTGTCTGGGAGAGAGACTATCAACTGCCGTACTGTTAGCCATGTAGAACGTGCGTTGCTAGGCAACGTGACGTCATGTATAAAGTCCATGTACATTAACACTAACGACATTACAGTTGACCTGTCCACACTTATAACTGGTCTCTTACTGCACAGCCAGGCAGTGCAGAAACTGTACCTGGATGACCTCGAGTCACGTATTACCAGAAAGACGCTGACAACATTCTTACACAACTGCAGTAACACGTTGACGAGTATAGAATTGGACTGGGTGAGTAGAGTGACACTAACAGAGAGTGGAGTGACTTCAATAGGTCACAGTAGCAGCGAGTGTTTAATGGCGCTTAGGCTGATTGGTGTTACACTTACTCATGTAGATATAGTAAAACTGTTGAACGGGTTATCACAGTCACACACCATTAGGCATTTAGACCTGGTGTTAGTCTGTACAGACCATGACAGACAGTGTAGACCTCGTATAGACGTGTCTACTATGACACAGTTACAGACACTTGAGCTGTTGTACATGTGTGTAGATAATCTACCAACCGTGACACAATGTGTGGAGCGGGTTGACCTGTTGCATGTTACTTTATCAATGCCGGCTCTGTGTGAGTTTGCACGGAGGATTTCACAGACAAAACGTTACGTACACGTACAACTACACAGGGTAACAGTTAGAGAGGAGAGAGAGGACCGTGTAGACCTGGAGACTTTCCTCCGTGGTTGTCCCGGTCTGACAGTGACACGCTACCAGTATGATGACAGTGACAACACATGGGAGATACACTTCCACACAAACAAACAATAAAGTGAAATGTTTCGTCAAACACAAAACTTGTCATCATCCATTTTACTGTGTAAAACGTTTCGTGTCTGATGAGACAAGTTTCAACTCGAACGTCAGAAAAAAGTTATTTTTCATCTCTCGGCTGCCTTTAATCATGTTTTAAACAACTTAGAATTAATCAAACATATAACTATGACCATTCATTGTCTTAGTTAGAACATTTCCAATCGGATTATATAAGTTTTAAATCAAAATTCAGAAAAAAATACTTTTTCATCTCTCTGTGATCGCACGTGCGATAATTCCATTGTGAAAATGTTTGTTTTTCAGCCGTAAAACTCATAATAATCGGTCAAACGCCCAACTTTTTGTATTTGTTTTCTTAGTTGGACCATTTCCTGACAGATTAAACAAGTTTTAAATCAAAATTCAGAAATAATTACTTTTTCATCTCTCTGGGTGTTATAAGTGGAATTACTCCATTGTGAAAATACTATTTTCGGCCGTAAAACTCGTAATAATCGGTCAAACACCAAACTATGAGTATTTGTTTTCTTAGTTGAACCATTTCCGATCGGATTATACAAGTTTTTAAACAAAAATCAGAAAAAATACTTATTCATCTCTCTAGGTGAGATAAGTGGAATTCTTCCATTGTGAAAATATAATTTCCAGCCATAAATCTTGAAATCATCGGTCAACCACCCAACTGCTAGTATTTGTTCTCTTAGTTTGACCATTTCCTGTCAGATTATGCAGTTTTTAAATCGAAATTCAGAAAAAAATACTTTTTCATCTCTCTGGGTGTGATGCGTGGGATCAATCCATTGTGATAGGCCTATATTGTCGTCAGTCATAAAACTCGAAATAATCGGTCAAACACCCAACTATGAGTATTTGTTTTCTTCGGTCATTTTCTGTCCAATGAGTCGAAGTTTACCGTAAAATTCGGTAGAAAGCTTTTACATCGTCAAGCCAGCGACAGCTTAATGCAGGTTGGAAGATTTCTGAAATCTCTCATCCAGGGTCCGTGGTTATTCTCAAATTCTGACACATCCGGTGATTGAGAAAAACGATGACGGACTCTAGCAAAAAATGGACCAGATAGAGTTACCACACTCGTACTTATTAAGCGGTCACTATAGAGAGTCTCTGTTGTACTTTTCTCAAATTGTTGAAAAAAATAAATTGTGAAATCTTGTTTCTCGTCATTCTTCTTTAACGTCAAATTATCTCGCGTGACATGAAAGTGCCACAGCGAGTTTTAGGAATCGCCGTGTGTCCGCCATTAAACCTCAAGCGATGTCTTCACATTTCACGGCATCTATACTGTTTTGTATAGGTCAACAGACGAGGAACTGTTCACAATGATGTTAATTCGAATAAAATGTTTAAAAACGATTTTAAATACCGAAATTACATGTAGTATTTTCTTAAAGACGGCTCATTTTATTAGCTCGTCCGTACGAGCTATTGTAACTCCGGCGTCCGCATTGTCGTCGTCCGAAATCTTAACACTGACCATAACTCGAAAAGTATAAGAGGTATCAACATGAAACTTCATAGGTTAGTAGATCTCATTGAGGGGAAGGCACCTACATAAGAACCATAACTCTTTATTTCACAATCTTAATTATTGCCCTTTATATTTTTTAAAAAAAGTTTAATTTAGCTGGACAAACACCAATTCAGACGAGCGTTGGTGCCGCACGCGGCTCTTGTTGCAATTTATGGCTAATTTCTGCAAATTTCAATAACTATGTTGACTTTTCTTCATAGTAAACCCACTCTATAGCGACCCATCAAAAGTCTAATTTGCGAGACAAGTAAAAATAGAGGGGTTTTGTTTCATTACTTTCGCTCTATATTAAATTATTAACTCTTACGCCGCCATAAGTGTATTTGTGATGACAATTTCAAAGTTTTATTGAGAAAAAACTCGGGAGTAAATCAGCGTTTCGACTTTGCAAACAGTAAAACCAGGACACGGCTTCTACGGGTGCCGACTGACAAGAGCCTGCTGTTTGTTTATACTGTAGTATGATATAGATCTAATTCTATAGGATATGTCTGAGTAAAATTGTTCTGTGTTCATATGCCATTACAAAACAATATAATTAATATTCATGATTTTGTAATTTCCGACAGATATTCATGGAGTAAAGGTTTTACTTTTACACTGATTATGTGTTGAAATCTGCACGTGTTTTACCCGTAAAGGATCGTTGTAGAGCAGTATTAACCCATTTCCGCCCAGTGGAGTATTCCATGTTTATATACTGGATTAGTCCATTTTCAGCTCGCCTGTTTCGAAGAAATGTCGAGCTGTCGTGATCACCGAGTCGTATGCGTTGTCGTCGGCGTGCAGAAACTTTCCTAGCTCATTACTCGAAACGTATAAGAGGTATCAACATGAAACTGCATAGGTTAGTAGATATCAATGAGGGGAAGGCACCTACATAAGAACCATAACTCTTTATTTCAAAATTTTGGAGTTATGGTGCTTTTTATTTATATATTTTTTAATTTGGCTGGACAAGCACCAACCAAGACGAGCGTTGGCGCCGCACGCGGCTCTTGTTTAAGGGATGCCTGACCTAAATCTTCAAATTTCGTTTTATATTGAACTTCCTATCAGCAAACAGTGTAGGCTGATCAGACACCGCATTATACGGCGTCTGATCAGGGTCTACATTATTTACCTATGTCCCATATATGAAATCGTGGGCACAAATGGGTTAACCCCCCCCCCTCTGATCAAAGAACAACCTTTTTCAGACGCTGACATTGAACGGGGGACAATTTAGAGCTCAACGTAAATACAAGATACATGTATATGTATATTATTCAATTTCTGTTCAATATGCAACGAGAATGTCAGGCATTTTGAAGTTTGAAACACTGGGTTACTCGGCAGCATATCTGGTTCCAAACTGTTTACAAATTCGATTACCGGTCTGTTTGAATTTTTCATATGGAGAAGTATTCAAGCTGCATTGCGGGAGATTGGTGGCCCTTCCCGTTCCTCTGGGGTCTTCCTCCACCTGTTCCGTGTACGGAAGAGCCTCTTGGGTCTCGTGTTCGAACAGACCTCTGGTGTGTTCATCAGCCTGTACTTAGCTGGATATGACAGAAATACTGTTAGCCAATCTTTTCAATTCACGCCTTTGTAAACGGTAAACCCAGACCAGACGTCCCAGACATTGTCCATGCTTATTTATAAAGCTTTTAGTTGAGTTTGAGTTTCGTTCTTAAGCTTTTGATTGGTCAGATTTGAGTTCTCAAGCTTTTGGAAACGTTTTATTAGCATGGACCATGGTCTGCTCTATTTGCTCATGAAATCATAATTGATCCTGTCACAGCTGCCCCCTGCCTTAACCATTTCCTTCATATTAACTCTTTTCACGCCTTTGTATAGATAGTAGACCTGATCAGACGGTTTCTACAGGAACAACCTGATCAGAGTTTCCTTTTAGCTTTTGAATAATAATAGATCTGACTACAGTTTCTATCAATACCATATTGCACGTATACATATGACATTATCCAAATTCGGTAAATAAATATGCATGATGGCTTTATTTCTGACATGAATGTTATTAAACACAGAAACGATTAAAGCAGCGTAAAACAGCTATACAGGGAACTCCACACTTTCATGGAGTGTCATACTAAAGCTAGATATCCCAGCTAATTTCCTCTTATTTGTAATGCTGAACATTTTAACTCTTATAACGGTATGCGACACCTGACACGGACCACGTTTGAAAACAGTTTAGATCCAGATAAGACGCAGAGTAAGAGATTTCTCATACACATCCTAGCTGTTTGACACTCGATCAGCAGTAAACAGCTGTACCGGGTAATTTGGCATTCATCAATATCCAAGCTGTTTGACACTCGATGGACAGTAAACAGCTGTACCAAGTAATTCGGCATTCATCAATATCCAAGCTGTTTGACAATCGATCGACAGTAAACAGCTGTACCAATTAATTTGGCATTCACCAATATCCAAGCTGTTTGACACTTAGTCTGTAGTTTCTCAAAATCAAAGTGTTTGGTCAGCCGGGGTTTGATCTGGGTATATCAGTCTTTCCGAATACCACGGCGTTAATGTCTTGGAGATTTAGCTCTCTGAGTTAAATATTGTTTGCATACATTCCGCCAACTTTTTCGTCATCTTTTTTTCAAATTATAACAAATGTGTCACTACCAGGTCATCCAAAAGATTAGATCTTTGTGTAATACAGTTTCAGTTTGTAAAGGTAATCCCAAACTCCAATGCAGCAGGTTAAAGGTTAAACAGTTTTATTCTTCATTAATGTCTGCCTTGAGCAAAATTATAATTAACCCATATCCTGATATTGACGACTTTTGGCGACTTTGTAAAAGTCACTTAGTGAAATCATTGTGATAAATAGAGCATTTGCTCCTATAGGATATAGCGGCTGTATCTAAAAATTAGCCTATGAGGTAACAGGTTAACTGTAGTTTAGAATGATAGCACGAATCCGCGTTTATTGTTGTGAATGCTAAATATACAGCAATCATCGTTTAGTTGTACAGTAAAATCTCTCTGAGACGAACAAACATAGGTGTCGTTAATAGCAAACGGGTGCTTAATGCGGAATGAAGGAGATTTCTGTATAAATTGCATGTAGCTATCATTTGCGTTGAAGACGCAGAGTAGACTCGTTTTTAGACCCAGAGTAGACCCGTTTTTGATCGTCGCTCTGGAGGTTTTTTACTGTCGTTGACTTGATTTCTCAGCATGTTAAAGATTTATTCAGTCTTGGAGCTACTTCTTATATAGAGAAGACAAATGGACATGTGCGTAGAAGAAGAGCAGCAGGCGTGTATGTAGAGAAGAGCAACAGGCGTGTATGTAGAGAAGAACAATAGGCGTGTATGTAGAGATGATCAATAGGCGTGTTTGTAGAGATGATCACTAGGCGTGTTTCTAGAGAAGATCAGTAGGCGTTGTGTAGAGAAGAGCAATAGGCGTGTATGTAGAGAAGAACAATAGGCGTGTTTGTAGAGAAGATCAGTAGGCGTTGTGTAGAGAAGAGCAATAGGCGTGTATGTAGAGAAGAACAATAGGCGTGTTTGTAGAGAAGAACAATAGGCGTGTTTGTAGAGAAGATCAGTAGGCGTGTTTGTCGAGAAGATCAGTAGGCGTTGTGTATAGAGAAGAGCAAAAGGGGTGTTTATAGTGAGGAACAATGGGTGTGTATGTAGAGAAGAGAAATAGGCGTGTATGTAAATAGCTTTCAGTGCGTGGTGCATGTTACCAGTATAGAGTTCTCATTGTATGGTGCATGTTACAAGCATCGACCATTAAATGCATGGTGCATTTTAAAAGTAACGAGTTCCAAACCCATGGTGCTTGTGGCCAGTAAAAAGCTCCTAGCGCATGTTACTGGTATAGAACTTTCAACGCATGATCCACGTTGTCAGTATAGAGCTCTCAGTGCATGGTGCATGTTACCAGTATAGAGCTGTCGTGCACGGTGCATGTTACCAATATAGAGCCCTCAATGTATGGTGCATGTTACCATTATAGAGCTCTCAATCCGTGGTACATGTAACAAGTATAGAACTCTCGATTCGTGGTGCGTGTTACCAGTATAGAACTCTCGATTCGTGGTGCGTGTTACCAGTATAGAACTATCGATGCATAGAGCTCCCAGTGTATAGTGCATGTTACCAGTAGAGAGCTCCCAGTGCATGGTGCATGTTTACAGTATAGAACTCCCAGAGCGTGGTGCATGTTACCAGTAGAGAGCTCCCAGTGTATGGTGCATGTCACCAGTATAGAGCTCTCAGTGCGTGGTGCATGTAACCAGTATAGAGCTCTCAGTGCGTGTTGCACGTTACCAGTATAGAGCTCCCAGTGTATGGTGCATGTTACCAGTATAGAGCTCCCAGTGTATAGTACATATTACCAGTATAGACCGCTCAACCCATGATGCATGTCACCTGTATAGAGCTCTCAGTACATGGTGCATATTACCATTATAGAGCTCTCAATCCGTGGTGCATGTTACCAGTATAGAGCTCCCAGTGTATGGTGCATGTTACCAGTATAAAGCTCTCAGTACATGGCGCATGTTACCAGTATATAGCTCCCAGTGTATGCTGCATGTTGCCAGTATAGAGTTCCAAGTACATGATACATGTTACCAGTATAGAGCTCCCAGTGCATGGCGCATGTTACCAGTATAGAGCTCTCAGTGCATGGTGCATATTACCATAATTGAGCTCTCAATCCGTGGTGCATGTTACCAGTATAGGGCTCCCAGTGCATGTCAGATGTTACCAGTATATAGCTCTCAACCCAAGGTGCATGTTGCCAGTATAGAGCTCTCAATGCATGGTGCATGTGACCAGTATAGAGCTCCCAGTGCATGGTGCATGTTACCAGTATAGAGCTCTCAACCCGTGGTGTATGTTACCAGTATAGCTCTCAGTGCATGGTGCATGTTACCAGTATAGATATCCCAGTGTATGGTGCAAGTTACTAGTATAGAGCTCCCAGTGCATGGTGCATCTTACCAGTATAGAGCTCCCAGTGTATGGTGCATCTTACCAGTATAGAGCTCTCAACCCATGATGCATGTCACCTGTATAGTGCTCTCAGTACATGGAGCATGCTACTGTGTAGAATGTTTCCTATCGGATAAAACACGGTTCAACTCAAACTTCAGAAAAGAATATTTTTCATCTCTCGGCTGCCTTTTATCATATTTTAAACTACTTACGGTTATTTAAACACTCAAGTGTTGGTATTTATTCTCTTATTTAGTTCATTTGTATAATAAACCGCGTTTTTCTGCTCTCATTTTCTTGCCTTCTAAAATACTTAGAACTATTTAGACATACAACTATGACCATTCATTATCCTAGTTGAAACATTTCCAGTCACATTATACAAGTTTAAGATTATGAGAGTATTCAGGGGAAACAATACCTTTCATCTCTCTGTTGTTACGTAAGATAACTCCAATGTGAAACTATTAGTTTCCGCCGAAAAACATGAACTCATTGGTCAAACACACAACTGTGAGTAGTTTTAGGTGGCGAACGCCACTTTTTGTTACCACACTTCAGAAGTTCTAAGGCTGGTTTAACACACCACCGTTTTTGGTATAATTATTATTCTCTCGCGTTGTAATATAGTTTTCAACTCTCTTGGCAATTAAGGATAGCTAAGCTTGTAAGTATGTAAATTCTTGGCTTTTAATATAATTGTCAGATATTCTGCATGGCTTGGATAAACACTCTTGAAGGATATTGCGATTTTTGTTTTGGCTTTTATATATTTCTTATAGGGACCATTTCCAATCGGATAATACAAGTTTTAAAGCAAAAATCAGAAAAAAGTGTTTGATATCACTGTGGCGTTACGTGGAATATTTTCATTGTAAACTTTTTACTTTTAGCCGTAAACCAGGAACGTATTAAATCAAACACCCATCTCTGTGAGTGCGTGTTTTCTTATTTGGATCATTTCCTTTTGGATTATTCAATTTTTAAATCAAAATTCAGAAGAAGAATTGTTTCATCTCTCTGAGCTGACACGTGGAATCATTCCATTATGAACAGTATTACTTTCAGCCGTAAAACTCGAATTAATTGGTCAAACCCCCGATGAGTCCTAAATACAGAGCTCCATATAAGATGCGTATGCGTAAATTAAAACCTTTTCAAGAATGACTGCTTTATTTCTCCATCACATCCTGTACCGCGATTACACTTTAGAATCGTCTAAAGGAGTGGTCATACTACATGTATATGGTTTAGTGGAGAAATGAGGATTTAAGTACATGTATTTGGGTACGCCCCCTTATCTGCAACTCTGTTTCATCAGGATCCAGCATATTTGACACCTGCTCAATGATTTCTGAAAAGCTTCTGTTATGATACTTGGACAAGCTTGGTCAGAACGCAACCAGTCAGATTTAAACATCAATCTCTGTTTAACATTATACTATATAAATACACCTTTCTAAACATTTGCAAACACTGTAGACCCAGATCGGACGGTTCTTGTAGGAGCAAATTTGAAGAAAAAAATTTCAGGTTTAATATTCATAGTGTTAAGAGTTCTTATATGGATTAAAGCGTTAAGCGGACGCTTTGGAGAGGTTATTGAGTATATATAGCTGAACTTCGATATCTCGAATTCCGATAACTCGAATCTCGCAATAACTCGAACTAAAAGTTCGGTCCTTCCAATACTTACAATACAGAACTACTATAAAGTGTATTACTGTGCATATGGAAACACATATGTGGCAGATAAATGCAGGTCTAAAGTTATGCTGAAATCTCCTACAACATTACTTTAAGCATGCATTAAGCTGTGAACTTGAGAATTGTCCAGATTCGAAATCGGATAACGCGAACTACTGTTAGCTCAAACTAATTTGTATGGTCCCATGAAGTTCAAGATATCAAAGTTAAACTGTATAATGAATTTTATATTTAGTATTGTTCCGATTATCGATTATAATCGATGATTGATAAAAGAAACTACTATCGATAGTAATTTTCAAGTAATCAATTATTGACTGTATAATTTGCGCAGCAGTAATTGTCGTAGCTATTTTAACCCTTTTCCTGTTCTACGTTTATTCCAAGTTTCAATACTTACTGAATAATCATGTACAAAATAGTTAAAATGAAATATGGAAAGTGGAGCATTGTAGCCGTTTTAGAAAGTAAAAAACAAATTCATCAAGTTCCATTAGTAACATAGCAGACCTTGATCAGACGGCTGTTATATGACCCATCTGATCTGGGTCTACCCTGTTTGCAAATGCGAAAACACGCGTTTATACGAAGGAAAGGGTTAATAGGACAATGTTACTAAGCCTCAACCAAACTGTATGTTATAACCACTCATAAGAATTAGCTCTCAAATACGATTCTAATGAATTTTCTCAGCATACCGATAGGTTGACATAAATATATCTTGAGCCTCATCTGATAATCCAGTACTATCTAATCTATAGCTCTGTTTCTTACAATTCGGTTGCCGTATTTGAGAGACTATTGATAATGTACGTGTCATATAGCTTTGGTCTTGGTCCCAAAACATGCTCCTCGAGTCTGAGATCATTCTCAAGATCCAAGACCCGATGTTCTTAGTCGGAGATTTATAAACTTTGGGCCACATAGGTCTGACTTTGTGCAAGCTCTGACCAAACATATGCTTCAGGATAATCTGATATTTATAACATCGGGGCCATGTCACGCTTATCAGGATAAAAAATAAACGGATGCCTTGGTCATCTTCGGATATTCATTAAATGGGGGTGGGGTATATTTGTTTGTTCGTGCTTGTCGAATCAACTACTATCCGGTTACATGTACATTCAGATATTGTAGTTTTCATTACAGATCATTATAAAAGTAGTACTGGTGGGGTTCGAACCCACGCAGACATCCGTCCATTGGAACTGAAGTCCAACGCTTTAACCACTCGGCCACCGTACTCTGGATTTATTAGCCAGAAACTGCGCTATGCGATTTTAATGTCACACGATAGCAGGGAACGTAACTGTGGAGAAAGAAAACTATATCTTGATTGTCATTACTTCCCTTTGATTTAATGGTTAAAAATTGGGTCAACCATGTATAAATTAACCTACGTGTGGGTAAACCGTATAGACCCAAATCAGAGGGGTCCTGAATCAGATCAAGGTCTGCTCTGTTTACTTTTGGTATAATATATAGATCTAATTTTACATTTCATTATTAAAAGAAAATAAACTCATTTAAATTATGTCTTTCATGAAAGTTTAAGAGTTTCCACTAATCATTACTATCGAAGGGCTTTCCTTTTTCTTTCCCCTTTTTCTTCCGTCTTTTCTATTCTTCTTGTTCAGGTCCAACGATTTAAAAATGAATTGCTGTATGTTTAGATAAGTTAAAAATAAAGTCATGCTGTAAGACGACCATTTAAGTACAACAGCAGTAAACGCGTGTTAACCCTTATCGGGCTTAGCTCAACCTAACTCTCATTTGCAAACAGCTTGAATCTAGATAAGATGCTGTTTGACACTAGGTCAAGAGAAACTTGGCGTCTCATCAGGATCAGTGCTATTTGACACTCGGTCAGGAGCAACTCAGTGTCTCATCAGCTTCCAAGCTGATTGACACTCGGTCATCAGTAACTCAGCGTCTCATCAGGATCATAGCTGTTTGACACTTGGTCAAGAGTAACTCGGCGTCTCATCTGATTTCAAGCTGTTTGACACTCTGTCAATAGTAACTCGGCGTCTCTCAGGATCAAAGCTGTTTGACACTCGGTCACGAGCAACTCGATGTCTCATAAGGATCCAAGATGTTTGACACTCGGTCAAGAGTAACTCGGCGTCTCATCAGGTTCCAAGCTGTTTGACACTCGGTCAAGAGTAACTCGGCATCTCATCAGGATCAAAGATGTTTGACACTCGGCAACAATAACTCGGCATTTCATAAGGATCCAAGATGTTTGACACTCGGTCACGAGCAACTCCACGTCTCATAAAGGATCCAAGCTGTTTGACACTCGGTCATGAGCAACTCCACGTCTCATAATGATCCAAGCTGCTTTACACCCGTCCAATAGTTTCTCGAATGCTTGAACGATACGGATGTAAATAACAATTGCAACAGGTCAGAGTTTGGGAATTCAATTCAATTCATAATTCAATCAGCATTTTAAGCGATGAATGACATTGTAGTCTGATCAGGATCCAATTTGTTTGACACTCCGTCACGAGCAACTCGACGTCTGATCAGGATCCAAACTGTTTGACACTCTCATGATATCTTCGATGATTTTTAACAGCTGTATATTTTGAAAAGTTTCAAAAACAAATTGTAAGAAACGAAACGGACGATATGTTTTTATTAGATTAACCCTTTCCTTCGTACAAACCCTTTCCATGCAGTTTGACAACAGGGTAGACCTAGATAAAACGGATCCTATAGGGGAAATCTGATCAGGGTCTGCTCTGTTTGCTTATGGAATCCTAATGAAAGTATACATCCTTCTTCAGTATCTACCAATACCAAAATGTGTACATATTCAATTATAAATATTGAATATTCGGCTGATAAATACGAATAAATTTTCAACAGAAAAATGTTAGTGCAGTTTAACACTTTACTCCATAAATATGCCTTTATAGGCCCTACAAACAGAGTAGACACGGATCAGATGGCTCCTAAAGGAGCTCCTTTTGCTTTTGATATAACACATATGATTCTACAATTTCTGCCATGGCCAAAAAGTTCCTGTGTTAATGTGTTATAATAACAATCTTATCAATCTCCATGATGACATTATTTCTTACATAAATATGGATGGAGTAAAGGGTTAACGGTTTACGCCATTTAAACGAAATCATAGTCTCATGAGGATCCATACTATATCATCCGCTAATGATATCTTTGATCCATACCGTTTGATCTTCTAATGATATCTTTGATCCATACCGTTTGATCATCTAATGATATCTTTGATCAATACCGTTTGATCATCTAATGATATCTTTGATCAATACCGTTTTATCATCTCATGATATATTTGATCAATACCGTTTGATCATCTAATGATAGCTTTGATCGATACTGTTTTGATCCACTAATGGAATATGTGATCCATACTGTTAGATCCACAAATGATATATGTGATCAGTACTGTTAGATCCGGTAATACCTTTGATCCATACTGTTAGATTCGCTAATGATATATTTCATCCATACTGTTAGATCCACTAATGATATTTGTGATCCATACTGTTAGATCCACTAATAATATCTGTGATCCATACTGTTTGATCCACTAATGATATCTGTGATCCATACTGTTAGATCCACTAATGATATCTTTTATCCATACTGTTAGATCTTCTAATGGTACCTGTGATCCATACTGTTAGATCCACTAATGATATATGTGATCCATACTGTTAGATCCATTAATGATGTCTTTTATCCATACTGTTAGATCCACTAATGATGTCTTTTATCCATACTGTAAGATCCATTAATGATGTCTTTTATCCATACTGTTAGATCCACTAATGATATCTGTGATCCATACTGTTGGATCCACTAATGATATCTTTTATCCATACTGTTAGATCTTCTAATGGTACCTGTGATCCATACTGTTAGATCCACTAATGATATATGTGATCCATACTGTTAGATCCATTAATGATGTCTTGTATCCATACTGTTAGATCCACTAATGATGTCTTTTATCCATACTGTTAGATCTTCTAATGGTATCTGTGATCCATACTGTTAGATCCACTAATGATACCTTTGATAAGAAATAAAAGTCTGCTCCCAAATCTGAATACCCGATAATTTTGTATATTTTCATGGATCAGTTTAACCAATTCCCTGAATGTTTGTGTGAGAAATATTGACATTATGGATATTTATTGACTGAATTATTGTAGTTGGCTTTGATAAAAAAAAACCTGTAGAATCAGACCTATATAAGTGCATGTGCAAAAAGAGCAAACCCTGATTAGACTGATCCTATAGGATCCGTTTGATCTGGATCTACTAGTTTACAAAGACGTTTCTATTAGGTAAAGCTATGGAACGCCATTTTGCCATGCTATTTGCTAAATGCTTAATGCGAAATGCTTAATGCAAAATGCTTTTTGCCAATTGTGTAAATGGCTAGGGAAAGAATCGGAATGTTCCAAATGATGGATGTAAATGACCAATGCGAAATGCGACATGCTTATTGCTAAATGCATGTTTGCACTACTAGCATTGAACAGCGCCGTTTTTAATTAATCGTGCAATAAGTAATAAGTTTTAATGTAAATAAACATGCTTTAAGCAAATGTACAGTTACTCTAAAAATAGCGATGTTCAATGCTAGTAGTACAAACATGCATTTAGCAATAGGCATTTGACATTTGAAATTTACATCCATCACTTGGAACATTTCCTAGAAATTTATACAATTGGCAAAATGCATTTCGCATTTTGTATTAAGCAATTAGCATGGCAGAATGGCGTTCCATATAAAGCGTTAACTTTCTCAGGTTTAGAGTCAAGAAATGTGATGGAAAAAATGTTGTTATAGATTTGACCATGTCAAAGTGCTCGCAAATGTTTATGCAATAGATTAGCCTACTTTCATAGGCCCAAACCTTGTCCCGAGTTCGTGCCATACCGATAGCCCAAGGTCAAGCATTCTGAAATGCTCGACTAATTCCGGCAGGGCCGATCGTATGTGGATATCTTGCCGGAATTAGACGAGAATTTCCGATTGATACAGAAGTGGACGAGGAGCTGGAATGCGCTGAAAAGGGGAATGAATGTCCACATACTAGTTACAATAAAGTCTCGCTAATGCGACAACACAGTTTAATAACATAGGAATGTGTAAAAGCAGGTGGTTTCTTGATATAGGAACTAAAACTTTTGCACTGCAGTAAGGTATCACCAGTTTTAAAAATCTACATTTATATTTCTTTAGTATTAGAGAGAGTCTCCTGTACTTTAGCTTTATCTTTATCCAAGGGAGGGTCTAAGCTAAAACCAGGTTTATACTTCTTTTAGTGTTAGCAAGACTCTCCTGTACTTTAGCTTTATCTTTCTCCATTGGAGGGGGCCAAGCTGAATCCAGATTTATACTTCTGTTAATATTAGCGAGACCCTCCTGTTATTTAGCTTATCTTTATCCAAGGGAGTGGCTAAGCTGAATCCTGATTTATAATTCTCTTAATATCAGCGAGACTCACATGAACTTAAGCTTTATCTAAGGGATAGTGCTAAACTCTGTGTAACTAAGGGATAGTGCTAAACTGTATTGTGTAACTAAGGGATAGTGCTGAACTGTATCTAGATAATACTTTTTAATATTAGCGAGATTTTCCCGTACTTTAATCGCTATATCCTTATCCAAGGGAAGGGCCAAGCTGAATCTAGATTTATACTTCTTTTAATATTGACGAGACTCTCCTGTACTTTAGCTTATCTTTACCTAAGGGAGGGGCTATGCTGAATCCATGTTTACACTTTCTTTAATGCATGTGTAATTTTCTCACTTTGTTCATTAAATCTGTTAAACAATTCACTGCATGTTTGGTTGTGAACCCTTTTACAGTTGACAATCACGCTGGCCTCTTTGCATGTACGCCGACAAGAAAGGTTTAGTACTCTATGAAGGCGACCTCTTAAATCCAGAAATGGAAGGAGAACGTCGGATATCTGTACTATTTCATTTTTGTCGTACCCTTTATTACTTTTCTACAGTTACTCTGTTTGCAGCTCAATCATTGAGTACACTAGCGATAGGTGGATACAGTATGTTCAATTAAATGTTTTTTCGTTACACATGCACTTTACCATTGTATTTGCCGTCGCGGTTGTTGTAGATTAGTCGGAGAGGGGGTACGTTTATTTACACTGTTTGTCTTTTAGGGTGGGGATGGAATAAGAGTGAGGTTGGGCGCCCATAAACCGGTTTAACCCCCCAGTGACTTTTGTCACTGACCGTTCCAAGGCGGTACTTCCATCTTCCTCCTATTGTATGTTTGTTTTGTCTTTGTGCGTCTCTTGTTGATTTTTCTAGTAATGTGCATTTGCTGTTTCCTTGTGTTGCAGTTCGGGCGAGTGTTTGTTCTGTATGTGGTGTTTCCTGCATGACTCATTTTTGTACTTTTATACTTCTTTTAATATTAGCGAGACTCTCCTGTACTTTATCTTTATCTTTGCCTTAGGGAGGGGCCAAGCTGAGTCCAGATTTAAACTTCTTTTAATATTAGCCAGACTCTCCTGTACTGTAGCTTTATCTTTATACAAGGGAGGGGGCTAAACTGATTATTTCGGAACAGGTTTACAGTAAAACTGTCTTAAGCGACCATATAACTATGAGTATGTAAGGTAGACCGTAGTTTAATGCATGTGTACATTAATGCGACAAGCTCCTATAGAACATTTCTGCATTACAGTTGTCCTGTTACAAGCAGATACCTGCCTCTGTTTAAGATCCACATGCCAAATCAATGTAAGATCGCTTGAGAGAGGATCTACATCTAAATCTAGGATTTACGCAATTTCTCAAACAAAGCTTTACTTGTGACTACTCGTTAAAATCCTCCCAGGTTCATTTATGTACATTATTTCTCAACCAAACTTTTACTTTTGACTACTCATTAAAATCCTCCCAGGTTCTGCTATATACAAATGTTCTCAACCAAACTTTTATTTGCTATTTACATTATTAAAGAGACGTTTATAATGAGTAGTCACAACTAAAGGTGGCAGGAGAAATAATGACCTTTGCACGTGGGTCTCTGCAGTCCCGGGCGTCAAACAATTCGGATCCTGATAAAAAAAGAGTTACTCATTATATAATCTGGATAAAAACTTTTGGAGAGTGCGATAAACGAAAGTGCCAACAGTACAGTTCATATTATACTGTGTAGAATTCCTCATCTGCCGCTCAGCATCATGAGGACAGTTCTAAGTCTGATATGTCACTTTGTCAGGATCATGTGACTGGATTAGGCCCCGCCCAATCCACAAACACCTTACACACACATCGGTGCTTCCACGACGTCCCAGGATGGCTACTTCAATGGCCAGGTTGCAAAATGAAGATTACCTCAATTGGCTTCGTGGGAGCCTGAACTAAGGCTTATCATGATTGTTGATCAGGAATAACATCAAAAACAAAATCAGACTTGTCGGCTTCTTAGTTGATCCGTATTTATTCGATTGTCACCAAACCTATTTGCAATGCATGTGGTATAATATCTCTGCAACGTTCGATTACTATCCAGGTTGATCTAGACCTTTAAAGTTATGGATTATCGCCCTTGAATTACAAACCCTGACAAAATAAGCCTTAAATTGTCTGTTCTCTAAGTTGAGCAGTTTATACTGGCTGCAACCTCTGACGTGGTCGAGTGGTTAATACTCGTGACTAAATAACAAAGGGTCCCAGGTTCGATCCCTGTTGAACCAGGTCCTTCAGGTGAGACCTTATAAACTAAGATCCGGTGTATCAGTTCTTTACACTGGGCATCTAAATGCCAGGGAAACTCTGGCGATAATAAGAGTAGGGCATCATGTCCACTTTTATCTGTATATATACTCCCCACTCTGTAGGTTGTCTTATTAGCCATTAGTAAGCTGACAGTAATCAACACAGACAAACCTCTGACAGCATTATATAGGACACTCTCTGTCTTGGTCAGTGTTCTAATTGAATTTATAATTGGCATACATAATAAACATGAATAATAGATGTTTCATGTTATGATTTTGGGCTTGATACACAAATGTCTCCAATTGTTCAACAGCTTTTAATAAAAGTTTGTAAACATGACCTTTATGTATTAAAATCATGTGCTTTGAATAATTGTGTTTGCATGTGATCAGGTTATATGGAGTGATCTGCCCTTGAAATTAGATGTAATGGTTTATTGTTGCACCAAGCTAACTGTTTTAAGTTATAGTACAAACTGTTTGTACATTTGTCATTAGATTTCACGGACAGCTTTAGAGTATATCAATTTGTACAGGAGTTATATTTTTCGTTGACAGTATTTCACATAGAGTTGTTAACAGCCCTTGGATTTTCAACCACCGATAATGTAAAGGTATTCGTCACCTTTAAGGACTGTTCTAGTTTTCTTTTAGCATGCATAAATGACATTAATGGACATCTCCGAATATTCTCCCCATTTGCAATGCCTTCAATGACACAATATGAAAGTATTTAAGATATGCCCATGCCGTTCTTCAAAACGATTTTTAAAGCATGGCAAATTGCTCTTATTGTATCCAGCCATCCATCCATCTGTCGGTTAATTCTTTCTTGTTCGGCTAACGCCTCCTTTATTGTGCTGTTGAATTTTGTCGTGGTTGTGTAGCTCATTGATATGGATGTCTTGTTATGCATGCAAGTAAAATATATTGGATTGTTATTTCCCCCCCCCCTTTGTTGATTGTATATCATTCTACAGTTAACTCTTTCTTTTATTATTTGTTGGAAGTTCTTCATATGTGCATTGAATATTGCTATGGATGTCTAGTGTGTATGAATGTCAGATAACTTCGATTGCATTGAACATACAATTGTATGTGCTGTTCACTACATTAACTTTGATAACACTCTTAGATAAGTTAAAAAGCAAACATAAGTGATGTGGCTACTTTTCCCAATATGGTTGTTATGAAAATTACAGGAACTGTTATGAAACCACCAGATGCATTTCAGTATATAATCTTGCTGGGATAATCTTTAGGTGAAACTTCTAGATGCATTTCAGTATATAATCTTGCCGGGATAATCTTTGGGTGGAATCCTACCTAAATGGTTCAAACAACTTTGAACTTAAAGGGGAAATGTTATGTGTAATTGATATACAGTATTGATATTTGTTTGAAGCATTACATGTATTGTATTTGATAGAATTTAAAATGACATTAATTTACCCAACAGGTGTTAGATGTACGTCATAGGCTAATGCATTCAAATAACATGGCCACCAGTGACGACCAGTTGAAGCGTGATACAGACAATATGATCAAACTATTAAACAGTCTGGTAGGCCTAACACAAGGAGAAACTGAGAAGGTGAAAAGAACAATTAACAACATCTGCAAGGTATTACTGAATACGATAGTTTCAATTCTGAATAGAGGTGATCCCCCGAAAGCATAAATTGCAACACAAAAGGAGAAAATTGCAGACACGGTTTTATTGAGTCTGTCCATGAGCAGTAATTGAAAGTGCAACACTGCTCACGCCCCCTAGCACCGGCTTAAGCGGTATTCAATTTTCAGAACAAAATGTACTGAAATTCATGATCTCGAAGGATCAGAAAGTATAACAACACTGATAATGATGTACGGGGCGACGTTTTACGGCCGCCACACAAGCACTAAACACCTCCTGTTGTGAAAAATATAAATTCTGAAGAGAGGTGATCAAGCCACATTTGTTTTCAAGAAAACTAATTTGCTTAAATATCAAGTTATATCTATTTTATGTGTCGGTTTCCTAAGCAAAAAATTGTTTCCTTGATAAAGGACATGAATTAAAAAAACATAGAGTAAGCGTGTGGTTTAGAATATGTATTTATATTAATAAACATCCATAAGGTGGACTTACTATTGTATTATTTAATGATCTCTCTATTTGATATTCACTGTATAGATAAGAAAACATAGCTAATGTTCAACTGCAGGGCTCAACATTTAACTTTGATTTTACTAACCCGGTCAGTAGTTTTGATCACTGCAAGCCCTTACCAAATTTGTGTGTGCCCTGTAAGAGTTTTTGTTTTTAATTTTACTTGCCCGGCCAGGTTAGTAGTTTGAAAACTGAACACTAATAACGCTGCAAGCCATTTCCATCATAAAATAAATTTTGCAAATAGAGTAGAACTAGATAGAAACCATGTGGTCAGGATCTGCTCTGTTTGATTTTTGGTATAATCTGATTTTACAGTGTTTGTCAATGCATATTTTTGTTTAGGAAATTATGTATCCCCTATTTATAATGGGGAGACATATTATTTTTGATCGAATTGTCCGTCTGTCCTTCTGTCCGTCCGTCTGTCTGTGTCTGTCTGTCTGTCTTACTCGTGTCGGCTCTATATATCTCACAAATATGGGAGGATTTCAGAATGCTTTAACGAAAACATATTTAAGTGAAACTAGTGTACTCAATGATTGAGCAACAAACAGAGTACGAATTGTAGATAAACAAACTGGATTCACCTAGTGTCCTAAATGATTGAGCTACAGAGTACAACTGTAGATAAACAAACTGGATTCACCTAGTGTTCTCAATGATTGAGCTGCAGAGTACAAACTGTAGCTAAACAAACTGGATTCACCTAGTGTACTCAACGGTTGAGCTGCAAACAGAGTACAAACTAGATAACAAACTGGATTAACCTAGCATAATCAATGATTGAGCTGCAAACAGAGTACAAACTGTAGATAAACAAACTGGATTCACCTAGTGTACTCTATGAAAGATCGGCAGAATACAACTTGTAGATAAACAGAGGGAATTCACCTAGCGTACTAAATGATTGAGTTGCAAACAGATTACAAACTGTAGATAAACAAACTTGATTCACCTATCGATAGTGTACGCAATGCTTGAGCAGCAAACAGAGTACAAACTTAGACAAACAAACTGAATTCACCTATCGATAGTGTACTCAATGATTGAGCAGCAAACAAAGTACAAATTGCGATAAACAAACTTGATTAACCAAGTGTTCTCATTGATTGAGCTGCAAACAGAGCACAAACTGTAGACGTCAGCATTATGGGTAATGTATTTGTTCTAATTTGACACCAGTAGCAAACAGTCATTGTTCTGAATAGTGACAGCAAACTGACTTCAAGTGCAATGCTGATTTTTATGCCTCTGTGACGACAGTCAGGGGGAATTTTGTTTTGCAACTGTCCGTCTGTCTGTCCATGCGTCACGCTTTGCTATGATGTGTTACGTCAGTAATTTCTACACTTATACACATGAAACTTAACATGTATACACATTAATCATTATATGGGCTATCATTTGGCACCCCACCCATGCTGCCCGCAAACTCAAGGTCTTGGTCAAATGACATTCACGTGCAGTTGGTTGACACATTTACATGCAGTTGGTTGTCGCAGTGTTTTCATCATCTTATATCTCCCTAATCACTGTACCTATTAACATGGAATAGCATATATACATTAAACACCATCCATACTTTCATTGCGTATCCAGCAGCACATGCTGCCCACAAGCCTAAGGTCAAGGTCAAATGACTTTTAGGCACGCAACACCACGGGGGCATCGCTTTGTCTTACAGACATAATTTTCTAGTTTGGAAATCCTCTGCTCTTTTCTTTTTTTTTCTTTATACAGTGAAACCTGTGAAAACCGGATCATGTCTAAAACGGAATACTCTTGAAACCGGCCGATTTGTTCGGTCCCGACTTTTTTCCTTCTTTTCCAATTATGAAAATCCCTCTAAAAACCGGACCCTGTGAAAACCGGATACCGGACGTGTCTTGTCAAATATTGTCTCATTTCAACCCAAATTCACTTGTGTAAACCGGATGCCAAAAACCAGCTGACCGGAACGTAATTTGCTGACTGGCCTCTCAACACGCTTACGCAACATGACACCTCGCGCCATTGTTTACACAGTTCAATTATCAATAGTCGGGATTAACGGTATGGCTAGGTATAAAATACTGACCAGTTAATGAATAAGGGACCGAATGGAAAACTGTAAAAACAAATAACACTAATGATAGGGGCTACATCAAACCTTACCTGCACTAATATTGGAATAAAATTTTGTTATTAATCAACAACAATTACAAATCCATTAATGATCTTATTTCACTTTCCTAACCCTTCTGGTGCTGGCACAAAAAAATATCTGCTCACATATTTTGAAATTTTGTCCAATTTCCCTGGTGAATGATTGTTAAAAGCTATCACATTCGTACTTGGAGTGACCTCGAGTTTAAATTTGCACCATCCTGTAACCATTTGCCTGTTACGAAAAAATGCACAATCTCCATTATTAAAACTTCACAAATTCGCTTATATTTCTTGTAGATATGACAAACTTCGTAAAATATTTTCAAAATTTTACCACCGTAATGTTCTACTCATCAGCAAATACAATTGTAATTTACGTACTTTTCTAAAGTTAGGTATTTCACATCCGTAGTTTTACGGTGATGTCATTAACAAACTTCGAAAAAATATTGGACACACATATATTGATACTTTGTTTGTAAAACGTTTAAAGCAATTCATTAAAAAGAGTTATGACCCCTCTATATTGCAGCACACTACATGCTTGGTGGTCGATCTCTTTAAAGTTGGTCATTATGCTTTCCTCTTTGCTTGTGCGACGACGGAAAAGGTTTAATACTCTATGAAGATTCCCTCTTAAACCCGTTTACGGAGAGAGGAAATTAGATATTTGTATTTTGTCCCAGTTCTGCCGTACCCCAAGCTGTTCTGACCTCTGAATAGTCATCGAGTACATGTCTACGATGTCAAGTTTATTCTTTTTCAAACAAATCAGTTGTGCATGTTTAATATCCACTAGTATTTGTATCTTCTTGCGATTTATTTTCAATAAAATGTCGGTGTAGAAGTGTTTCATATAGTTTTCCCGTACCTTTAAGTTATGATGTCATTTAAATGATGACGTCGTTTGTTTACCTCTAACGTTTATTTTCAAATCATTTCATTTTGGCAGGCATCGTTATGCATGTTGTGGAGTTGTCTGGAGGGGAATTTTATTTACATTTTGACTTTGATGAAAGTGGGATAAGGACGAGGTTGGGTACCCGTAAACCAGGTTTTTAAGTCCCCCAGTAGCTTAATTTGGTTACTGGCCGTTCCAAGGCGGTACTCCTGCTTTCAGCCTATGGTCAATTTTGTTATTTAATATGCTTCATGTTTAATGTTTTTCGTCTTGATATGCGTCCTGTTATGTTTTGTCTCGTTTTTTTACCGTTTCTTGTTTGATGGTGTTTGGTGCGGTGTCATTTCGTGTTTGTCTCCCTGTTTGACTATTGTTCCATATTGACTAAGTAACCATCATCAAACATATTGGATCTACATCAGGCTCGGTGTCTCATCCGGATCCAGTTTGTATGCATACATGATATGACGCTCGCGACCAGCAGATTAAGGGTTAAACTTATCTCATGTAGCCCTGGCTACCACACCCATTTGTAACACAAGTGAAAAAATCAAACAAGATAGGTTACACGTTTACACATGTGTATGTGATGCTGGACGTGAATTAAACAAACACACTTATGTATTGTTATTATGTCCACGGAATCATTGAGGAATATACCAAAAGTCAGTAGAATATTTGTGCAGTTCATTCATTCTTTATTTTTCTTTTGTAAAAAATGTCTCCTCTTACTTATCGTCGTAATTATACCCCACAACGAAGTTTGGGGGTGTATACTGGAATCAGGTTGTCCGTCTGTCCGTCTTTCCGTCCGTGGACACAATTTTGTCCGGCCTTCTTCTACAGTTTTGCTTCAATTTTGTTGAAAGTTCATATATAGCCATATGACAATATAAACCTGTGCACCGCATATTTCCGTTATGATCGGACCACTATTTCAGGAGTTATCTCCCCTTTTTAGTCCCTAACTAATGTTTCCGGTTTTCTGGACTTTTTATGGAAGTGACTCGAGATATCAACTCTATATTTAGTACAAAGCTAAATCTAGATAAGTTACAGCTTATGTTTCAATCTCAGTCCGGTTGAATAATTATAGTTATGGCCCTTGAACTTTAATTTTTTCTTCAAATTTGGGATTTTCCAGACAATTTTTTTGGAAGTGGTTGCAGATATTAACTTTATATGTGGCATAATGATAAAGCTAACACTAGATACTTTTCAGCTTAATTCCCAATCTCAGTTATAGCCCTTGAACTTCAATTTATGGTCAACTTTTCATTTTTCCGGTCTTTCTTTGGAAGTGGTTGAAGATATTAACTTCATATTTGACATAAAAATAAATCTAGATGAGGTACAGCTTTACTTCAAATATCAATCTGGTTGAATACTTTTTGTCAGAGTTATGGTCCTTGAACTTAATGTTTTTCTTAAAAGGTACCTAGCTTTAGAACTTTCGATTTGACAAAAACCTCATGAAATTCTCTGAATAAATCTTGATTTTTATTACATAAATTGGGTTTGGGCATGTATTGTTTTTAAATAAACAAACCATGAACATTATGAGTCGCTGCAGGTTGTATAATCCAGAATTGAGCACAAACGAACTGTACGAAAGACTCTCTGAATCTATTTAAGGCATACAATAGGAAAGACTGATGAAAGATGAAGTTATCTACAAACTTAGGAAAATTCATGGTCATATCCATTTTCACGATTTCTTTATTAAACGCATTAAAACTTTTAGGAAGAAAGGTTATGACCCTATTATATTGCAACACACTGCCTGTTTGGTTATCGACCCCTTTACAGTCGGTCGCTACGCTTTCTTCTTTGCTTGCACGGTGACAGGCCAATGGTAGTACTCTATGATGGTATACTCTTAAACCCAGAAATGGGATTAGCTTACCAGACTCATAGTTGCTCTGTCTTCAGCAAAGTCATTGAGTACATATTTGACGGACTTTCACAGTTGTTATGCTATGTTTTACATTTATTACTGTGCCACAACCTGTCTTCTATGTTGTGGGGAAGTCCGGCGGGGATACCTTTATTTACAATGTTTATTTAGCTAGGGTGACTTTGAGATAAGTATGAGGTTAGGACGTCCGTAAACCGGTTTAAACCCCCCATTGGTGATTTTGCTACTGACCGTGCCAAGGCGGTTCTCTCTTTGTCACCCTTACTTTTGTTTGTCTTGTGTATTTGTGATTGTGTTTTGTTCATGTTTGTCTCTGGTGCTGGTGTACTTGTTGTGGTTTTCTGTGTTCTTGCCGTGTGTTTGCATGTGTTTGTGTGTGTGACATGCTGTCTATTGGTGTGTTGGTGGTGATTGCGTCTTGTATGTGACGTTCTACTGTATGTGTGTGTATGAGTATAAATTGCTATGCTTTCTGTAGGTGTTTTGGTGATGGTGGCGTTTTGTGTGTGGCTTTTCCTGCTTGACTTTACTACTTTTTCATTTCTTGTATAATATGTGACCTGCTCAAAGACTTCTGAATCTATTTAAGACATACAATAGGAAAGCTTTGTGTATAATTTGTGACCTGCTCAAAGACTTCTGAATCTATTTAAGACATACAATAGGAAAGCCTTGTATAATTTGTGACCTGCTCAATATTTCTGAATCTATTTAAGGCATACAATAGGAATGCCGTGTAAAATGTGTGACCTGCTCAAATACTTCTAAATCTATTTGAGGCAGTAAATATGAAAGCTTTGTATAATTTGTGACAAGCTACATGTAATTGATTTATCCAATATGTTGAATCGCACATGAAAACAGTAAGCGCATTAGATAATGGACAGACTTTAAAAAATAAGTGCTAGTAACACATTGATAACAGTTTCTGAACCGATTGAGAACGGTAACTCGAACATAACTGTCGCATCACCTCATTAATCGGGTGACTTGACTCGGAGATGACTGCCCCACCTCTCAAGCACAGTGTCGGAAATCTACCACACATTACGTAAAAACATATTTTGCTAAATATGATGTCATGAAAACAGTAATATTGCGGTCATTTATTCCGAATGATCCTACAATTTCTCCAGTTGAACTCGAACAACTTTTTCATGATAGGTAGCTCAAAAGTTTTAACGAATTTTATCAAAACCATTATAAACACAAATATCTACTTTTTGTGTCACCTGCCGAGAGGCAGTGTGTCACTTAGGGATCACTTTTCCGTCATCTGTATGTCCGTCTGTCTGTCCGTCTGTATGTCCGCCACACTTTCATTTTTCGGCTGTCATTTCTAAACTAATCATTATAGTGCTTTCAAATTTCAAACATGGAACAAGCATGATAAGAGGAAGTGTCATGCACAAGGGCCACAACTCGAGAATCAATAGTTTTGAGTTATTCCCCTTTTTCATATTAACAATACGTTTTTGTGTCAGCTGCGAGCTGGTGACTCATGTGTTCCTCCGAACACTCTTGTTTCTTGGTAGAAGCATTCATTTCTACAACATAATTAAGGTTAGAGATTAAAAATCATAACATCAGAGGGTATGTTATATATACAGTTTGCGTTTGTTCAAATTCGTTATGAAAAGATAACAGGGTATCAACCCAGGCAGCACGCTACAATCGGGCCGACATTGGGCCGATATTGTTTCCAATATCGGTCCAACATCGGATTTTAAGGCGGCCCGATGTCGACCCGCTTCTCTTTTGTAACGCGTTTTGACGTCGGCCCGATGTAAGTTCTGACGTCGGCCCGACATAAAAATGATCTACATCCGACACAAAATGATCTACATCCGATAACAAAATGACATTCAAACGATATCGGGCCGACATCAAACCTTACATCGGGCCAACGTCAAAACGCGTTGCAAACGAGAAGCGGGTCGACATCGGACCAATGTTTGCAATCAGATATCAGATATCTACAGCCGATCAGAAACACATGATTTTGGGCCAACGGGTTCTTTAACCTTCACTCCATAGATGCGCATTTTAAGACATTTAATCTATTCCTCCACTCAAGAAAATAGTTCCACTTTATACATTCATGAATATGCACAACAAGAAATATTTCCACATTCTAGCAGATGATGCAGCTTAAAGCAGGCTGAAAGTAAGGTAGAATGCTCCTAAAGGAGTAGTATGCCTTACTTACATCCTGCTTTGAGCAACCATCTGTCTTCAATACTGAAAACATGTTATGGATTAAAGGGTTAAGAAGACACAAGACACTGGCTGGATGTCAAAATAATGTTGAAACCTCATTTTGAATTCTGGCCAAGGTTGTATATGTGCTATCTTGAAGTACAGATCTGCAATCATGTTAAATAGACACTCCTACAACAAAATTTCATCAACTGTGTGTTCCATATCTTTAAAAATGAAATAAAAAAACTAGTAAATCCAAAGCAAGTCTCATCCATTTATTAATTCATGTACCCTTGAAACTTCAAATAAACAATTCCAATTTCCAATATTTTTTTTACTATTTAGGGTTGTTTTATACAGTCAAACCTGTTTTAAACAACCATCAAAAAGAAACAGAAGTCATCTTGAAGTTTCTAAGACAGGTGACTTCTGAATGCAGATCGAAAATAATGCTTTCGACCTGCATTAAGCAGTCACCTGTCTTTAATGATCGCTAGGCTTCCTCGTAGCATGGTCGCTTAAGACGGGATTGACTGTACAATATAGTTTAAATAGTTTAAAACCACAAACAATGCAGACCCTGATCAGAGGGATTCTTAAGGAGACCACTGATAAGGGTCTACACTGTTTGCATAGGACAAGTGTGACGGATGGTCAATCAGTGTGAATCACATAACCTAGGTAGGTCACATGACTCAAGGATATAGAACTTAAGGAGAGTTAAATGTGCATAACTCCTCGAGTAATGTGACCGACCTACGTCATGTGATTAGCACTGACTGGCCATGTGTCACAAGGCAAGACAAGACCATGCGATAGTCAAAATATCCCGAGTAAGTCTAAATCTGTTATACATTAAAATGCTCAAATACAGAATACATTTATCTGAAAACAAATACCCTAATGTCCCTAAATTTGCTACAAAGTGTCTATTCCAGTCCTATTATAGAATCAATTCACTGTTTTCACTCTGACAGCTTGCTACCGCTCTCCTCTTCCTACCGCCAACTCTGTCGCTTGCAGTACGTAGCCGTTCACGTACAGTCACCTCCAATTCAACATTCGTTACCTCCCCTCTGCATCTCCTAATTGCCTCTGAAAATAGACAAAAAATTCAAATCAGCCATCACTATGAACATTCATTGAAGGTTTTGATTACAAGTGGTAGCTTAAAGCAAGATGACAGTAAAACAGAAAGGTCCTATTTAATGTGCTTTCTGCTTTACTTTTATCTTGCTCTAGCAGAAACCTACCTTAAACCAGTTGAATATTGAGGAGATTGGTACTTTTGGATATGGAGGAAAGGGTTAAACAGTAAATATTTTGCAACACCTTTTCAACAGAACATTATCTGTAGAATAAGGATTGAAAAGGGTATATATTTTGTACCCAGGTAGCTCTTTGGCAATTACCTGCTGATACCTGGGCACCCGCCTTACACCGATTATAGTATATTAAGATATAGATGTACCATAAATACAGGTTTTGTCACAAGTTGTTTTCTGAAATAAACAGTTCTTAAAATTTAGAAAAAAAAATATTTGGCGAGTTAAATAACCCTTTTTCTAAACGAATTTGAGAAATGTTGATCTCGTGACAACTAGTGTCAGATCATAATTGAATGGTCTTAAACATGTGTAAGATAAAGATATCTTAAATAGTATTTCGAGCCTTAACCCTTTAATCTATAGATACTCATTTTAACACATTTAAGTTATTCCCCCAGTAAAGAAAAAGTTCTGCTTTATACAGTCATGAATATGCAACACAAATATTTCCTATATACTAGCAGATAGAAATTTAAAGCAGACTTAAAAGTAAAGCAGAATACTAAAGGAGCATTCTGCTTTACTTTCAGTCTGCTTCAAGCAACCATCTGTATTCAATACTGAAAATAAGCTACGGAGGAAAGGGTTAAGACAAGGTAAAGTATGAGAAAAATCTACATCTTTTCAGATTCATTAATCCTTCAAAATCCAAAACACGAGCAAAATCAAACAACTTATATCTAGATCTTTGTCACCGTTGAATATTGCCCGTTATCTATATATATAGCGACATGTTGAAATATTCATCCCGAGATTTATCTCGTGGAAATGAATAGTCATATTTAAGAGGGAACAAATCCATGTATTGCAATGAGGTTTGACTTGACGAGTTTTTGTTTCACTTTTTTTACAAAAATTGACTACTTTTCAGTGCATTGTTTGCATATTGGGTAGTAATTTTGTACACAGATACTTGCTAGTTTCTACCTGACCCTTTCTGCCCTACTCAGAATACTGTATTTGCTTTGGAAATCTTACAAAGATTGTTGGGATACTGATATAATTAATTATTCTTACCAGAGAAGAAAACATCTGCTTATAAATCAGCTAAAAGGATTTCTAGGGTTTTGTGATCCTCATGGCTGTTCAGTTGAAGCAAACTGGATACTTTCTCAGGCAAACTTCCCTTGGACATTTCTGGTCATACATGCAGGCTGTTTGACATTCCCTGCAACTCCTTGTAAATTGTTTCAAGCTTGCCCTGTTGTTTCACCTGCGTCCCCCTGATTTTCTCAAGAACTGTGATCAGCCTTATATGTCCCTGGCTAAATATCAAAACAAAATACATGTACATTATCTCATTGTACTTGAACCAATATTTTTCCATAAGTATGCAGTTATATAACCATATACTTCATAAACATTCCTTTCTAAGCCTTTCCAAACAGAGCAGACCAAGATCAGACGGCTCCTATAGGAACCGGCCCATCTGATCAGGCTCTACTCTGTCTGCATATTATATATTAATATAGATCTGATTCTACAGTTTGTACTTTGGTGAAAATTTCATGTGTTTGTATGCCATTTTAATAATTAGCCTAATTAATACTAATACCGTCATCATTTCTATCATGAATATTTATGGAGTAAAGGGTTAAAAATACATATAGCAGCTTAATACCGCCTTCTGTTTACCTCAAGCAAATATGTTTGTGATTCATAAATGCCCCTGGATAGCAGCACAACCACAGACAGATAGCAAAAGATGGACAGACAAACATACATTAACCCTTTCGCTGTCAAACCCTGTCGTCTGCTAACTTTGTCGTCTGCTATACAAAGTTTCATTCTTTTGATTTTCTTCATTTTTTCTTTCAAAAACATAGTAACAGTAACAAACCGTTTGGATCCTGATGAGACGCCGAGTTACTCAGCGTCTCATCTGGATCCAAACTGTTTGCATAGGTAATCACAGATCCGGCATTGGCAGCGAAAGGGTTAAGGGCAAAACTAAGGGCAAAACCTATCTGGCCCAGAACCTCGATTCAGGGGGTATTAATAGTACATGTGTCACAAACAATGCTGGCACCTGATTGGTTGAAATTTGACGCTTATTTCTGTATGAATGTTTGAAATCTAGAGTAGGTACAATTTTCTACTCGATGGGATTATAGGTGACAAATTGTACATAGATGGTGAGCTGTATAAACCGACATCAGCTAAATGAGGAAGTCGTGAGAGCAACCTACGTATACTCTCATGGAACGTTAATGGACTGACCAGAAAACTAGTAGATCCAGATTTCATTAATTTAATAAATGACTATGATGTTCTATTCTTAACTGAAACATGGTTATCAAAAAACTCGCATTTCAATTTAAATTTAAATGATTATGTATGTGAACATTTATATGGCAATAAGTCACCCCATACAAACAAAGGTAGATACAGCGGAGGAGTGTCGGTGTATTATAAGCAATCGCTCAGAAACAAAATAAGTATAGTGCAAAAAAATCAAAATGGGATTTTGTGGACGAAATTTTCTAGAGATTTGTTTTACTTTGAGGAAGATATCTATTTCTGCACTGTTTATATACCTCCTAGCAATTCTAATATAACTACTCATTTTGACGAAGACATGTTTGACCAGATTGAGACGGACATAGAAAAATATAGGACACTAGGGAAAATCATGATCAATGGAGACTTTAATAGCCGGACATCGAATGAAACAGACATATTGGAAGAAAATAACTTCTTAAATACAGACACAAATACATCAAATAACGTACAGATTCCACTCCGCAAAAACAGAGATCACATAATCAATGCACAGGGCAGACAATTACTCTCATTATGTAAAACTGCCAGCTTGGTAATAGGCAATGGTCGTCTGCTAAATGACTCTTCTGGTGAATTTACATATAACGACTACAATGGATCCAGTGCAGTAGATTATTTCCTACTAGATTTTAACGATTTTAATGTAATAACACAATTTGAAGTTAAACCTCCCACTGAATTCTCAGATCACTGCTCAATTACTATTAGCGTAAAAAGAGTCAGTCCACAACATATACCACGTGACCAACACTGCGAATCGAATAAATACCTTGCGTGGGACGAATCGCTGATCCGTGAATTCAACACATGTTTATCCAGTAGAGGTCAAGACTTGACACACATTATAGAGAACATCAATGAAAATAATATAAACGAAAGTGTACAATATTTCACCACACTCATTCAAGAAGAGGCATTTAAAACGTTTGGTAAATCTCGTTCAATCAAGAAAAAAACCCATTATATAAACAAAAAGAAATGGTTTAATAAAAATTGTTACGATAAAAGAAAAAAATACACAAAAGCAAGAAATGTTTTTTTAAGGGAAAAAACAAACGCTTCCAGAAAAACATTTATAGAAAAGAAAAAAGAGTACAACCAAGCTAAAAAGAAGGAAAAAAGGCTGTTTATGCAAAAAGAGCGATCGCGATTGGCACACGAGGCTAAAACGAACCCGAAGCAGTTTTGGAAAACCGTAAAAAAACAAAATCAATGTCCGGGACCAACATCTGAATCACTCACGGTCAATGATCTATATAACCATTTCCACAATCTATACGGCGGAGAACCGCAAGACCATGATACAGACAATACATCTCAGACAAAACATGACAGCTTTTTAGATTCACCTATCACCATTAATGAACTCACCCAGGCAGTTAAATCACAAAACAACGGGAAAAGCGCAGGAAATGATCAACTTATTGCAGAAATATTCAAGCATTCAATAGAAATAATGGCGCCGTTTTTGATAAAACTTTACAATCAGATTTTTGACAGCAAAAACTACCCGAGATCTTGGGGAGAGGGAATTATCATCCCGATCTTCAAAAGTGGAGAAGTAAACGAAGCAAAAAACTACAGAGGAATAACACTCATTAACATTTTGAGCAAAATTTACTCCCAAATTCTTCTCAATCGACTGACAAAATGGTCTGAAATAAATAACAAAATAACTAACAATCAATTTGGCTTTCAAAAAGGAAAATCCACAACTGACTGTATCTTTATATTACACACGGTAGTCTCGAAATTGATGAATGAAAACAAAAAGGTTTACTGTGCATTCTTGGACTTCGAAAAAGCGTTCGATAATTTAGAAAGACACTATTTATGGCAAAAACTCTTAACAGAAAACGTAAGCACAAAATTCACAGAAGCGATCAAATCAATGTACAGTGTAGTTAAAGCCTGTGTTAGATACAAATCACACATGTCGCAGTTCTTCGATTCCACAAAAGGTATCAAACAGGGAGACCCGAGCTCCAGTCTGATGTTCATATTTTTCATAAATGATATAATTCAAAGCATAAATTCTGATCATGAAGGGATTCTAACAATAAATGAATTACAGATATTTATGATACTATTTGCGGACGACGGACTTTTATTTTGCTACAAACCGGAAACGCTACAGTCAATATTGAACGATATAGAACAATACTGCAACACATGGGGTTTAAAAATTAATACAAAGAAAACTAAAATAATGATCTTTGAAAAGGGAAGGCATACAAAATATAACTTTTACCTCAATGGAACTCTATTAGAAATTGTAAATTCCTTCAAATATCTAGGAGTCTACTTTTTTAAAAACAATAACTGGTACATGACTCAAAAACGAATATCCCAACACGCATCCTATTCATTACACAACTTATTTACAATAATGAACCAAATCGACCTCACTAACAAAGATAAATGTAGACTCTTCGATGCTCTAGTCGGATCTGTCCTTAATTATAGCGCCGAAGTATGGGGAAATCACAAAGCAAGCGATATTGAAAAAATACATAATAAATTCTGTAGAAAAGTTCTTAGGGTTAAAAATTCAACAAATTTAGAGTGTTTGTATGGAGAGTTAGGCCGTTTCCCATATAGCGTCACGAGAAAAGTCATCATGATGAAGTATTGGATTAGATTACTCTCAATGGACGAGAATTCAATTCCACTGAACATATACAAAATGCTAAAGCACGACGTTGACATGAATATAATATACAACGGCATAAATTGGGCTTATCAAATCAAAAGTATTTTAGATTCAATAGGGATGTCTGATTTATGGATACATCAATATGAAACAATGATCAACATCACATCAATCAAACAACGAATATTTGATACTTACAAACAATCCTGGTACGCAAGTATTAACAACTCGAGCAGACTAGACTTTTACAGTCTAATTAAACATGATCACAATTTTGAAACATATTTAGATGACATACAGGATCAAAGATTTCGAATCGCACTCACCAAACTAAGACTATCGTCACACAAATTAGCAATAGAAACAGGTAGATATATCAATCAACACAGGGATGAAAGACATTGCAACCAATGTAACATGAAAAAAACCGAAAGCGAATTTCATTTCTTACTGGTATGTCCGAAATACCGGCATCTCAGACTAAAATACTTCAAACGTTATTACTGCAGCTGGCCATCAATGCAAAAAATAACTAATTTATTTTCAGAAACATCAAAACGAGTTGTAAACAATATAGCAAAATATATATTCCATGCACTAGAAATTAGAACAGAACAATAAACAGTGTTACTTCTTTATCGGTACAATAGAAAAATCGCCTCAATATCAGCTGCAAACCACTCGCTTGCACGAGCGTACACATAAGGGTACACTCCAATCTGTAGCAGACGGCATTTTTGCAAAAAATACTATGTAGAATTAGCATGCACATGTATCACGATTACACATTGCGACTTCCTGATAATGCAAACCAGGCAAATAACTATAAACTCAAATAACACTCACCCAAACAGGATTTCAATAATTCCACAACTAAATACTGAATACGTCATGAATCACAGATAAGGCCAACTTACGCAACTTTACACACACATGAACTACCCATTCATTCAGAAATCGACACAATCCACGTGACGACCGACCTTTTGACCACGTGACCAAGGACGATCAGCAATATTGACAGGAGAAACGACCCAATCATGAAATTAAGCTGGACTTGACGACAGAAAATCGACGTAGGCTGGACAGGATATATTATAAATGTAAAGAATCTTTTTGATAGAAAGTATTTGAACTTTATTTTAGGCTCTGAAAAGAAATGGAAATTGTTAACGTGTCACCACATTTCTGTGAATATACATTTGTAATTGACAATAGTTGCTATAAACATTGTATTATGTTTAATGCAATAAAATTGATTGAATTGAATTGAATTGAATTGATTATCAAAATGTTATTCTAAACTGGATTTTGGTAAGGTTGCAATTATAAAGACGTCCTGATAATGCACAACTGTTTAACCCACACCCACATCGGTACCAAACTCTCTTCTAAAGTCTCTTAACTACATTACATTTGGATTTGTCATATATTTACCATGGATAAATTCCGTAGGTGTCGAAGGCTGAGTACTGGTATGTCTTGGTGAGAGTGGATCTGGTGTTGGTGTGCTCATTGACGGCTGCACGGTGTTACTCACTGGTAACACTTTGGTCGAACTGATTTGGGTGGTTTAGGTAACTTAGAGAGATTGTAGTTGATGTATCTTCATCATCTGAATATGGGAAATGTATTTGCCTGAAAGAAAACAACACTATATTGAGATTAATGGAACAATTCTACACATACTTGATTATAAAATGCAAATGCAAAGTTTGATGTCAATTGGTATAAAGAAATATAGAAGTAGATCTAGTTCGCATTACAAGATTTGTGCCACGGACAGACCCCAAATTACATGGGCCCCGCCTAAACAGTTACAGATATAATCCATTTGTGATTACTGTAAAAGAAGATAAATTTTTAATTAACATATTTTGTAACACCCTTTCCAAGTTCATAAATTATAAACGTATTTTCACGCTTTTGCAAACAGGGTAGTCCCAGATCAGAGGGCTCCTACAGGAGCCGCCCAATCAGGGTCTGCTATGTTTGCAAATGGAATTTGCTAGATCTGTTTCTTTACTTTCTAATTAAAGGGCTACAATGTTCCACATTCCATATTACATATAAATTTGAACTATTATGTTAATGAATATACAGTAGGTATTGGAACTTGGAATAAAGGTAGAAGAGGGAAAGGATTAATCAATGCATGACACTATTCTTATTTGTCCGAATTTAGGTACATGTAGATCTATTTTTTTGTCAGTTGCCACTAGGTCATATCAATAACAAATCATATGGGACATTCTTTTCAATATATAGGGGTTTGACCCTGTCCGATTTGGTTTTGGTCCGGGAGTATAGGCTATACGACATAGACATAGTCTGCATAGACACAGTATTTTCCAAGTCCTGAAAACCTTTTTTCTAAACTTATGAAGCACAAATTAATAAAATCTCTAGATCTAGTCATTTTTGATATTCATAATCTTGATTTTAAAAATTAATCCAGAGAAATTTCATCCATGAACACAGAAGGCAACGTCAAGTTAAATATCACTAATTCGCGAAAACCGGTTACAAAGTACATTCAAGAAAGCATATTATGGTCTTTAGCCAAGTCTTTTACATGAAATATTTTAAAATTAGGATCTATAGCCTATACCTTTTCTAAAAAAAAACAATAGCATCTGATGATATCTTAAATATATCTATTATCATACAAAAACAGGAAAAGTTTCTACATACCCAGTGTTCAATCCAACTTCTTTTGCAGACGAACTCTAAAAGACCGCAGCGAATATTATTTAATTTTTCGCCAAGCTTTAAAAAAATATTCTGATAATGGCTAGCAAAATAAAAAAATAATTACTTATTTTTCTCATGGAAATTAATACTGTTCAGTAAATTTATAAAATTATTTTCTTTGATACGTTGAGTCCGTTCCTGATCGTCTTAACGTGACATCGGCCCAGCATCGGCCCGACCTACGTCTTCTTAAGAGAAACTAGGTCGGCACAACACCGGGCCGACGTCGTATGTTATCGGGCATATTTTTTTAATACAAGTGTCAATCTTTTTATCGGTACTTCGTCGGTCTGATATGGGTACATGGTAATTTTAAGTTAAACATATTTTGCTCATATTATAGCGTGGGAATGATATCGGCCCGTCGTCAAGCCGATGTCGAGAATTGTTGCCGTCATTACGCTTATAGGCCGACATCGGCCCGATATAGGTGTGCTGGCTGGGAAACAGTTTGGACCCTAGTGAGATACTGAGTCACTTGGTGTCTTATCTGGATATAGTCTGGACCCTCGTGAGACACCGAGTCACGTGACATCTGATCCGTATACAGACTGTTTCGATCCTTGTGGGACACCGAGTCACTTGGGGTATCATCTGGATATAGTCTGGACCCTCGTGAGACACCGAGTCACGTGACATCTCATCCGGATACGGGCTGTTTCGTTCCTGGTGGGACACGAGACACTTGACATCTCATCTGGTCTGAGTAACCTGGCGTCTTATCTGGATGCAGTTTGCATATGGTATCACACACCCGTCTTTATGGAATTGAATTGGTTAAAGTCATAATATCGCTCAAAATCATGTTAAAATCGCGTATTTTCTAACATGGATGTATTATCCCTGATACAAATAACCATGGAACCATTTAATAACACTTTTTTGTGTAACCGGTCGTTAGTCATTAGCTTATGAATGTGTTGATTTTTGATAGTGTTGTCACCACACTATAAGCTTTTGTTTACATTTTGAAAACACTTCGGCTTGCCGCGGAAAATCTCGATTGGTGTCGGGAGGTCACGTGGGTGAAAAATTAATTTCTGATATAAACACAACGGGTGACGGTCGTTTCGTCAAACTGCCAGTTCGTCAAAAAGGCGATACAGTACAAAAGGGGTTGTCGTTTCGTCAAAAAGGATTATATAGAGAATTGATTTATATATCGCCTTTTTGACGAACTGGCAGTTTGACGAAATGACTTATATTAGTAGATATATATGTCGGTCAATAGCTATACATAGCTAATGTTTACATGTTGTAATTATCAAACCGACTCTAAATAAAATTTGAATCTGAATCTGAATTAACATTAGTATTGATCTAGATACTTTATGCACGCAACGGGCCAAATCGTTTGGGACTAGATCAAATATATATCAAAAATAATTAATTAGAGAAGAATGCGACAGTGCTGTATACGCTACGGGCGAATTCGTGATAACCGTTTCAAATAGTTTGGGACTAGATCAGATATGGATCGGAACTGTATGTTTTTTAGTGATTAATAAACTACGAAATAATTAATTAGTAAAGAATGCGACAGTACCGTATAGCTACGGGCGAATTCGTGATTATCGTTTCAAATAGTTTAGGACTAGATCAAATATGGATCGGAACTGTATGTTTTTTAGTGATTAATAAACTACGAAATAATTAATGAGTGAAGAATGCGACAGTACCGATTACTGTTTGCACGCTTCGGGTGAATTTGTGATTACCGATTCACATAGTTTAGATCCAGATGACACTCGGGTGCTATTTAATGATGTCAGCAAACAGAAGGTAAGCCATTTTGAAGGCTTTGTTATTGTTGCAAATAGTTTGGATCCAGATAAGATCTGCATAAGCAAAATTTTGGCAAATTTTACCGAAGACATTTACATAGTGAACTGAAGGTTAATAATTTTTTAAAGTGTGATTATACATGCAAATAGTTTAGATCAAGGTGAGGTGAGATCTGGAGGAAAACTGTGATATTTTATGATGAAATAAAATGCACAAACGTAAACGTAAACTCCTACAACTATTGAAAACAACGACTTTCCAGACGAGAATTACATAGCAACGGATTACCCATTTTGCAAATCTTTTTGATTCAGATAGGACCTGGATCAACTGTTTGACACATGTATGAATAATATTTTTATGAATATTTATAATTTAGAGGCTGATAAATAAATACCCAAGACAGAACATATTATGACAACTTTTATTACACTCATTCAAACATTGTTTTATGATTTATAACATTGAAGTACAATGTACATCTATACACACGCAGAGTGTTTCAAACTACAGGGACCCGACACGATAGAATGTTGGCGGAAAAAGGTGAAAAAGGGTATACGTCTTCACAATTATTTTCAGATATCAATCGTGTCGGGCCCCTGTTGTTTAAAGTTATTGTATCTTTCAAGTCCGTTTATTATAAAAGTTGAGAACTGTTTTAGGAATAAACTGCGGTGAAAATATGTATCTATAGAAAAATAAGTAAACCCTTCGCTTGCTGAATTTTAAAATACATTTCTCCTTCTTTACCAATGCCCATGTATAATTACATATATCTTCACTGTGTACAAGTATATCACTGTACAATCACTGCTGTGGAGTGCACTGGTTGCACAATCAACTTGTAAATAGTGCAGACCCAGATGAGACAGCTCTGGGTCTCACTATTTACAAGTACGTATATTGACGTGAATAGCAAGCGAAGAGTTAAGTTAATGACATCATTTACATACGTACATGTAATGGATATAGTTTTATCTAATCTACATAAAAATCATGTTCTTCTTATAATGATGAAATAAATGACCAAGTTGCACGGTTTAAATATTTACATGTATACATGTTACCCCTGTCCCTGTTATGTGTTTATTCCAAATTTCAGAACCTGTAATTGGATATTCCTAGACAAAATATTTATACTAATTATATATATGTATACATTTTGGAAAAATGTGACCATTTTAGAAATACCATTATCAAACAGAACTGACCCTAATCAGACGGCTTCTATAAAAGCTGTTTAATCTAGGTCTACCGTGTTTGCAAATGCGTGAAAACACATTTATTAGGCAAAGGGTCAAAATCGGTGCTATATAAATTTAAGTTGTATTGTATTTATATTTACACACAGTTACCAAGTAAACGGGAGCAGTTTGATCTGGGTCTACTCTAAATGACTAATTTGTACTGTATAAATGTTACATATATTTACATATGTACATGTTAACCCTTCTCTTGCTGAATTGAAAAATACATTTCTCCTTCTTCGCTGTGCAGTCACTGCTGTGGAGTGCACTGGTTGCACAATCAACTTGTAAATAGTGCAGACCCTGATGAAACAGCTCCAGCAGGTGCTGTCTCATCTGGATATTCACTATTTACAGGTAGGTATATTGACGTGACTAGCAAGCGAAAGGTTGACCCTCTCCTTGAAAAGAAGTAGTAATATTTACATACAATTACATAGCTACATGTTAACCCTTCCCCTGAAAAGAAACAAGTTTATCAAATTCCATAGTAAAAAAGTAATGGTCTGATCTGGGTCTACTCTGTTTGCAAATACATGAAAAGAATCAGGTCTATCAAATTCAAGTTTATTTCAAATATCAATACCTATTGAATATACATAGACAAAACTGTTCTAATGAAATATATATGGTGACTTCATTCTCTTATATTCTGCAGACATCACCCCTGTTGAATCGCCTAAATTAAAAACAAATATCATGGGGTTTCTTTAAAAAAGAAAAGAAAATAGATCTGTTTCTTTGCTTTCTAAAATGTCTACACTATTCCACCTTCCATGATTCGCCATAACTGTACTTTGTTAATGAATATTCAGTAGGTATTGAAATTTGGAATACACACAGAACAGGGAAAGGGATAATGGGCATCTCTTGTAAATATTTTCATTAACTTTTACAGGATCGAAAAACAAAAAATCCATAAATGTCTTCCATTTCATATATATATGCATACATAAATGACCCTGGTCAGACAAGGGGATCCAAACTGTTTGTAAATGTCAGACAAATCAAATGTGATCAAGATATTAAGATATTAAGTTTGCGATATTATTAATTGCTTGACGGAGTTATTAACCTGGATCCAAACTGTTTGCAAATAACGGACAAATAAATGTGATCAAGGTATTATGTTTACGAAATAATATAATTAAATGATTGACGAAATGTTATTAACCTGGATCCAAACTAGCTGTTTGCAAATGACGGACAAATCAAATGTGATCAAGATATTAAGATATTAAGTTTGCGATATTATTAATTGCTTGACGAAAATTAATTAACCTGGATCCAAACTGTTTGCAAATGACGGACAAATAAATGTGATCAAGGTATTAAGTTAACGAAATAATAATTAAATGCTTGACGAAAAGTTACTTACCTGTTTTGCAAACTCTGTGTTGCCATCCTTCGCAGCCGTCGCAGCATATAGCATGCATGCGCTCCGTAACCTTTCGAGTACAGCTGATGCAGTAGTAGTCCGACATTCTGACTGTTTGATGCCCATCTCCGATCCACACATATACATGCAGACTATAGAATTTGTCAGTTTTCTGCAAATTATCCTAATTAAAGTATATCAATATGCCGAAAAGGGCACATTAAAGTGATCACGCAAGAGTTTCACTAGCGGTGCGGATTGATTAGAAAGGGGATTAACCTTAATTACACAATCTTAAAGTGTTGATAACAGATTGTGCCGCCGAACCAGTGTCGCTGATTGCATGGTTTGTAGGTGTGAAAACGCATTTCGACTAACACGTGTAATTTGTTCACACTTATAAAGTAATTGATATTTGTTGCTTTACAGATCTTGCTTGTTAAAACTTTCAAACATTTTAATCAACTAATCGGTATCAAGATTCGTCTTTAAACTTTGTATATTACAAATTTTAAGTGTTGTCCTATCATTTCCAAACTCGGTAGTTCCGCATTTGCAAAAATCTGTTTTTTGTTCGAGAATTACTCATAACCCTATATATTTTGGGGATCAGTTGTTTTTTCTGGTTTAGCGGTTTCTTAATTCATCAAAATAACTTAGATAATTCACACAGATTTATTGAAATACTATTTATATATCCTTTTTGACGAAACGTCTTTCGTCAAAACTATATATCGCCTTTTTGACGAACTGACAGTTTGACGAAACGACCGTAATTCAACACAACTCAACACAATTCAAAAGACACAGAACCCGCTACAACGTGGTTTCACTACAGCTACCTCTCCGCTTAATGCTGCTTTGATCCTGGAAGAATGTTATAGAGACCGAAAAGATGAGAAAAAAGATATGTCGTTAGTGCTACTTGACGCTAAGGCTGCCTTTGACGTTGTTAATCACAAAAATATGATGCGAAGACATTACCATATTGGAATTGATGACAATCATTGGACACTCATAAATGATCTGCATACGCATGCAACTACAGCAGTTAAATGGAATAACCGACAGTCAGATGGATTTATGATAGAGCAAGGGATTAGACAGGGGGGGGGGGGGTCCTGAGTGCTGATTTATATAAAATATATGTAGATCCTCTGCTGCACAGACTTCACAACTCGAACATGGGCATACATATAGGTGACATTGAATGTCCGGCTACGGCATGTGCAGATGATGTGACTATCAATAGCACAAAACAGTATGAGACACAGACTCTGATCAATATGGCATATGATTACAGTGCAAAACAGAAGTACAAGTTGCAACCGGACAAAAGTGTAATAATAGAAGTCACGAAGGGCACAGCCCATTTCCCATTCGAAATGGACGATACAATAATGCCGAAAGTCTCACACTCCACTCATCTAGGGATTATACGGGGAAGCTCGTTAGATGAAAGCATACAATTAACAGTTGAAGCAAACATTAAGAAGGCTAGAAGAACGACTTACAGCTTATTGGCAGCAGGTTTGCACGGTGAAAATGGTCTTGATCCACATACATCTCTACACCTTATAAAAACATATGTGATACCAGTACTACTCTACGGGCTGGAGATACTTATACCAACCGCAAAGTACATAAAGCAATTGGAGTTATTTCAGAAACAGCTACTCAAACAGGTACTATCAATACCACAGAATGCTGCAGACCCAGCACCATACATACTTTCAGGATTCCTACCGGTTGAAGAACAGATTCATATCAAAATTCTGAACCTATTCAACAACATCTGTCTACAAAGTGAAACAAGCACTGAAAAAAGACTCGCGAGAAGACAGATGGCGATACAATCAATGAAAAGTGCAAGCTGGTTCATTGAGGTCAAGAAATTGTTCTGGAAATACGATCTAGGCGATGAAGTACAACATCTGGATGATCCACCAGATAAGACCAAATGGAAACAAATAGTCTTCAGACAAGTCTCCGGATTCTTCCAGAGACATATCACTAGCATAGCAAAGACCTACAGGACATTAGTTTATATGAACCATAAGTACACGCCAGATAAAATACACAGCAATATACAAACCAAAGGGAACTCGATTCGAGAAATCAACAGACTTCCTATAAAGATAAAATGTGTAACAGGAACTGCAATCAAATAGAAATGCTTTTAACCAAATTGAAGTGGATCCCACATGCCAACTATGTGGTATAGCAACCGAGGACATAAAACACTTTCTGCTAGAATGTGAAGTTCTCCACACCATTAGGTCCCCAATTCTTAATGAAATCAAAAAGGAATACTCTATGATCATGAAACATGACTTTCTAGAACTAGACAGAAATGAGCGTGTAAGGATCATTCTTGATTGCACGAATATAAAGTGTAGACTATCCAGCACTAAGTCAATAGAATATCACAGTAGGAGATTGGTTTACTCACTTCACACGGCTAGGTATAGGATGCTAGGAAATATTATGACTAGAAATAGAAAGGGCAGGGGCAGGAGGATCGACTGTGGTGCAGCAGCATAGTGGTTTATATTCACAGTAACTGCGATTTCAATTAAGAAGTAACTAGGTGTATATATGAAACTTGTGAATATTGTGCAAAATAATCAGTGATGGTGATTGGATAATTCAACACTGGTGGCGGATGTAAATAGTTACCGATCCAATAGTTCTACTCGACGACTTGTCATCGAGGTTCGGGAAAGATTCAACAACAACAACAACAACATGGCGGCCGGAGGCTGGCAAGCGTAAGAGATATTCAGTGAATTCGCCAACAGAGAGAAAAAGACGGTGACAAGATTCCTATAAAACGATCAACAGAACCTGGGTTGTATCAGAAGACTAATTTGAACGCTGGAGGATATTGAAAGATGACATCGGTGTGAAAACAGATTCAGAAATGGCCAGATTTCTACCCAGTTACAAACCACGGTACAATTCATCTGTTTTTCTGTCTGGTTGAGTACATGTTTGTATTAATGGACAAAATCCAATTGATATTTCATAAATAAACTTTAAATTTGTGTTATTTAATCTTAATTGCACAGCGCATTTGCAGACAGAGAATTACTCACCGAGTAACTTCGACACATGTGATTTCGCCCACAGGCATGTCAATTTTTATAATGGTACATCTACAGTATACACATAACAGTTTCTGTAGTGCCTAGAAATCCGAGTTTCATATATTAGTTGAACACAGACAATAAAATGTCACTTGTAAATCTTTCGGATATGGTTGATATTAGTCCACATATGTGTAATGTATGTATCCATTCTAAATGTATCGAGCTACTTTCGGTTTTGGACGATATCCCAGCAGACGGCAACAATCACAAAATTAGCATGTCGTCTTGTAACTCCTAGGTTGACACCAGTCTGTCATTACTTTTCTGAATAATCATCATTGAGATTAGTCTCATTAATGAGCTGTAAGACAGAATGCTAATTTTGTGATGGTTGCCGTCTTACAGCTAGGATATCGTTAAAACCGAAAGTAGCTCGATATCACCATTTAGAGTACACACATTTCAACTACAATGGGATGAACTCTTTACAGTAATTACTAGAGTAGAATTTACATTATTTTATGGGATGGCTAAAAGCATATAAGATCGGTTGGAGTTTATTTTTGTCAGTGCAGCACAAACATATTCTGTATTCCAGCAATTTGCAAATAGTGATTGAATCGATGAGGATGGCATGTATTTTCATTATGAACAAATAAAAATCAGATACAAGTTAATCACACAAGTAACCCTTTCCCTATTGAATATTCTTGTAAGAAATAATGACATTAATCATGAATATTTATTAGCCGAAGTTTTATAATGGCATATGTACACAGAGTCACAGACATTGGTATTGGTAGAAATTGTATCTAGTCAGATCTTTTATAATTTCATTAGCAAAAACAGCAGATCCTGATCAGACATATCCTCTAGGAGCTGTCTGATCTGGGTCTACTCTGTTTGCAAATGCTTAAAAAGGCATTTGTATGAAGGAAAGGTTTAAGGATAAATAGAAAATGAATAATTATCTCTCTTTATATTATCACCATGTCATAAATTAATGAATTAATATTTCTCTAACCAAATTGTAAAAGCAAATATTGTCAGTTTCTAGTCAAGTTTCAGGCAAATGTAGAAAGGGATTGTTCAGCCCTTTACCTGTTTAATATTCATGTAAGAAATAATGACATCATGAGTACGGACAAGTATTAGCTACATTTTCATAAGTTGTTGATGGTATATGGACACAAAACAGGTATTTTCTATTTGCAATGTCATGACAATGCACTATTATGCATTTGTATATGAAAGTACGGGTATGGATTAACTGAATTAACTATGTACAGTAGTAGGGGCAATGTAAAAAGACACTTGTCATAGTGTGCATCTTTAGTTTTGTTTGTCATATTTTCATGTCTTTTGTCAATGGATTTTTGACTGAGGCTTGCATATGATATGTCTGAAAAAAATACATGTATTGCCATTATATGCCTTATGTACATGTATCATTATTCATAATTATTATAGTAGTGTTAGCTGAACATGAAATATCTTATTTTCCTTACAGTAATACTTGCATAAGCAGAAGACGGCTGCCATGGCAGGGACCTCATGCAAACAACAAACAGCTGCCAAGCCTGGTACTTCAGGAATTTCAACATTAACACAGACAACACCAATACAGGCAAAGGGACAAACTGATGGAAATCAGAACATTGGAAATATCTTCAGTGGAATCAGATAAAAGGTGTGGTTTATGTAAAACTTAACATTTCCTTAAGGATATACTCTGATACGGTTGACCCTTTACCTGTTTGGATCTTCATGTCAGAAATAATAGCATGGTCACATTTACTATAAAACAGATCAGATTCTGATCAGACAGATACTACAGGGGCCATCTGACCTGGGTCTACTCAGAAAATGGACGAAAAGACATTTGAGGGAAAGGGCTAAAAGAGATTATTTCATATTTCTTATGAACTTGAATACTTTTAAAACATAAATGGTCCTGGTATAGAACACTACTGATAGGTATGATTTAACTGTTACCATAGAATTATAGATCCTTACCATAGTACTTAAATTCACTAGCTACTCATTGCCATAAGTCAGTGAATTTAAACATGGTTGTATGTGTGGTATGTTATAATCTATGGGCAAACAGTTTTTGTCTTGTCAAAATGTTTTAACATGCATGTTTTGGGATGTTTTTTAATCTCCTGAATTGAGATTGGAGACAGGTCATATCAAAATAATTATTAATTGCCAGATGACAAATTATTGGTCAAAACCTCAGTTGGGAACAAAGTGTTTCCAACAAACACATCTTGCTTAGCAAGCCTGGCTCAAGATGGACAGCTCACTGGTCATTTTCATTTCAAATTGGTGTTACTCCATGGCATTACATCAATATTAACCCTTTCCCTCATGTAAATGCCTTTTCATCATTTGAAAACTGTAGATCCAGATCAGAAGGCTGCTGTAGGAGCTATCTAATCCAGGCCCTGTGTTTCCTTATATTATATTGTATGTAGATTGCCCTCATTCTGCTTTTTTTGTTATCATAAAACATCTGTATACATAAAGCCATTATCGAATTCCAGCTAATTCATATTCATAAAGTAATTATTTCTAACATGAAGTTCATAAAAGTTGTTGCCAAGTGAATCATAAAACTAAGAATAAGTATAATGTACATCCACAGTCGGTTTGTTATGGATGATCATGCTTTTTAGCTCACCAGAGCACATAGTGTTCAGGGTGAGCTTTTTTGACCGCCTGATGTCCGTGCGTCGTCAGTTAACATTTTCAACCATTAAATATCTTTTCCTCTGAATCTACAGAGTTCTACAGAATCTACAGAGTTCTCAGCTTTCCTCTTTGCACATAGCGTCATCTGTAGGGCCTCTACAAAAGTTATATAAGTTATTTCCCTGGTATCAAAATTGCCCCCCCCCCTTGGGTGCATTGTTTTCTATAGAAAAATATAGTGAAAACTTTGAAAATCTTTTTTCACTGAAACTGGAAGGTTCTCAGCTTTCATGTTTGGCACATAGCATCATGGTCAGGTGCTCTACAAGAGTTATATAATGTATGCCCCTAGTGAACACATTGAAGATCTTCGCCTGAAACTGGAAGGTTCTCAGCTTTCAAATTTAGCACATATCATCATGTTCAGGTCCTCTACAGAAGTTATATAAATTATGCTCCTGGGGTCAAAATTGACCCTGCCCCAGGGGTGGCCAGTTTTCTATAGAAACATGCAGTGAAAACTTTGGAAATCTTCTCCTATGAAACTGAAAGTTCTCAGATTTCGTATTAGACACACAACATCATGTTCAGGTCCTCTACAAAAGCTATATAAATTATGCCCCTGGGGTCAAAATTGGCCCAAACCCTGGGTGACCAGTGAACACTCTAGAGGTCACATTTATAGCCAAATCTTCATGAAAATTGGTCAGAATGATTGTCCTAATAAAGTCTGTTACGTGTGGGTTACATGTGGTCAAAAAGCAGGTCACTGGGTCATATCTTAGAAAAATCTTATTTACACTCCAGCGGCCACACTCAGTGTTTGTCTTGGTGATATCAAGGTTGAGTGTGATCATGGGTGGGGTGGGAATAAAAAGTAGGTCACTAAGTCAAATCTTAGAAAAAATACCCTAGATGGCACATTTTCAGCCCAGTCTTCATTGGTCAGAATGATTGTCTTGATCAATATTCTTAATCTTTGAAAATCTTGTTCTGCAGAACCACTGCCCATGATCCACTATCAACATTGTTCAAATATTGTCCCTAAAGTCAATATCTGCCCTACCCATTGGCTACTCAGCAACAATCTGAAATCTATGGTAATCAGGTGAGCTATTAAGGGCCATCTTGGCCCTCTTGTTTAATCATTCATTTTGAACAAGGAAGATATTCAAATGCAAATATTCACCCAAGTCGTAGAAGTACACATGTAAATATTTTTTCAGGGTTGCCGAAGTCCTAAGTTTTGAGGATTGGTAGGGTAGGGTGTCAAGGAAGCAGACTTCAAGATCTTTCTTGAATCCGTTTGAGTAAGTTTTATAATTGTCTTATTGGTTAGGTGTAGTATTCTCTCTGTGTCTGTCTGTCTGTCCATCTGTGTGTGTGTGTGTGTCTCTCTCTCTCTTTCTCTCTCTCTCTCTCTCTCTCACTCTCTCTGAGCAAGCATTTTGTGGGATTACATATAAAGGTCAAGGTCATACACCAAGGTCAAGTTATGAGTCAAATTTAGTTGCATGCTTCAAAGTTGACATCTTATGGAAGTGAACATCTTGAGGGGTGTTTTTATTAAGGTCAAGGTCATACATCAAGGTCAGAGTTTAAATTACAGGTCAAATTTAGATACATTGCAAATACATACTTCTAATTTGGCATGTTTGTGTAAGTTGGCATGTTTGTGTAAATATCATAAGTGAACATTTTGACTAGGGGTGACTTATTAAGATCAAGGTCATACATCATAGTCAATGGTCAAATTACAGGTCAAATTTAGATTGGCGATAATTTTGTCACCATTCAACATGCATACTTCAAACTTGGCAAGCATGTTTAAGCAAACATTTTAGATGGTGTCTTGTTACGGTCAAGGTCATACATAATAAAGGGGGGATAGTGTTTCACATACACATCTTGCTAAGCTGAAGTTTTATAATGCCATGTGTTGGATACTTTTGTATTGATAGATAATTTAGAGTCAGACCAATTATAATCTCGTTGGTTACAGAGCTGACTGATTAGACAACTTCTACAAGAGCTATCTGATCTAGGTCTGCTCTGTTTGCAAAGGTATATGAGGGAAAGAGTTAAAAAAAAATGTTAATGCAGAAGTTATGCAAAGAAGGTCCATCAAAAATATCGTATGACCCCGGGGCATTTATTAGCAATAATAATGTATATGCTGCAGTTTTTTTGCATTTACAGATTTTCATATTCCAGAATACACATCAAGAAGACAAATATACCGTCTTCAAAACAGCTTTACAGTAAGCGAGAACTGTATTGCATATCTGAAATTGCAAACAGTGTATACCAAGATCAATTATTGCGGTCCAATGTGTCATTTGATCAAGTTCTATATTGTTGAGATTGTTAGTTTTTGTCTACGAAATATGAATATGCTAATAATGTTCATTATACCCCCATTTTGAAAAAAAATGGGTATATTGCTTTTCACATGTCGGTCGGTCTGTCAGTCAGTCGGTAGATCGATGGTTTCTGATCGATAACTAATAAACGATCAAAAATTGCTCATGGGTTTGCCTTAGGATCTTCAACTTGCTATTGTGGTTGGTCATGACCACTAGATGACCCCTGATTTTAGGTCTCTAGGTCAAAGATCAAGGTCACCATGACCTTAACTGATGAAATGTTTTTTTATTAATAACTGCTTAGGATCTTCAAATTTGCTGTGGTAGTTGGTCATGGCCACTAGATGACCCCTATAGTTTTTGAGATCACTTGGTCAAAAGTATAGGTCACCATGACCTTAACTGGTGAAATGGTTTTCGATCAATAACTGCTCAAGGGTTAGGTTTGGAAACTTCAAACTTGCTGTGGTCCTTGTTCATGACCGCAAGATGATCCCTATTGTTGTTGAGGTCACTAGGTCAAAGTCACCATGACCTTAACCTTTTGAAATGTATTCCGATCAATAAATGATCAGCTGTTTGGCTTAGGATCTTCAAAGTTGCTGTGGTGATTAGTCATGACCACTAGAAAACCCCTATAGTTTTTGAAGTCACTAGATCAAAGGTCAGGTGGTAGGTAAACATGTTTTATAAACATCTCTTGTTTGTTACAATGGTTTTAGCTTTCAATCCACTCATATTTAGCATTTTACATGTATATTGATGAACCGGTAAGAATATTGTTCATTTGCAATTTTGCAGCATGGCTGGGGTTTGTAATCAGCAGATCAGGATGTACTGTGCAAAAATGTTTGCATACACACCTCCAGTCAACAACAGGATGGGAAAGTTCCTTATTGTTATCAACTGAAACATGGATCTTGATACACAGAAGTGAAATCATGAAGGCAGCTTATTGTAAGTTCCGGACATTCATCAGTCTTGCATATTTAGATATGATTTTAACAATGAAAAACTATGTGTAGAACTCTGAGGATAATTTTTAGTTTGTCTGTTTTGAAGAAATCAGAAGCTGTTGTCATAACACCGGCGTCCGCATCATCGTTGTCGTAGTCATCCGAAATCTTAACATAGACCATAACTTCTTCGATTTTTCATTCACAACCTTCATTTTTGGAATGCATATTATCTTGACAAGGCCTATCCACACATACCAAATTAATATCAGACGAGCGTTTGCACCTGCTTGCCGTGCTCTTGTTAAAGTGTTTATCAAGTCTCATCATGATTTGACTGACAAGACATTGATCATTTTTCTATCTAAAATATACCATAACTTCATAATGTATTAAGTTACTTTTATTTTGGCTAACCATGCAAATTTATTTTGCCATGTTTCTAGCATTTTGGCTAACCATGCAGATTTATTTTGCCAAGTTTCTAGTACTTATCATATATGAGAAAAAGTCATTCATATTTAGCCTATTTACAATATTCTAGCTTTGATAAGAATGCCCCTTCTATGGATTTGAATTTATTTATTTAATTTAGATTTTGGTAGGACCGAACTTTAAGTTCGAGTTATCGGAGTTTGAGATATCGAAGTTCAACTGTATCTCGTATTGTTTTCCTTCAAGAAACGGATGAACTAAAAATCAGACATGTGACAAAACAAGACTATGATAGTACCTTGACTTTTTTCTTTGAGTAAAAAACAAAACACAACAGAAATCAGAAAATATATGTGTTGTTAACTGTTTATTCCAGCCTCAACCAATATTGCAACAGTCCAGTAAAGTGAGCAAATCATCAGACATATCAGCATGTCATGGCAGTGGCCAAAGATGCAGCTGCACCTCAGCATCAAAGTAAGCATGAAAACCAGAGAGCTGCAGCCAGATGAACCAAGACGATCAGGAAATATTTGGTTTCTGCAATGCCACCAACCAACACATAAACTAGTACAACAACAAGTGTCAATATTTGCAAAAAATAACTGCAATTTTGTTGAAGATCTAATTTTAAAAATTATGTGTAGGTAATGCAGATTAGCATGCAACTTAAAAAATGTAAAACATGCACATTTATTAGCTGACTTTTAATATAGGCATTTTTGTGTGGAAAGGAACGTTTGGTATTGGTAGAAGCTGTATAATCGGTTGTCAGACATTTCGCTACCCATACCATTTCGCTACAGTCATTTCGCTACCCACTGAGAAGTCATTTCGCTACCTGTACGTTTCGCTTCCTATCGAATTTAATAGGAAAACCAATATTGTTGCGGGGTGGTTAGTGATTTGAGAGTCGAATTTATTAACATATAATAAATATTGATATTCAGATACCAAAAAGAACTATAGGAATATTGAAAAAAAAAGAACAGAAAAGTTGGCTACTAATAGCTGGCTCCTAGTAACTGGATACTTATTGTAGGAGAAACTGGCTACTAGTAGTAGGAAAACTTGATTACTAGCAGCTGACTACTAGTAACTGGCTACTTGTAGTAGAACTTGACTACTACTAACTGGTTACTAGTAGTAGGAATACCTTATTACTAGTATCTGGCTACTTTTAGTAGGAGAACTTAATTGACTACTAGTAACTTGGTTACTAGTAGCTGGCTACTAGTAACTGGCTAAGTGAAGGTGGAAAATTTGGTTAGTAGCTGACTACTAGTAACTGATTCCTTGTAGAAGGATAACTTGGCTACTAGTAACTGGCTACTAGTTGTAGGAAAATTTGGTTACTAGTAGCTGGCCACTTGTAGCAAGGGAACTTGGTTATTAGTAGCTGGCTACTAGTAGTAGGAAAGATTGGTTATTAGTAGCTGGTTACTAGTAAATGGCTACTTGTAGTAGGAGAACTTGGCTACCAGCAACTGGCTACTAGTAAATCTAATAGGAAATATTGGTTACTAGTAGCTGGCTACTAGTAACTGGTTATTTGTAGTAGGAGAACTTGGTTACTAGTAGCTGGCTACAAGTAGTAGGAAATCTTATTTACTAGTAGCTGGCTACTAGTAGTAGTACAATTTGGTTACTAGTGGCTGGCTACTTGTAGTAGGATAACTTGGCTACCAGTAACTGGCTACTAGTAGTAGGAAAACTTGGTTACTAGTAGCTGGCTATTAGTAACTTGCTACTTGTAGTAGGAGAACTTGGCTACTAGTAACTTGCCAGTGGTAGTAGAAAAATTTGGGTCCTACTAGTTGGCTACTAGTAACTGGCTACTTGTAGTAGAACTTGGTTACTATTAGCTGGCTACTAGTAGTAGGAAAACTTGGTTACTAGTAGCTGGCTACTAGTAACTGGCTACTTTTAGTAGAACTTGGCTACTAGTAACTTGCTACTAGTAGTAGGTAAATGTGGTTACCACTAGCTGGCTACTTGTAGAAGAACTTTGTTACTAGTAGCTGGCTACTAGTAGTAGGAAAACTTGGTTACAAGTAGCTGGCTACTTGTAGTAGTAGCTGGCTACTAGTAACGGCTACTTGTAGTAGGACTTGGCTACTAGTAACTGGCTACTAGTAGTAGGAAAATTTGGTTACTAGTAGCTTTATTCTAATAACTGGCTACTTGTAGTAGGAGAACTTGGCTACTAGTAACTGGCTACTTGTAGTAGGAAAACTTGGTTTTAGTAGCCAGCTACTATTAACTGGCTACTTGCAGTAGGAGAACCTGACTACTAGTAACTGGCTACTCGTAGTAGGAAAACTTGGTTACTAGCAGCTGGCTACTAGTAACTGGCTACTTGTAGAAGGGGAACTTGGCTACTTGTAACTGGCTACTAGTAGTAGGACAACTTGATTACTAGTAGCTGGCTACTAGTAACTGACTACTTGTAGTAGGAGAAATTTGCTACTAGTAACTGGCTACTAGTAGTAGGACAACTTGGTTACTAGTAGCTGGCTACTAGTAACTGACTACTTGTAGTAGGAGAACTTGCCTACTAGTTACTGGCTACTAGTAGCAGGAAAACGTGGTTACTAGTAACTGGCTACTAGTAACTGGCTATTCTAACGCAATCTGTCAATTTCCTGAAATTTGATTGGCTCATGTGACCAAATTTGCGGCATATAAAAAGTGTTTTATATGTCGCAAATTCAACCAATCGAAAACGGCCGAATAACACCATGTGCATGTAAATATATCAATGCGCGTTGTTTATAAGCAATGATAAATCCGTATGCATACTTTGACATATAAATCTAGATCTATTCCAGTTTGGCACGTTATTTCAAGTTATTTTCCATTGTTTACTTTGTCACGACTTGAACGGTCTCTTATATGCACATGTGTCATGTAGAGAATTATTGAGATACTCTAAGCGTTGGGATCCAGATTAGTCCTTATTTATTATATCGTTCAAACATAACGTTATAACGTGACGTCATTGTAACAGACGACGTTTTCCCGTATGGCGCCAAAGACTAAGTAAAGATGACGTTACTTTACCAAAATGTGCATTGAATGTATGTATTGAGCATGTTAAATAGCTATCGCACAATTATTCATGACTAATGAAATGTATATATATAAACCAGGGTGAAAACACAGTTACTTTAAGAAATCTGAGAGAAACTGGTGCACTATTTCTTGCCTCATCACTCATTTAATCATCCGTGCGCAAAGGATATTACTCGAGTTAAAATCGGCTTAACAATTTGTCGTTTTTCGTGTTAAGATTGCGTTAGAATAGGGTTAATCCTACTGTAATTTGAAATTTGCGACGGTATATGAGGTTTTTAACGGTCTTAAATTATTTTAATGACTCCGCCTTCGGCGTCGCCATTAAAATAATTTGCGACCGTTAAAAATCTCATATACCGTCGCAAATTTCAAATTACAGTAGGGTTAACCCTATACTTATAGTAGAAGAACGTGGCTACTAGTAGTAGGAAATCTTGGTTACTAGTAGCTGGCTACTTGTAGTAGGAGAACCTTTCTACTAGTAACTTGCCAGTGGTAGTAGGAAAATTTGGTTTTTACTAGTTGGCTACTAGTAACTGGCTACTTGTAGTAGAACATGGTTACTATTAGCTGACTACTAGTAGTAGGAAAACATGGTTACTAGTAGCTGGCTACTAGTAACTGGCTACTGTTAGTAGGAGAACTGGGCTACTAGTAACTTGCGACTAGTAGTAGGAAAATTTGGTTACTACTAGCTGGCTACTGGCTGGCTACTTGTAGAAGAACTTGGTTACTAGTAGCTGGCTACTAGTAGTAGGAAAATTTAGTTACAAGTAGCTGGCTACTTGTACTAGTAGCTGGCTACTAGTAACTGGCTACTTGTAGTAGGACTTGGCTACTAGTAACTGGCTACTAGTAGTAGGAAAATTTGGTTACTAGTAGCTTTATTCTAATAACTGGCTACTTGTAGTAGGAGAACTTGGCTACTAGTAACTGGATACTAGTAGTAGGAAAATTTGGTTACAAATAGCTTGCTACTAGTTACTGGCTACTTGTAGTAGGAAAATTTGGTTACTAGTGGCTGGCTACTTGTAACTGACTACTTGTAGTAGGAGAACCTGGCTACTAGTAACTGGCTACTTGTAGTAGGAAAACTTGGTTACTAGCAGCTGGCTACTTGTTACTGGCTACTTGTAGTAGGAGAAATTGGCTACTTGTAACTGGCTACTAGTAGCAGGACAACTTGGTTACTAGTAGCTGGCTTCTAGTAACTGACTACTTGTAGTAGAACTTGGCTACTAGTAACTGGCTACAAGTAGTAGGACAACTTTGTTACTGGTAGCTGGCTACTAGTAGCTGACTACTTGTAGTAGGAGAACTTGGTTACTAGTTACTGGCTACTAGTAGCAGGAAAACGTGGTTACTAGTAACTGGCTTGTAGTAACTGGCTACTTGTAGTAGGAGAACTTGGCTACTAGTAACTGGCTACTAGTAGTAGGAAATCTTGGTTATTAGTAGCTGGCTACTTGTAACTGGTTACTTTTAGTAGGAGAACTTGGTTACTAGTAGCTGGCTACAAGTAGTTGGGAAACTTGGTTACTAGTAGCTGGCTACTAGTAAATGGCTACTTGTAGTAGTAGGAGAACTTGGCTACCAGAAACTGGCTACTACTAGATCTAGTGGGAAAATTTGGTTACTAGTAGCTGTCTACTAGTAACTAGCTACTTGTAGTAGGAGAACTTGGCTACTAGTTACTGGCTACTAGTAGTAGTAAATCTTGGTTACTAGTAGCTGGCTACTTGTAACTGGTTACTTTTAGTAGGAGAACTTGGTTACTAGTAGCTGGCTACAAGTAGTAGGGAAACTTGGTTACTAGTAGCTGGCTACTAGTAGTAGAACAATTTGGTTACTAGTAGCTGGCTACTAGTAACTGGCTTCTTGTAGTAGGAGAACTTGGCTACCAGAAACTGGCTACTACTAGATCTAGTGGGAAAATTTGGTTACTAGTAGCTGTCTACTAGTAACTGGCTACTTGTAGTAGGAGAACTTGGCTACTAGTCACTGGCTACTAGTAGTAGGACAACTTGGTTACTAGTAGCTGGCTACTAGTAACTTACTACTTGTAGTAGGAGAACTTGGCTACTAGTAACTGGCTACTAGTAGTAGAAAAACTTGATTACTAGTAGCTCGCTACTTGTAACTGGCTACTTGTACTTCGCTACTAGTAACTGGCTAGTCGCTACTAGTGGGAAAATTTGGTTACTACTAGCTGGCTGCTAGTAACTGGCTACTTGTAGTTGTACTAGTAACTTATGTAGGAAAAGGTGGTTACTAGTAACTGGCTACTACTAGTAGGAAACAAGTAGACAATATTAGCAGGTGGCTTCTTAATGCAGGACAAAAGTAATCCAAAAAGCTCCGCTATGTCCTTTCTGCATTACTTTTGTCCAGCATTAAGCTACTGTCTAATTAATTGGTTGACAGGGTAGCGAAATGACTTCCCGTAAGGGTGCGAAATGAGGTAGCCAAATGGTCAGGGTAGCGAAACGCTGTGTAGCGAAACGTCCGTAAACCGTATAATCAAGTGTTATAATTTCATTACCAAACAACAGACCCTGATTAGACAGTTCCTCCAGATCTAATCTGAGTATAATCTGTTTGCAAAGGTGTGAAAAGGCAAAAGGGCTAATTGATCCCACGAATAAGATTTATTATGATAGCTAGTTAGCATTGTTTTTCAAAATGAATGAATTAATATTACTGAACGTGAAATGATTAGTATGGCTTTTGAAATAATGTTAAGGACATTACTATTCTAGTAAACAAAGATCAGCTGCTGCATTGCAAAATATTATGTTATGCAGATCTGCACTGTTTGCGGTACTAATACAGCAAATTTTATGCCAGTAATTAATGCTGGCAAGTGACCAGAAAGTTATTAGATTTGTGGACTTTATAAATAATGTTCAAATACTGGTTGTCATACCATTCATACATTTGTTTATACAATGCTTTAAATTGGCTAATAAACTGCAAAAACGTGGCACATGAGTTCATTGACTTTTCAAATCAAGATCAACTTACTTTGTCTAGAGCATAGCCTAAACCCTTTCCCAGTTTTATGTTCATTTCATATTCCAATACCTACTGAATATTCATGAACAATATAATTAAAATGAAATATAAAAGGTGAAACATTGTAGCCTTGTGACCCTGACCAGACAGCTCCTATAGAAGCCATCTGATCGAGGTCTACTCTGTTTGCAAATGCGTGAAAATGTGTTTATACGAGGGAAAGAGTCAAGTCATTGTTTGCAGCTGTTTTAGAAAATATGCTTAAATTCTAACAGGAGGATGAACCCAAAATAATATTCCTATATAATAAGACAACTGGCACAGTTCTTCATAGTGTACAGTGATATACAGTGTGTAACCCATTACCTGATGACTATTTATGCATATAAGAGTATAGTGGGTTTTATAATTGTTATATAGTAAAATCATAAAATGCTTCCAAACCCATAAGTAAAGAAGAAATTAGATCTGCCTTTGTAGATGGCAGCTTAATCCAGGGTGAAAAACGTTCACCCTTTCTTAAACTGCCACCTGTCTAAGTGATCAACCTTGATGCTTTACTGATTGTCTGGTTTTGAGGGGTTTTACTATTATTGCATCATGAGTGCTGGATTTGTTTTTTTTACTTTGGTAGAAACAAATGAATCAGACTGATGTTAATTGAGTCCATTTAATTCATAAACATAGAGCAGAGCTTGATCAGATTGCTCCTACAGGACCTGTCTGATCTGGATCTAGTTTGTAAATGCTTAAAATACATCTCATCTGGTAAAGGGTTCGGCATTTTAAAAAATGAAAGCTTGATCTAAACTTGCATCCTCCAGCAGCTTAATTCCACCACTGTTGCAAGCAATGTATTCACAGAGCATGTTTCACATATCTCAGCTGACTTTCAGACTATACTGCTTGTAATCTACATGTATAAAAGTTGATGCTCCAGCAGGATTCATTTCTTATGAGGTCCTGAAGTTTTGGACAAAGGACAATGTTATAGTACAAACTCAATAATTTATACTCTAGTACAAAGTGTTATTTGAGAGTTACAAAAGAGCTGTAGTGTTTTGAACACGAACTTTGAACACATCTAAAAGCTCTAATCATATGCATCTGGACTGACTCTTGCCTATTGGTCGCACACATGCATCTGGAAGCTTGTCTTAACCCCGTATATATTAGAAGAGTGTATGATCACATGGTTCCTGGTCCATGATTCCACAATACAAATCGTCTGTATGCAACATGATAGCTAGCAACTTCCATCCATTACTCTAGATTTTCAGCCTGGTCAAGGAAAGTACACTTTCAGCTTAGATGAGAATCTTGAAGTCCTGAAAATTGAATAAAACTTTATGTGACCACATGGCAAAAACTTCACAAACACACATGGAAGCATTTTAAATTTTATATTCATGTATTTATGAAGCAGTACCTAATAGGTCTAACCCTTTATTGCATGAATATTCATGGATGAATAAAAAAGACCAACGGCTGATTTTTTTCATTGTAAATGAGCACAGGAAAATGTAGATTCATCCACCTGTATATATTTCTATTAGCAATCAGGGCATAATCTAATTAGACAGATCCCACTGGTGCCATCTCATCTGGTCGATACATAAAATGGCATCAGTATTAGGTGAATGGTGAAATGGTTTTTGCAACTCAATAGAAATTGTCGGTGTACTCTAAAGAATTCGCTTTGCAAACTCTAAGCCCTACTATCAACAAGTTCTTTTTAACCAAGTACCTGTTTGCATAATGATTTGATCCTAAATTTTATAAAGATCTTTTTCACTAAACCTGCAGAATATTATGAGCTAGTGTCTATGAGATTATACTTGCTGTGTTGTTGCTGGATCACTAAATTGAAAAATTACAAGCTAAAAGCAGTGTAGACCGAGATAAGCTGCAAAACTGAAAATTTGGCAACAGTGAGCTGATCAGATCCCCCAATTTCAATGCAGTAGCTGATCTAGGTCTTGCGTCTAGCTAGTTTGCAAATTTCTATGGTTTGAAATACCATAGCGCTTAGCAGTACTTTTACATGAAGTGACAGGATAATTCATTGCTATTATTTAGTGGTGTATATTTACCATGTAGAGTGTAAAACAGTTTTCTTGGAAAATATCTTCTAACAATCTGTTATTCCTCGACATTAACAATGCATGCCTGACCATTTCTCATCTGAATGGAGATGGTATTTTCTTCACTGAATTAACATGGTTTAGTCCTTATTATGGATTGACCATACATGTCTGTTTTAGAGGAATGTCTTTCATCATTGATCTCTGTTATACAAGCAATGGCATTCTGAAATAAAAGACAATAATCATTTAAATCATTTTTTTCTAAACAGTATAGGGCTTATATTCAAGTTTTATTTTCACAAGTGATCTGCATTTCTATCACATTTCGATCGCAGAATGTCTTATTGATCTTTAAATTACAGTGAATGCTGCTGTTATGCAATTTATAGTGTTATCTATTTCCCTCGTATGAATTATGCCTTTTCATGCATATGCAAATGACTCCTATATTAGCCATCTGATCAGAGTATGCTCTGTTTGCTTTTGACATGATACAGATCTAATTATACAGTTTCTGTCAAAGCAAAACAACCCTTGAAAATTTTCATTATAAAAATTGAGCTAATGTATATTTATATTGTCACTATTTTTACATGAATAATGAACAGGGAAATGGTTAAGTCAAAGTGTTGACATGTTTCTTGTTCCTTTGTATCTTATTTGCTACTTTCTATTAATCTTTCATAAAGCTAAATTGCCAAAGGAAGATGATAGTGGAGGGAAACATAAAATATACAAAAATAACAATATTTATGTTTTGATATTTCTCATTCAACCATTCAAGTAGTTGTCTTAAATATATTGACACTCATGTTGATACTGCTGAGCTGTGTATTGACAAAACTAGCCTTAGTGGCATTCAAACACTGTAGAGCCAGATCAACTACATTTTTTCTGTTTCTTAACCCTTTTCCTGCGATATATTTATTCCAATTTTTAATATCTACTGAATATTCATAAACCAAACCATTAAAATGCAATGTGCAAGGTATTACATTGTAGCCATTTAAGAAAGTAAATTAAGACACAATTATCAAATATTCCATTAAAAAACAGAGCAGACCCTGATCAGACAGCTCCTTTTGGAGTTGTCTTATCTGGGTCTACTCTGTTTGCAAATGTTTGAATAAAGGTAATATGAAGGAAAGGGTAAACACTTAGTATGGCATGAAAGCTGGTTTTGTCATTGTGCAGCTCACTTATGAATACTGAATTTGATGAGATGTCCATGCAAGTGAATGAAATAAAAAGCATCAATCTATTCTGCCTTTCGACATTTTTTTTTCTCCAAAATCTACATAGTCTGAAATTTCTAATGGCAGTCAATCATGGAGAGGGGGTGATTTTGTGCAACCATAATGGCATTTAGTATCATCATTTCTTATCACAAGCATTGCCATTTTGTACCATAATTCAGTCCGGCTCACTACATATATCATTTTGCCACACAGTGATTTGTAGAATTTAATAAAAAAAAATATCTTTTTAATAATTGAATGTTGAATTTGGCATATTTTATGATTTACATATAGTATCCTAACCTAAATTCACACATTCCAAGAAAATGTTTCTGCACATTATCATATAATAAGAAACAATAGTCTTAACCATTTACTCCCTGAATATTCATGTAATGACATCATGATTATTAATAAGACTTATTGCTTATTTGCTATAATACCAAATTGACAGGAATATTGGCATGATAGAAACGGTAGAATCAGATCTATATTAACCCCCATGGATATGCACATGTAAGAAGTAATGACATATAGTGTCAATTGGTTAATTTTTATACATGTACCTGAACACATGAAACAGAAATTATTAAGTATCGATCTATATTATAATTTATAATTGCAAAAGCATACAAAGCAAATCCTGATCTAATGGCTCCGGGCCTATAGGAGTAATCTGACCTGGGTCTACTTTGTTTGCAATGGCATAGAAAGGCGTATTCATGCATTACTGCAAAAAATATGCCTATGCAAACGGAGTAGACCGAAATTAGAAGTCGTCTGATCAGAGTCTGCTCCATTTGCTTATGATAGAGATATGATTCTACACATTCTGCCATGGCCAAAATTTCCAGTGCTGGTAGTGTTGTTATAATTACATTAATATTCATGATTCGTGGCATCATTGTTTCTTGCATGACTATTCATGGAGTAAAGAGTTAGTCGTATCTAATCTAATATGCCACATTGTGCATGGCTATAACATATCTGTGAACTTTGATTTTTGCAAAAGTGGATCAAATTGGTCTGGTCAATAGCTATACTCCCTCATGTACATTTCTGTTTACACTTTACACTTTTGTCACGTTGTTTCTTCGTAGATCAAAGTTCGATTTTATGCAGAAACCTGGTCAATAGATCTAAATGTGTTATTGACTTGTTTAAATATATCAGTTTTGCATGTGAACTAGGTGTACGAAAAGGTAAAGGTACGGTACAAAAAAAATACGAACTAGATTTGTCACGAAATGACTGGCAACATAATATTCATGCCATTTTAAAAAAAAAAATCTAATTAATATTCATGATTTTATTAAATTTCCTACATGAATATTCATAGAGACAAGGGTTAAAGCAATCCCTACGAGCATTCACTTTATGTTGTTTACCTATTTACGGAGATTTACTGCACTCCTTCCGTTCATTTTGTACCTGTCTCCACCAATTCAGGTGTTAAGTTACTTCACAATTTTGCACACAATTAAAAGCCTGAAATTAAACCCGCCTAGTCTTTCACCTTTTCAATACTGAATGTTTAAACTTTAAAGTGAAATATTCCATCATTGTTAACAGGAAGATCCATTTGGTAAGAGAGGGTAAACATTGCAGGGCTCAACTAATCAGGATCTCCACTATTTGCAATGAAATTTAGCTTGGTTCCCCTATTTCACTCTTTGCACGCTAAGTAATTTTTCGTCTGCAACAATTGTCGTCTGCTTCACTTCTTAAAATAAACATTCTCTCATTTCTTAATCTTTGCAAAAATATGGTCAAGAGACAAACAGTTTGGATAGTGATTAGACGCTGCATTATGCGGCGTCTCATCTGGATCCTAACTGTTTGCATGGGTAATCACAGCTTCGCCGCTAGCGTGCAAAGAGTTAATGGACAAACCAGAACTATACATAAAGATGTGTATATCTTTTTTTCCACCAAACCTTATATTGTGACCACTCATTAGAATCGTCTCTTCAAGACAATTCTTAACCCTTTCCCTCATATAAACGTGTATTCACGCATAAACAAACAGAGTAGACCCAGAGCAGACGGCTCCTATATGAGCTGTCTGATCAGGTCCTGCTGGGTTTGCTAAAGAAATTTGATAGATCTGTTTCTTTAGTTTCAAAAATGGCTAAACTGATCCACCTTCCCTATTTCATTATAACTATTTTGTCCATGAAAAATCAGTATATATTGAAAATTGGACTAAATATAGAACAGGGAAAAGTTTATTCCTTCCCTTTCTGTTCAGGTCACTATACCTACCTGTAAATAGTGAAAACCCTGATGAGACAGCTCCTACAGGAGGGTCTGCACGATTTACAAGTTGATAGTACAACCAGTGCACTACACAGCAGTGATTGCACAGAGAAATATTTATAGACAGTAACCATATTTGTGATTAACCCTTTTGCTGCCAAACTCTGTCGTCTGCTAACTTTGTCGTCTGCTACAAATTTTCATTCTTTTGATTTTCTTCATTTTTGTTTCAAAAACATAGTAACAGTAACAAACAGTTTGGATCCTGATGAGACGCCGAGTTACTCGGCGTCTCATCTGGATCCAAACTGTTTGCATAGGTAACCACAGATCCGGCATTGGCAGCGAAAGGGTTAAACAGCAGGATATGGGTAGAGAAATGTATTTTAAAATTCAGCAAGAGAGAGTTTAACCCATTACATCATAGGCTATTTTTAGATACAACCTCTTTGAATTAATCTACCGAAAAGGAGCATTAATTAGAGAAAAGGAAAATTTTAGAATGTTGTAGTTTGAAACCATTGTGATAAATAGAGCATAAATTTGCTCCTGTAGCAGCAAATGCTCTATTTATCACAATGGTTTCATCTACCAAAAAGTAGCATTTATTAGAGAAAAGAAAAAATTGAGAATTATGTGGTATTGAAACGATTATCATAAATAAATTAAGTAGTACTGAAACCATTGTGATAAATAGAGCATAATAAATTGCTCCTATCAAGCAACATTTTTAATACTCTATTTACCACCATGGTTTCAAAAAGTGACTTTTACAGAGGCGTAGAAATGCGTATTTATGGACGAAAGGATTAAGTGGCAATCAAAGTGAGGTCTTATGGTCGGTCTGTATGGCAGGTGGTAGCTTAATGCAGGTCAAAAGTAATGCAGAAAGCTCCTACAGGAGCTTTGTAAGAGTTTTTTGCATTACTTTTGTCCTGCATTAAGCAACCACCTGCTTTTTAAGATTCCGGTGTCCAATAAATGAGTGGTGGCTAAGGATAGGTTCTACTGTATCATACGGTTATTTATGAAATGAAATCATTATTTCTCCACCAAAGCCTATGGTATGACCACTCTTCAGAATTGTCTCTTTGAGTATTCTTGAAAAGGGTTTTAATTTACACATTTTATCTCATGATCTACTCCCTTCGCATGTATAGTAATGAAGACTTCAAGTTATAGCTAATGTTAAAGATTCCGGATGACAACGAATGTCGATGGTGACAACAACAACAATGCAGTGTTATGCAGACGTCAAAAAATCTGACATCATCTGTAGGAGCTGCCTGATCTGGGTCTGCTAGTTTGCTGATGAAATAACATACAGAGCTCCAGATAAGATGCGTAATTCAAAATATTTTCAAGTATAATTTCTTTATTTCTCCATCAAACCCTATGTTGTGACCTGTCACCACTCGTTAGAATTGTGTCTTCGAGATGATTCTAAAGAGTGGTCACAACATAGGGTTTGGTGGAGAAATGACGACTTTAGTATTTGAGTACATATTGTTAACGGTACATAGCTCTGTAACATAGATCGGATTCCACAGTACCTGCAAAAATTCTTTTTAAAAATCAGAGGTCCAGATAAGATGCGTAATTTATAGGGCTGTCACGGTTAGACAATTCTTGAACCGGTTAATCGGGAACGCCGAACCGAACCGTACCGTAACCGGTTAACCGCCATGTTTATCATCCGTGTCTGACTGTATATAGGATAAAGCATGGTGCGCTATATATTCGGAAATTAAATCCTATTTGGGCCGATATAAGACTTGAAAAACTTGTTGACCTCCTGCTTGACTCATTTGTTGACCGAAATCATATAATCATTCATTTCAATCTGATAGATTTATGACGAAAGTGAAAGTAAGAATCGTGTTTACCTTTCGAGTCTCAACTTCCGCTAGACTGGTCTACTGTAAAATTATCAACTTCCGTTATGAATGTGTACTGACTAAAAGTGCAGGTTCGAATGCCCTTCCACTTTACTGTAATGCTTGTAAAAGTAATAGTACACACTACACAGAGATAGGGAAAACTGGATAAAATTGAGAACGAACAAACATTGGTTTATTGGTCGACAAGTTAAACCACCGCTAGGCAAGTGGAAGACTGTGTTACCTTTCAATTATATTTGAGAACTAGAGACAGTTCTTTTAAAATTACAATTAGCATGTAAAAGTGATACGTAGCTCGACGTGAATTAAATGAAATAAGAAATGTTTACCGAAGATGATATGTATATGGTTTACAGCCCCGATACCTGCAATACATGGCATGTCGA